>CM035802.1:16795909-17293409 GCA_020466265.1 Siphamia tubifer
AAGAGAGGTAACTGCTGATGGAGAAGGGGATGAAATTGAGAAGTCAGAGAAAGAGAGAAAGTGAGTCACTTCATCATGTTCATTGTGTGTGAGTGACCTTCAGGTTTCTACACACTTTTGTTCGCCCACAACTGTTATTCTTGCATCGAGCAACAAGAGGGTAGAGCGGTTTGAAGGAGTGTAGGTGTTCTGGAGGAATGATCCCAAACCCACACACATCCTGTCAGCCTCATGATCAATGAGCTCCGCCTCAACTTTCAGGACGCTTGGACCAGATCAGCTGAGTTCAGCCGCAGACACCTCCATGCTACACTTCTATGTGAAAAGACGTTCATTAGGGATGCTGTCTGAGCGTGACACCAAGAAAAAAACCCATTTGGGCAGGTTTGTACATGTAAGCTGACACAGGCTGCACAAACAAAACAACTAGAGCAACAGCGGCTGACCTGGAAAACAGACTTAAAAACACAAACTAATGCAAACACATGTAAGGTTTGATGTGTAGATTTGATATTTCACACTTCATCATCTCTATGATCCTGTTACTATGGTCCTGTGTATGGACCTGGAAACTAAAACATATGAAAAATACCCCCCCACCCCCCCCACACCCCCCCGTCAAAAACAAAACAAAACACAGACACACTTTTTTTTGTACCATGAGTGCTACAAAAATATATATATTTTTTTATAATTTCTACTCAAAATATATGATCACACTTAAAACAAAAATTTGATATAACAATAGACAATAGATCTGGGAAATCTAATTTCAAGTCATTTTACTAAGATCATTTCCATTTGTTCCTTTGGTAGATTTTTCTACTTGAATTAAGTTAAATAAAAAACAAAAAACAAAAAATAAATACAATCATGAATTAAGAAAAAAACCAACATCTTCTAACAACTATTCAGAGAATGCCTAATCTCACCCCTATTATGTGTCAATCTCAAGTTTCCATGACAACCTGTTCTTCAATTAGAACCAATGTGATTTTGACCATTCTACTAAATACGACCTTGACCTTTGACATTTTGAAATATTGACAATTTTGATATATGTATATATGCATCAGCGCGTGTAATATTATGATAATATATCTGGTATTAAGTTATAGTGTGATATGTCTATAATATCTATTTAGTATATTGGTTGTTGTCCAGCTGAGTGGGTATTTTTCCAACTCCATAATAAATAGATTCATTAAAAAGATTTCAATCACATTGCTTTTTTTAATGCCTAAAAAGGAATAAAACACTTCATAAATAAATAAAAATCTTGACAAAGATTCAAATAATTCATGCATCAAAAACGTTAATTAAATTTGCATTGGCAATCTATAAATCAAATTTGCTATTTTTTGCTCATGTGAACAAACTGAAACAATAGTCTTCCCTCATCTTTGGGAGCAATAATTATAATAAATAAAACAAGCAGTAAAATAAATGTACTGGTTGTTTCAACCTTTAGAAAAGGATTTATTTGTTAAATGCCACCAAATGCATCTGGATCTTTCTTTGCGTTTTGCTTTCAGACTGAGCTTTAGATGCATGAAGAGGGTTGATGTGAGACGGTTTAGTCAAGTATCTGCGTGTGTTTGTCTTCAAACATGTACCGACACAAAGAGCTAACACTGTCGTCCCCAGGGTGTTCCACCAGCAGTTTAGGAAACTACTGCCAGGTGTCGGTAAAACATGCACATTTGACTTTTCAGGGGTATTTACTGGGAATCTATGTGTTTATTAGTATATTTTTCTGTAATTATTATTTTTGTTCCATTCTATTACATGTATTTCTGAGCTTTGTTTCTTTGGATTTTCATGTGTTTCTTGTGTTTGTGTGTGTGTTTTTTGTTTTGTTTTTTTTGTGGTGATTCTGTGAATCTGTACGCTACGCTCTCTGATTATTGCCAAAGGCTTTCAAGCTTATTTTTCTATGACAAGTGAATGATTTAAATTAGTTTCTACATCCGCATGTTCAAAATTGTGACCGTAAAAAAATTCCACAACAACCAAAGTAATTGTGTCCTATCTCGCAACTCATTTCCCAGGATGCATCAATTTACTTGGGTTATTTTCTGTCTGATGGTAGTTATTTTTTGAAGACTATTTGGTTTAGAAGTGAGTTTGGAGTTGGAAAAAGTCAGATTTCTTATTTCTAAAATCCAACAATTGGACAAGTTTGCAGGTTTAGGATTGGCTGCCGTCTGCTCCAAGAATGATTCTACTTCTACCATTATGTGAATATGCACTCCAATTACTTAATATTGCTTCAATATTGCCAAACAAATGAGGTTACGAACCCTAACCCTGAATGTCTCATTTTATTGAAATTTTATAAATTATATATCATCACTTATAGAAATGTATTTTCTTGCACATTGTAACTTTTATAATTATTTATAATCACTCAATGCACATATACATTTGTGAACATTTTTTTTTCCCTGCTCTGCCTTAAGCCTTTTAGGAACTTGTATTTATTTCTTCTACATTTTTATCAGTATGTATGTATGTAAATAATTGATGTAAAATACAGTTTGTCATTGTTAGACATTTTTTTTTGTGTTCCAGTTAAAAATATAATGTAATATTTAGATGTGATATATTATGTTTGAATATTTCAGTAATAATATGGGTCTTAACATCATATATGTGATAAAATCCTGTTGGTTGATGAGTTTATAAAAATATAATGAAGTCTGTAGCAGCACCGTCCTTTAACTGTGACATAACATCATTTTAGAATTCACCTTTTGCTTTCTTTCAATAAAAAGCTCAAGATTGACTAAAATAAACATGTGTTTAAAAGACTAGGATCATTATTGGTAGTCGAGATAAGAATATGATTTACCTGAATCTAAATTAAATATGTCTTCTTGTCTTTTGCATATTTATTAATGATTACACTGAAATGTTTGTTTGCTTGTTTTCTTGTCCAAAACATTAAAAGAAAATAGACAATAGACAATAATTTTTTACTTCAGCCTTCCCTTCCATTGTATGTGCAATGGATATGTTGCGTTTTTTTTTTTTTTTTCAATTTGTTTGTTGTTTACAGAATTTAATGACTGAATAAACTACTACTCCAAATTAAAGTTTCCTAAAAATACAACAAACTAAAAAGTTCCAGATTCTTCATTTTCTGATCTAATATAAAACAACTCCAAGGTCCAAGGCTGTTGAGTTCGTACGCTTCACTCACAGTGATCTGTTCATGATCATCAGATATGGCCATATTTGGACAGTCAGCGACTCGCTCTGTTGTTACCATGGAAACACTGTCATCTTCTACAGCATTGTTTCACCAGAAAAAAAAACAAAACACATGTAATTAGATTGATGACAGTGGATGGAAACAGTGAATGGTACATTTTACTAAAAAAGTCACTTTTCTTGATAAGCTACATGATGAGTAAAGTAAATATAGGAAAATACATAAAATACAAAGAATAATATTATAATACATAGGCCCCGTCCCATTTCTCCCCCTTAAAACTTCCACTTGGTTTTAAGTGCCCTAAAAAGTAAATTCCACTCATCAAGGGGAAATAATTCCCCCTGAAAATGGGACACCACTCGCGAAGTGAACGTAACAAACGTGCTCACGTCACACGCTGACAAGTCTACCCCGCCAAATATGAAACCACCCCTCCGCGAGACTGACAGCAGCTGACTATTTACACGGAGGACAAATGGCGGTCCCAGCTGTGTTGCCTGTTGTGTTGGCTCTGTTTATTTACCTTCGGGATGCGCAGAGAAGAAATGCGGCAAACAGAAGACGCATTCGCCGTCTACTTTGCCTTTCGGTCTTGTCTCAGGTATGTTGATTTATTTAAATATTTTGATGTATTTTTTCTTCAGTAGTTGGCGATTTATAACATTAACGTTAGCATTACCACTAGCTTGACAAGAGCTCGCAGTGCATCATGGGTAATTTCATCTTCCACTCAAAACGAAGTCCGCAACCAACCTCACTACATTTTGAGGGTTGATTTTAAGGGCAAAATCGCACTCCCACTTGCTCCCCTAGGTAATGGGACACCCTACCCCTACACATGAATGCGCAAAATCTAGGGTTAGGGGAAATTTTAGGGTTAGGGGGAGAAATGGGACGGGGCCATAGTGTTGAATTACTGAGGAAAGGTTAAATCCAGAGAAACTAAGACTTGGGGCTCAGTTGGTAGAACAGGTCGTCCAATGTCCACATGTCAAAGTGTCCTTGGGCAAAGACACTGAACCCTAAGTTGCTCCCAGGAGGAGGCCGTCTACTGGTGTATGAGTGAATGGGTGAATGTGAGGAATTGCGTTGGGCATCCACTGGTGTATAAAATGCATTATATAAGTACAGTCCATTTACCATTTAAGACAAAAGTAATTCATGGTATTTATGGGTTAATCTGCTTCAAAAAGTAAAATGACGCCCACAGAATGTTTCAGTCTTGGGTTTGGTTTTAAAATATTCTAACGCTTCCAAGACCTGGAGACCACCCAGCTTCTGTTATTGCACCACAGGTCCTCCACCTCCAACATCAATACACTCTACAGCAAACCAAAGCTAAACATCTGTCCTAGATATAAAACAGCAGCTCAGGGTCAAACAGGATATGGTTTATGAAGCTTTTTATAGCACTTAATGTACACAGATACTTTAGGATATGTGCTGAATTTCAATAAAACTGAAGACACTGCAATTATGGACCAGATTCTCCTAGTGTCTATATTGGACGACTGTATTTGAAGTCCTTGTATTGAGCCTTTTTTTTTTTTTGGTCTTTTTTTGTGACGCTGCTATGGATGGCTTCCAGTATTGTATCCCTTTAAGGATCTGAATTTTAAACCAACAATTCCTCAATATTTAGGGAAGTATGTGACTGATGGTACTCTGCTTAAGGACAGGAGTTAAAGGTGCTGTATGTAAGAATTATGTTCCCAGGAATCATACAATGCAGTGATTTTTTTTTTTTTTTTCTGCTGGACCCCCTTTGGAGGACAAACAATGACCAGGCCCTCCTCAATAACCATACAACATTCTAACAGTGGTGAAATTACAACTTTTATTGAAAGAAATATCACTATTCTAACAATACTTTATGCTTTTTTCTTGAATCATTTGTTGCTCAAATTAATAATAACTTATATTTTTTGCTCTAACAATACAAATAAATTCTACACAACTGCTCCCTGAGACAATATTTACCAAATAAAAAGGGGAAGTGCGAAATTGTCTCACAATTCTGACAATAAAGTTGTTGTACATCCCTAAAAATAAAAGTACAGGTGCTCCAATGAGGATATAGACAACTAGAAAAGCACTCTCCGCCCAGGGCAAGACCTCCCCCCCTCCAAATTAAGAGAGGTCTGCCAAGGAGGTTATGTTTTTGACAGAGTTTGTTTGTCTGTTAGCAAAAGAACTCAAAAGTTATGGTCGGATCTTGATGAAAATTTCATGGTGTGTTGGGGGTGTCACAAGGAACAAATGATTAGATTTTGGTGATGATCCAGAACAGATCCTGGATTCTGGATCACTTTGAAATTTTACATTGCAGTAAATGGAAAATACATTTCAATGTGATCTAGAATCCAGGATGTCTTCCAGATCATCACCTAAATCTAATCAGTTGTTCCTTGTGACACCCCCCAACACGTCATGAAATTTTCATCAAGATCTGTCCAACTTAAGTTTGATTCCAGGAAACTCTTGATGACGTTTCCATTCCAAATATACTTTTAAGATAACCTTGGAAAAAGAGAAACCAAGAAAAAACACAAACATTTTTCATTACTCGGGAAAAAAAAAAAGATAGCTAAAAATAGTTTTAAATCAGAAAATGTTTGTAGCAGATATTGATTATAAATAGTTTTAAAGCTATTACATCTGAAAATATTACAGCAGGATAGTATTTGGCATTTCACCAAAGCCATTTTTGCAATACAGTCCAAAACGCTGGGACAGTAAAACATTTATTACTTTCCAATGATATATTTTCTCAACACTTTAGGTATTAAGGGCCTGAAAACATCAAGTAATAATGTGTTTCATGTGCCTTTTTTTTTTTTTTTTTTTTTTTTTTAACAAATACATCTTGTAGCATTACAGACTTTCATTATCGGATTTTGTGCTTGAAAATGAAGCTTATATTTTGTGTTAGGATTGAAGGTCAGTCAGTCCAACACTCACTCCTGCCAGGTTTGTGTGATGCCTACAGAATGTGGTTTTATTGTGTTACTGAAATACACAAGGGCCATGTCTGGAGAAGATATTGTCTTTTTCAAAATGTCAATGTACTTTTTAGAATGAATCATGTGATCACAGATATGCAAATGACCGACCACAACAGATGGGTTTTTGGAAACAGTCTAGAGGAGACTTTCTGAGTTCTGAGTTATTCCTATTCTGTACTGAAGTAGAAGTACAGCTACTGGTGTGAAAAAAAAAAGACTATGGGAAAAGTAGAAGCACTGCTCCAACTCCTTTATTGAAATAAAAGTAAAAAAAAAAAAAAAAGTAAAAAAAGTAAAACGTCTAGATAGGTTGATTTCACGTGACGTCACATTGCTATATAGTCCGCGCGTGATTTTTAGAAGTGAAGCTGAGTGAATTTTCCGTTGGGAAAATGTCTATGTTTTGTGTAGTTTAAGGCTACACCAATCGTTCTAACCGAGAGAAGGAAAAGCCATTTTTGTAGAGTAACAAAGACTGTCATTGACAAAGGTGAGAAATGGAAAAAGCTGACAGAAAAATGCTGTTAAAAAGTGGATTTTAAATGTGCATTTGTGGTCGGGAGGAGCAGTCTGCTAATGCTAATGCCTGTGTCTGCAGCTACCACTTCAGAGGTATGTTTGAAAGCTAACTTTTTTTATGCATGTGCTATATATCATTAAATGTTAATGTTCACTGTTGTAACATGGTTTACCGAGACACATCAAGATGTATTGCATGTTTGTTTACATTAGTCGCTACTGTTAACCACTAGCAGTGCGGCTGATGTAAACAAACATGCATCTTGACGTCGCATCTTTATAAACGATAAACGAAAAAGAAAAAAATCCAAGTAGTAAATATTTAAAAAATTGTGATTGACCAATATGGATTTTTGGGACCAATACCAATTTTTTTTTTTTAACTTCACCCTTAGCCAAAGACCCATAAAAATCACAAATATTTCTTGTATTAAAAATGTGGATCAAAATTGAAGCCTGGGGGCAGTATGGTGGTGCAGTATTTAGCACTCATGCCTCACACCAAGAAGGTCCCACACCAGACCTTTCTGTGTGGAGTTTGCATGTTCTCCCTGTGTGCGCGTGGGTTTTCTCCAGGTTCCTCCCACCATCCAAACACATGCACTGATAGGTTAACTGGTTAATCTAAATTGTCCATAGGTGTGAATGTGAGATTGATTGTTTTTCTATATATGTTCAGCCCTGAGATGAACTGGAGACTCATACAGGGTGTACCCCGCCTTCACCCATTGTAGCTGGATTAGGCCCCCAGTGACCCCACACAGTAAATTTTGCAGTGTTAAATCAACACTTAGAGAGTTTATTTAACTTCTTCTAGAGTGTATTTGGTCCCATTGTCTCCAAATTAACACTGCAAAATCTACAGTGCAGTGACCCTTGTGAGGGTAAAGCAGGTTTAGATGACGAGATGAGAAATTTGATACTGCAGGAATATATGACAATTTATAAACACCCAATGAATTAAATGTTATGTATATATATATATATATATATATATATATATATATATTACATTTAATACAATTAACATTAACATTCCCAATTCCAAAAATTCCAAGAAAATGTCTATTTTGTGGCTAGTTTTTGGTGGGTGAGGTTTTACAGGGTTAAACAGGAAGTGCCTTTAGATTAAGTCTGTTTTTCGAGGGAGACACGCCAGTACAATACAAATGACAAATTAAAGAAATGATCAGGGAACATGATATCACTGCTGTGTATTTTCCAGATGTTTCCAACGTCTTCACACTTACAGACATTTACCTTGAGAAACTTGTTTGGACATCACTTGCATTTTGTGAGATGTACAGTTGACTTGTACAGATTATCAACATACAAACAAAAGTTAGACAGTAGGATTGTTTTATTTTCACACTTTTACAGCTGTCATTTCTTTTTATTAAACCACAGCAATTTGACATCAGCTAAAAGAAGCCAGGGGAATATTTCCAGAGTCTATGTGGCAGATCTGCTCTAAACATGCAGGTATGACACATGCTGACATGTAGGTGGAGAGCATATTTTTAGGGAGTAAATAAATAAAGAAATATAGAAATAAAAAAAATGTGTTTCAATGTGGCACAACACAGTCATTTATTTTCTTCTTCTCTTTTTGGTGAAATGTAACTTTTGAATGAACACAAAGTAAAGCCTTATATATTTTCTTGCTCTTTCTTTCAGGTGTGATTATAGAGCAGAAGTGACTCGTAGGTTATATGAGCAAAATGTTCTTTCCAGGTTTTTCCAGACTTTTCTTTTCTATTCCGAGCAGCGATTCATATTCACAAACTTTAAAAATGCCAAACACATCACCCCCCTCCTCTTCATCATGGCAGCTCATGTAAATAAAAAGCTACAATTAAATTTGTCTTTTTTTTTTTTTTTTTGACATAGCTAATTGTTAGCACAGTTGGTGGCCTTACCTATGTGTAGGTGTATGTCAGGAAAAAGGTCTGCTGGGCTCACCGCCAGCCTGCACGCTACAGTAAAACACCCCCAATACAAAGTGACACCTTAAATAGGCTCATTTTCTTTCAGCTCAATTTATGCATGAAGCCCTTCAGACACTGTTTATAAAGCCTTCCACAAATATAGATCAGCCGCCACCACTTTTTACCCTTTCCCCCACCTCTCTCCACATTCCTTTTCTTTCTTTGCAGAGTTGCAACATTTGAAATGTTGTTGCTGTCACCAGTGTTTTAAATGTCAGCTGGTGTCACTGCTTAGCTGGGTGTCAGGTGACAAAGGGAGCAGCGTTACCTGCCAGCTCACAGGTCCTTTTCCATTCACGCCGCTCTACAGCACAGCCCAAAATAAACCCATTCATCTTTACTTCATCTGGGTGGGGGGAGTAGATTGTTTTGAAATGGCTCTGATTTTAGCGTCTGTGCGAGTAACGTGCTCATGTGTGGCGATGTGTTTGTTTACAAGCACACGCCTTCGTTCATAAAAGTTTGGGTTTAACAGCACGCATTAAATGCCAGTCATTTTATTAATCTTTTAACAGCCTGACATCTTGGTCCTGGGACATACATGAGATTATTTTATAAAATATACATTATTTCAAAATGATAATTTTGTAAGTGAAATATTTATTTTCATCCATTTGTGCTAAAATATGTGTATTTCAAGCATTTAGTTATTTAGTCCTTCCACAAATGTCTAAATCTTGCCACTTGGAAAAATTGATAATTCCCAAATCTCCCCCCTGTAAAACCACATGTGACCTGAGTGTAGTGCAAGTTGGTGCTACAAGGTGGCTACGTGACAACACCACCTGGAGCCTTTCACTCCAGGATATACAGGTTCCCAGTATATAAAATTAAAAGATGTTGCAGAGATGTGCATTCAAATTACTGTCCACTGGTCACACAGAAAAAATGCTGTAAAGCTGAAAAAAATTTCCAAATAAAGTGGTGAACTTTGAACTGTAAAGGTCACAGACATTGGTCTGTTGGTAAATGATGTTTCAGTCTATGCCTACTAATGGTAGACAAATACACCCCGGTTTAAACACAAACTAATGAAGGCGGGGGCGTGCGGGGGGGGGGGTTATTAGTAATAGTGTATAGTGTTTTTCAGTCTCCAGCTTTTAATCTGTTAAATAAACAGTAAAAGTCAGTGCTTTAGTCCTGACTACAGGGTTTTACCTTTACAAAACATCTGCGGTTTTCATTAGTTAGGGGTATTTTTCAGGTGTTTTAAACTAAAGCAGCACAGAACGGTAAAGGGTTCATCCTATTTCACACATGCACAGAAATGTTTCAGTGTGTGCAGAGCCACAAGGAGGCCCAGAGCTCAGACCTTGGCTGCTCGCTCGGCTTGTTAATACCACTCTTGGGACACCACTCCCTCTTGCCCCCTCCCCCCACCCCCCCCACCCCCCCCACCCCCCCCCACCCCCCTCTCCCCTCTGGTCCAGGTGATTAGGAACTCACAGAAGTCCCTTGTTCTCTGTGCACTTTCTCTTCATTCCCTTTCCTCCAGGCATCAAGGGAGATGAAGGTAATCCACTGACAGTTTGCCAGGTGAGGTGAACAATGGAAAAAGGAAGGAAGTGGAAGGTGGATGTGATTCATCATGAAGTTCCTTTCATTTTACGGGCGTACGCCTGGCACAGCTGTTTGAAATGGCACCCCTCGCCTGCAGACTTTAGGGAAGGGCGCTTTATGAAGATGCATGAGTCGGAAAACAGACTATTAAAGTTAGTGAGAGTTCATTAACCTTGTAAAAGTAGGTTCTGGCTCCCATAAAGAACCATATTTCAGGATTTTGCCTGTCATTTTTTATCATAAGTGCTCTTGGTGGCCTGATAGTTCATTTCACACGTGACAAGTATTAAATGAGACAAAGACAATAGGAGTTGGAGCTATGCACACGTGGCAGCTAATGATGGATTTTGTGGGCTGTTTCAAAGAGGAATTAAACTCAGGAAGTTCATCTAGTTTTTAGCACTAACCTCTGCCAAGTGTGTTTTTTTTTTTTTTCTCCTTAACTTAGAAACACCACAAGCTGGGTCTAAATTAGAAAACACAGAAGGTAACTGTAATCAAGTGCGTTGTTGCTGGGCTAACACTGCTAATCATGGACAACTCAGAGGGGTTCCAGAGCTAAGTGATGCGGTGCTATTGGTCCACAAGGAAGCTGTTGCAGAGGAAATGAAAGCAATGAGCGAACCAAGATGGCAGCTTCGACTCGGAGACAGAGCGATTATAGTTCCTCTACCATCTGGGAAAGTCATCTGCTCTCCCATCACTATAGACCAGGTTCTCATAACCATCATCATTACCATTTACACTGCTGGATGTTCTGATTTTTCCCATCTGAACATCACTGTCAGCGCTGCAGCTAAATGGCACACTATGAAAATAAACATGGACATTTTCGACAACAGAGGCTTCCAGAATCCCACAGCAGAGTTTATGTGCGCTCACTTTTGGATGAAACTATTTGGAAGCTTGATTTTTATCGAGCTGTTTGTCTGAATGTTGCCGAGTTTGCAGCCAGGCACATTAGGATGAGCTTTGCCAAATTATGGAAGGAAAATAATGACTAAATCAGAGCAGATGTATGACCATGCTTAGTGAAAAAGTTAATATATGCAAATCACTGCTGGGCTTTATTATATGAGAATGAGGGGAGAAAAACAGGAAGCGTTCTCTCCACTTTTTTTTTTTTCTCTCTCTCTCTCTCTCTTTTTAATGTGTGATTTCTGGTGTGTGATCAAAGCATGATCACCCTCTGGGACTCATGTGACAAAAATACACAGTCCACGAGCAAAACAAGACTGCAATTTAGCAGCAGAGTGAAGTTTTGCAGCAGCAGGATCACCCCGGCATCAGAACCCAGAGGAGGCAAACGCTGGTCAACATACTGGATAGGCTCGGTGCGTCTGCGGTGCTAATCGCTCAGCGCAGCTTGACACCCCACTGCACGGCATCCTGGGAAAACTCCCACTGCGCCGACGAGCAGCCGGCAGCTGCATCCGTCTGCGGGAAGAGGCAAAGGTCGTCCTTCCGTCCAGAACCAGGCTGAGTCAGCAGGCTGATAAATACACACAACACACGCTGCAGTCATAATGATAGCTCATGTGCACGTCTGGGTGTCATTGCCTCCATTTGTCCACCGACACTGAAGGCTTTGTGGCTTCTGCTCAGTATTCATGTGTCTTTCAGAACACATCATGTGGAACTGCAACACTTTTTATATTTCACCAAAGCTGGTTTTCATGCTGGCACTGCAAAAATCTAAATCGGACCAAGTGGATTTTTCTCATTTCTAGTCAATGGTTGCATGATGATTCGGAAATTAAGAATTATTTATTCTGAATATTCAAATTCGGAACTAGAAAAGTATTGTTCTTCATTCGTTGTTCAAAATGAAACCAAAAATAAGACAATGAAAAAACAAGTTGTTTCTTCATTATTTGTTTCTAAAACTACAATGAAAAAAAACGATAATGATCTGTTTTTTTTTCGTTTTTGTGTTTAAATGAATAATGGAAAATGGTCGTTTCCCGTTTTATCCAATTTTGACCTGAAGCAGGTCGAGTGACATACACGGACCCCCCCCCCCCTCCCTATTTTAGAAATGATCTCTCTTGTCAACTCTTTAAAATTTTTACATAATAAGAAGAACACTCAACATCTAAATATTGTTTGACTTATATTATTCTTGTCCTATTTGTTTGTTTATTTTATTTTTTCCCTTGTTATTGTTGATAACTGCACTCTTATTACTTATTAATTTGTATCCGTCACCTGCTCTCATCTTTCCTAACTGTCACATGATCATGTAATTTTCTCTGTTTTATTGCAGTAAAATAAAAAAAAACATAAACAAAAATGACAGCTGTAACCAGAGGTAAACAAACATGTCTGCTGCTGTTGTCGTCACATTCTTCTGGGATACGTAGATATTTTTACTAATATCTCCGTCCAATCGGAGAAGTGCTAGGCATCGACTGATTACTCCACGTTTACGTAAATAGCAATTTATGGAGAGAATTACCATTACATATTACAACAAACTTCATACAACAATTGTCAGAACTTTAAAACTATTACAGTAAAAGTAAAGTTGTGTACTTCTTTCATAGATGCTGCGATTTAAAAAAAAAAAAAAAAAAGATTTGCATTGTATTCTGGGAAATTTGTTATAGCCCTCTGTTTGGAGTCTGCCTCTGGAAAACCTCTGTTTGAAGGTGTATGAAGCCCTTCCTCTTCCCACTACCCCTCTGTCTTAACATGAATTGAGACACCCCTACCCCTCCCATGGATGTGCAAAAGGCAGAGTAGGGGCTGAAATGCGATTCAGCCTAAGAGTTGGGGGGTACAGAGGGTTCTGATTGGACAGAACATCCACTTAACATCTGGGTGTCTACCAGAAGAAAACAATGGCATCCATTTTCTGTTTCGCTTTTGTTTCAACTATCAACATGGAATACCAGATAATACATGTGAGTTAAATTTAATGTTTTTTGTAATTATTATGAAGCAGCAGCTGAATTGAATCAACATATTAATGTCGACAGTGCAGAATATGTGCATCATCAATGCAAAAAATGTGTGTCATTAATGCAGAATATGGGCATCATTGTGTTACCAGTGACTTTATTCAGAATTAAGTTAATTGGGAATAGTAATTTTCAACTGGAATTAGATGTGTACTTGGTCATTTTAAAGAGGAATTAACCTTTATTCTAAATTAAACAGGAATAAAAACTCATGTAAACATTGCTCATTAGCTCATTACTCTTAAACTAATACACATTCACCTACAATTTTCTTATCTTTAACCATGTTTACCATCATTATCATGATGAAAAAGGTTATTTATTTGGCTCTATAAATGAATGGATAAAAAAGTGGAATTGTACCATACTTGAGCATGTCCATGTGCTGTTGCTTTATACTTATAATCATTTTTCACTAACACTGCAAATTTGAACAGATATTAATATGAAAGTGAACATAAATACATAGCAATCTATTTTCATATTCATCAAACTATTTCAAATCCCCTACAAAGTGTTTAAAATTTCTCAACATAAGGTCACACTGGTAAAAAAAAAAAAAATAATCTGAATCTAAATGTATTTTTCTCATTTGCAGTTCAATAGATTTAAAATCAAACGTAATCACCTAAAGAGGAACTTTTCAGTGAGAAAGAACAACAGATTTTTCAGACTTAAAAATCTTATTCCAAGAAATGTTACCAAGATCATTTTCATTTGTTCCATTGGAAGATTTTCCAAACAAAAATTGTATTTATTATTATTTTTTAAACTTAATTCCAGATTTTTTCCTGTTAATTTAAAGGAGGGTTCTGCCAATGGAACAAGTGGAAATTATCTTTAAGACTTCTTGAACTAAGATTTTCCAGATCTATTCTTGAAAAATAAGTTATAATATCTCACTTAAGAGTTTTTGTTTTAGGTTGTTCTGTTTTATTTTAACTGTATTTTGAGTAGAAATGAGTAAAAATACACTTGGTAAGATTTGGATTTTTGCAGTAAATACAGTATCTTCTTGTGTTTCTCAATGTGTTTGCTCTTATTTCTTATTATCCTGGGGTATTTTATTTTATTATTATTATTATTATTTATTTATTTTTTTACATTTCATGACCTCTGACCTTCTGTGTCATAAATTTGTGAAGATTCCCTGACCTGTTGAGGAGAAGTAAGACCTCTGACGGTTTCTGATGATAAGTGTAAAAATACAGTCAGACTCCTGAACAGAACTGTATTTCATTCATTCATTTCCAGAATCAGTTAATCCTCTTAGAGGGGTCATGGGTTGTTGTAGCCCATCACAGCTCCCAATGGACAGAGGCAGGGTACATCATTGACGGGTCACAGTTCATCATAGTGCTTTCAGTAAATATATTTGTCAATCTTTATCAAGGACAACACTTTTATACAACCAACCTTAAGTAGCATCATGCTAGTTTTTCACTCAGTTTTGCTACTTTTGTCGAAAACTGTTCATCAGAAATGTTGAAGAAAAAATAACAATTCATGGATAAGGGTCATAAATTTGAAAAGCAACAAAACAAATGACAGAAAAACCACGAAAAGAGGTAAAACAAAAAAAGGTCTTTTCATAGGTTTCTAGGTTTCAAACATGCAGCCCCCCCCCCCCCCCCACACACACACACACACGAGGCTTTTGTCTGATTTTGTCTTTGTTTTATTGCCAAAAAATAACATTCAATTATGAAAAGATTATTTTGTTATATTTACAATCTCTCCTGTAACAATAAAATGTGAATAACCTGAACAAATATGAACAACCTCAAATGTCTAAAGACAATTAAACACAATCTAACCCACTTTCTTCTTTGTGTTTAGTGTCTTTGTAGATCTGATCCATAATATACAAATGTACAAATGATAACTTTAAGCACAATATTGTTAAAACTGCACTTATTTTTCTTAAGAAATTTATTTTCTTTTTTTTCCAGGTTATATCTATTTATATGTACTTTTATAAATTATAAAAAAAAAAGAGAAATAAATAACCTGAATAAAAAAAGAAATGAGGTAATACCCTCAATTTACCAAACACCCAACTAACAAATAATCGAAGTTATGAAACGCCTTTACATAAAATTGTCATCTCTGAATACAAAAGAAAATTCAAGTTACGAAAAGAAACACCGAAACGTAACTACAGTACTAAACATACTGTGCTATATGTAAATAAGTACGTACTATACACTAGTACATAGAGTGCCTTTAACCCTCATTCATCTGAGTTTAAACACGCTTCCACACTGATCACACAGGCTGCTGACACCAAACCCATTCATTGTGTATGTGCTGCCACGTCACAGAGCTCTGCATGGCACTCAGCAGCATTTGTCTCCTCCTTCTTATTAGTACTAAAGCCAGGGCTTTTTGTTGTAAAGTTGACAGGTACATGTTTGTAATGTTCGTGCTCAGAACAGGTTGCGTAGCAAATGTGTGTCTTACTGCGGCGAGTTTACCACGGTCAGTGTGGAAACACTTTTACCACTGTTAATTTTTAAAGGGTTTAGGGCAAAGGTCGACAATTTTTAACACTGAAGGAGCCATTTGGACCATGGGGAACAAAACACTGGGAGCTGCAAATACTTTTTGACATTTAAAATGAAAAAAATAAATAAAGAAAAAAGAAAATACATTTATTAAAAAGAAAGGAAAATTTCTATATATTTAAAATAACAACTTCCCTTTCATACTTGGGGGTTCACCTCAGTCATACTTATCAGTGCTTTGAGCCTTTTGAAGATGGACTGTCTGATCCTTTTGTTACCTTTACACTGGTCCAGTGTAATGCAAAGACACTCCAGACCCAGTTAACCTTTGACCTGTGAGACTTTGTCATATATGTTTATCATTTTTTTTCCTTTTTCCACACTCTGAACTAGTGCATTGTGCATTCAGGTCCAGGTCTGTCAGTTATTTTTCTTTTCTTACATTTCTCCATACTTGTCCTTGCTGTGGTTGAAAGTTGTGACAAATAGAAAGTCTTTTGTTGGGTATACAGTGGCTTCCAGTAGTATGACATTTATTTTGAGTGACGAAAAACAATAAAATATACAGTATTTTATTCATATTTTAATATTTCAAGATCACAATTTAGGACTAAAATGATATATAAAAAAAAGAACACTAATACAATACACTTCAATTAGATATTAATATAATTATAATAATAATAATAATTATTATTATTGTTAAGTAAATTATTTCCACAACCACTCAGAGCCACAGGATAAGGATGAAAGAGCCGCAGGTTGCCGACCCCTGGTTTGGGGGATAGAATTTGGGGCCTTTTACATGTATAATGCAACTCTACTTACAAAAAAAAAAAGGTATGAAGCCACTTATGGAACAAATTAATGTCATAAATTCAGGTACCACTGTATTAAGAAAAATAAGTGTTTTCATAATTCAACAGGCTTTTCCCCCCATATAAAAAAGACAAACATTTTGATTTGTCATTATTTATACATTAACATTCTTTTATTCTACAGGCCCACTTGAGATCAAATCGGGCTGAATGTGGCCCCTGAAAGAAAATGTAAAAAGTGACTGAAAATAAAGTTTGCAATCATCCACTGATTCATTCACATTAATAGTTAAAACTAAAGGACAGGCCTTGAATTCACATTTTAAAATGTGACTCATTGGTCAGACAAACAGGTTTGAACTTCTCAGTACCAATGGTTTATTTGTGGGATTGTCAGAAAGCTAATTGGAGGTGTTGATGCCTGGACAGCACTGAGCAGAGAAGCTCCATCTCCTTTAAAGACTTCTGCTGATTACAGCCAGGTGTGGAGGAACACAGCAGGTACAGTTAATGAGCACTAACGAGGCCTGGCCAAGCTGCTAACCAAGAAAAACAACACATCTGTCTCAGTAATAGGATCTGGAGTTTGGATTCAAGTAGGTTTCCACAGCTTCTCTTCTTCATGGGATGCCTCAAGGCTCAGTCCTAGCTCCTACCTTCTTCTCTTTATACTAGTTCTATCTGGGTTATAGATTTACTGAATACTGCGACTGTATCCTGGTGCCAAAGAGTTATCTCTGGTCAAATTAATCATGTACTGTACTGTTCTCTGTGGTCGTGGGTTAACTCAACAGATGTTTTTATATAAATAGTCATTACTCTTGTCTGGTTTGCTACTTTTTGATATTTATGTTTTTCTTTTTTTCATCTTCTCTCCTTGTGTCTTTTATATCTCATACAAGGAAATGTTACTTTAGTAGTAGTAGCTAGCTACCTAGCTGTAGCTTTTATTCTGACACTTACTTCCTGGTCACATGACAATTATTATTAATTTATTAATTAATTTAATTTATATATATATATATATATATATATATATATATATATATATATATATATATATATATATATATATATATATATATATATATATATATATACATATATATATATATATACATATATACAGTATATATATATATATATATATATATATATATATATATATATATATATATATATATATATATATATATATATATATATATATATATATATATATATATATATATATATATACATACCTCTACTTACAAAATTAATTCCTTCCAGAAGTGTTTTCGTGACTTGTATTTGATGATTTGTTATTGGATCTGTCCTTTTTTAATTGCTTTTAGTTTAGATTATTATTTCAGTTATATTGTCTTTGTATTTATGTTTTCTGTCTACTGTTTATTATAAACTATTCACAAAACCTTATTTTAGCTTCCATTCTCTTTGACAGAGTGATGTTAATCGCTTGTAAATTGTTTGCTTTTTTTCCTTTGCTGTTCACGATGTACAAACAAAGAAATCACAGTTGTTTTATTACATGTGTTTACTTTTTAAGGTAGTGCTGCTTTATGGCAAGAGGAGAGAGACTGTTGTCACGGCAACTGACAAAGAGGTCGATGAAGATGTTCAATCACACTCTGAAGTTGGGATTTTGAATTTCAGAGCATTTCAACGAGTGTCCTTAAATGGGTTAGCTGTGATTTGAAACATGTGAAATGATCAAACATCACAGTGAAAAACTATGTTACATCTAAAAAGGCACAAACAAAATAAGTTGGAGGAGGGAAAAAAAAAAGAAAGAAAAGATGAGAAAAGAAAGGCGAGTCACGTCTGTTCATAAAAAGTAAGGCTGGTATAAAAACTGATTTCGATTATTTTAGTTTTACATAACACAACCTCCATTTTCTCAGGGAGATAAAAACAAAAACAATATCAACTCTCCACGAGCACACTGTGAATTACCAACAGCAAACCTACCAGCTGTTACTTGAATAAATATGAGTACATTTGCACAGGTTTTTCCATCACCCATGTTCACATTTTTAAGCAAACAAACTGAGTGCAGAATAAAACTGCCACATTTTTTTGTACTCGAGGTTAAAACTGTCCCTTAAGTATGGCCAAGGATTTTATTCTTGTTCAAGTTCAGTCTCAGTTAAACGTGACAGGGATTCAGATTCATTTAGATCTGCATTCAGGAAGTGTGCGTGTCCATTTTTTTCCACCTCACTTCATTTCTATAACATTTCATCTACAACACCTGGCATGGGTTGAGTGTCAAACTTTCTGTCTTGGCATAGGACCATGTCATTTCCAGACTGGTAGTTCATGGAGGCTTTTTTAATACTCTGACAGAGGCAATTTAATTTTAAATAAAAGTAAAATGACAGTTTTAAAAAGAATGAAGGATACAAAAGTCTACTTTGTTACAGTAATGACTTTAATTCCCATTTGGTACTTCTGTTCCAGACTCTATATGTATTAAATTCCCTATAACTGGCACTTTAATTCCCTCTTACTATCTCATTCTTTTTTATTTATATCTGCACATGTGATATTTTCCTTTTCTTTTAACCCTTTGACAACGACAATCTCTCCAGCGCTTTGAGATGCATTCATGCATGAAAAGTGCTATATAAATAAATTGATTGATTGATTGCTGCATTTTACACTTCACAAAAAAGAAATTACTGTAATTTTTCATCCATATGTGTATCCACTGAACTCAAACAACATCTGGAAGCTGAGATCCTGCATTTTCAATCACTATAAAAAAAAAAACTTTACAGCATCAAAGTAGGAAGATATTACATGTACATAGACAAGAAGTATGTCACAGACATCCACACAAGCAAAAAAAAAAAAAACACCTTGTTTAGGGTTAGGGTTATAATGTATGTCATATAATACAGATACTGAATGCACAAAGCATGTATGAGCAGATGTAAAAGTATTTACAATTTCCAAAACTTTCATCTTGAGCATTTAGAGCTGTTTCAGGTAAAAAAAAATATGTTAAAAACCTCCGGTCTGTTTTTTCCATTTTTACTAAAACACACCATTTGTAAGCATTTATTATTGATAATAATGATAATTAATGTTTAGATTTGGAGGACTGGGAATTAAAAACTGGTTCTTTTTGAGAATCAGTTCACAGTAGCTCAAGGTTTTGGAAGTCTTTGTCTGGTTGCTTAATTAAATTTTTAGATTCATTTGTAGATTCCTTAATCACAACAAGGTCGTCTCACAGGGCTTTACAGAGTTCATCAGAGAAAACCATCACAGAAATAGATGCGTCCCCTGTCCTTAGACCCTCCTTGTCAGTCGGAAAGAAGAAACCTCTGGGAGAACCACAGGAAAGAACAGATCCACTCCAATGGATGGACAGACTATAGATGAACGTCCATTTGTAGATGAAAGGGAGAGGGAGGAGGTCTGGGGTCAGAGGTCAGAATAGGGCACAGGTGAGTCAATGCAGGGACTGTTAGTGAACCTGAACCTGAATGCACGGGGGACTGTTAGTGAATCTGGACCTGAACGCATGAGGGACTGTTAATAAACCTGGACCTGAATGCACGAGGGACTGTTAGCGAACCCGGACCTGAACGCATGAGGGACTGTTAGTGAATCTGGACCTGAACGCATGAGGGACTGTTAGCGAACCCGGACCTGAACGCATGAGGGACTGTTAGTGAATCTGGACCTGAATGCATGAGGGACTGTTAGCAAACCTGGACCTGAACGCATGAGGGACTGTTAGTGAATCTGGACCTGAATGCATGAGGGACTGTTAGCGAACCCGGACCTGAACGCATGAGGGACTGTTAGTGAATCTGGACCTGAACGCATGAGGGACTGTTAGTGAATCTGGACCTGAACGCATGAGGGACTGTTAGTGAATCTGGACCTGAACGCATTAGGGACTGTTAGTGAATCTGGACCTGAACGCATGAGGGACTGTTAGTGAACCTGGAACTGAACACACAACGCAGGGGCTCAGAGTGTGGGAAAAGGGAAAAAACAAAACATATTTGACAAAGTCCCACAGGTCAATGGTAAACCGTTGTCTGGAGTGTCTTTACTTTACACTGGACCAGTGTAAATATAACTTAAAAGTAATAAAGTGTTCTCTTCATTTTAGATCAGACAGTCCATCTTCAAAAGTGTCAAAGCACTGATAAGTATGACTGAGGTGAACCCCAGGTATGAAAGGGAAGTTGTTACTCCAAATATTTTTTTATTTCTTTTTAATACATATATTTTCTTTTGGCTCTTTCGGTGTTAAAGGTTGCCAACCCATGCAACATGGCATCAAAGCAGAAATGCTCTGAAGTACGGCTATAGTTCATGTGTAAAGGCGACACCAACGGTCATGTGTTCCACTTTTAAAGCTTCTGTTTCCTCAATGGGAATAAATCCCTCCAATGCGCACAAACACTTACCCACAGCATGTAATTCATTAGCAGGAATGTCACCTGTGTGATATGCTACTTAGCCATGTTTGTGAATCAGACATAACACCGGGGGGGTGGGGATCGGGGGCAAAGCAAAGGACACCCCTCAGGCAAAAGGAAAATTAACAGTGGGAAACAGTGGGAAAGAATAATCTTCAGTTTCACTTCAACCCCCCCCCCCCCCAAAAAAAAGAAGAGGCGACAGTATTGTTTTTTTTGTCTCTTTGTCAGTAACTTTCTACAAAAACTATTAAACCAATTTCCATGAAATTTTCAAGACAGGTGTAAGGTGGTCCAGAATAGGTCCTATTAAGTTTTTGTAAATGTAGGTCAAAGGTTGGTGCAGGGGTTAGCACTTGTGCCTCACAGCAAGAAGGACCCTAGTTTGATTCCCACAGCAGACCTTTCTGTGTGGAGTTTGCATGTTCTCCCTGTGTCTGCGTGGCTTTTCTCCAGGTACTCCAGTTTCCTCCCACCATCCAAACACATGCACTGATAGGTTAATTGGTTAATCTAAATTGTCCATATGTGTGAATGTGAGAGTGATTGTTTTTCTATATATGTTCAGCCCTGAGATGAACTGGAGACTCATATAGGGTGTACCCTACCTTCACCCATTGTAGCTGGATTAGGCCCCCAGTGACCCCCGTGACCCTAATGAGGATAAAGCAGGTTCAGATGATGAGAAGAGATCAAAGGTTAAAAAAAAATGCTTTCACACTGATATGAGATCAGGCTCAGAGGTCAGACATTTGTGAAGGGCCTGGAAACATTTTTTTATTTGTTTGTACTGTATAGTGTAGATGGAAATATAAAAGTAAGTTAATGCAAATAAACAGGTGTGTACTCTTTTATTCCCTCATCCAATGAGAATCAATAAGGAATTGAATCAATAAGCAAAATCCATAATGGAATCAGAATTGTTAAAATCTTATTTCATTCCTACTGAAAAACAAACATTGTAATAATGACACTTTTACAATCCTTAAATAATTATTCCCATAAAGATGAAATGAGTATGGAACCACTGGATTTCTCATCACTGCGCAACCTTCTTCACTTTCCCTTTAATTTATGTACCGTTTTTTTTTTTTTTTTTTTCCACAGAAACACCAGCAGATGTTGTTGTCACCTTCACAAACCTCCTGTTTTTTTTTCCTAAATGTGAGCTGTGAACTTTACTTTAGGTCTGGTTTGTTGGTGGGAGTAATTTCACATCAGAGGCCCAGACACAGCGAACAAACCAGATCAAAACAGTATCTAATATGCTAAAGTCCACTCTATTCCCTAAAATCATTTCCGTGTTGTTAATTGAGTGCATACACCTGAGAGCGAGCGGTGTTTGTTTGGCTCCTCGGTGAACACCTCGTGTCTCACATCTCCGCTTACCTCGCCAAAGCTGGATGCCAGCTCGTTATGCACATCCCTTGCACTCATTTGCGTGAAATCAGAAGATGAGAGGAATTAGTTCCTGTCTCTTTTACCACCCCACCCCCTCCATCCTCTTCTTCATCCTCCTGTAGGGGTGCAGATGTGCTGGGGCCTTTGAGGGTCCATCTGTTGTGCTGTCGTAGCTCTGGCCCAGCCGCTGTGTCTGACTGGGGGCCAGATGATTAGGCACCCATCCAAGCCAATCCATGCAGGTAAGTCAAGGCTCCAGCGCCCCGACCGGCCGTATCAAGGAGAGCCAGGGGTCTAAACGCATCATTCAAAGCCCAAGCCCACATCAAACCACAACAGGTTTAGCACGGATGTATATGAGATGATGATGCAGAAACCATCAAGGAGCAGTGTTTCTGATCTGTTTTCCTGTTTGTACAAACCAGTAAAGGAAGACTGGAGCAGCAGAAGGAACTGAAGAAAGTAGAGGACGTCACATTTTACGTCTAGAAGTTTCCTTTAAAGTTGAAATAAACTGGACAAAAATATAAACCTGGCTAAGTGTATTTGTCTCACTATCTTGTTAAAATGTCTGATCAGACTAAAAATCTGACAGAATCACCTGAAGATGAACTGTTCACTCAGATAGTAGAACTGATTTATAGATGATACATCTGGAAAATGGGCGGCACAGTGGTGCAGTGGTTAGCACTCTTGCCTCACAGCAAGAAGGACCCTGGTTTGATTCCCACAGCAGACCTTTCTGTGTGGAGTTTGCATGTTCTCCCTGTGTCTGTGTGGGTTTTCTCCAGGTACTCCAGGTTCCTCCCACCATCCAAACACATGCACTGATAGGTTAACTGGTTAATCTAAATTACCCATAGGTGTGAATGTGAGAGTGATTGTTTGTCTATATATGTTCAGCCCTGAGATGAACTGGAGACTCGTACAGAGTGTACCCCGCCTTCACCCATTGTAGCTGGATTAGGCCCCCAGTGACCCCCGCGACCTTAGTGAGGATAAAGCAGGTTCAGATGAGGAGAGAGAGCTGGAAACCTGATTGAAAAAAATCTAAACAAGATCATTTTCACTTGTTCTGTTAGGAAAGAGCAGAGTTTTACTCTGCCAAAGAAACTGTAGTTCTGTTTTGGCTGGTGTTTATCTGTTTGTTTGTTATTTAGCAGAGCGATGGAGTATCCGGGCGTTGGAGTAGCATGTCTTGCCACAAATACGCATAAACCCTGGAGTTGAATATATTTAACTTTTCAGGTGAATTTGCGTGACGCCGTGTTATGAAAGCCAATCAGCTTGAGATGCTGCCACCGTCGTGATGGAAGAATGTATGATGCTCGGGACCAAACTGGAAGGAGGCAGAAAGAAAAACTGAGCCTGAAATACCATTGAAAGCGGACTGAGTTCCTGGAGGATGGGACCTCCAGAACAGGTACAGAGCACTAACCTAAGTGATCTGAGCCATAGCTGAGGACAGACTGAAATGGCGGGACATATTTTATTTATCTGTGTTTATCCAGTGTCCAGACTCAGGCGTTGTGTGTCCGCGAATTATCCAGCATCCAAACTTGGATGTTTAGGCGGGATGTTACAGGCGTACACATGTACATTCATGTTTGGTTTGACCGTAGCACAAAGGTGATTACTAATGTGTATAAATAGGAGTAAAATGAGGAATTTGTGAGAAAATGAAATTACTGCAACTTTGAGCAATGTGCAGATTGTCTTGGAAGGCAATATGTTTAAAAAAATAAATAAAAAATCTTTAAAACTAAGAGGCACACAACTCAAATCGTCCCACCATACAAGGTTGTATTTTTTGTTACCAGACGTACAAATCCTTCACAGACTACCGCTTGTTTTCAGAACACAATCCTAAACCCTCTTGGTTTTCAAAGCACCAGTCAGTCTGGCTCTGCAGTGCATCTCAGACATGCTGTCAGTTTACAATCCCTGCAGATTTCTGCCGTCGCACAGGGGAAACCTCCATGGGTCTAGAACATCTTCAAAGCTTGATTGGTCAGGCAGCTTTCAGCATTTATGCACCTGGAGAACCGAACAGTTTCCGGTTTTCTTCCAAAACCAGAGGAGATCTCCGTTTCCAGTCGAAAAAAACTGACATACTTTCCATCTGTAGGTATGAATAGATTCACTTCTTCATATGCATATATTTTTAAACTTTAAAAAAAAAAATTCTGTTGTGATATTTGTAATTGACAAGGGAATTAGAAAATATTAAGGTTTTCATTTTAATACCACCTGTGGGAATCAGTACCCTCACTGCAAAAACAGATGAAGCAGGCACTGTTCATGTTATCGGTCTAGTTTTAATCTAAATTATGCCCGGAGTGCTACACTGGAAGAAAAATGTAAATATGATCAAGTTTATTTTGATCATTTCTAGTCCAAATACCACATCAGACTTGTACCAGACAGAATTAATTACAGGGGAACTTTTCAGCCAAATAGGCAATAGATCTGGAAAACTAGCTTAGCGGCGCAATCCCTATTCATTACATGCATAGGTCTAGTTGTGCTTCATAGTCAGGGGAGGCGGGGCTAAAAGGTTGTCTTTTAAATCCTCTGTATGCAATAGGATTGTACTACAACCAATCAGCGTAATGTTTAGGATGACGTAGTTAGACGCTGGGAAGTTCACAGAGGAGTTTGGAGAAAGTTAGGAATGACTAAACAAAATGGTGGATAATGGAGGTGAACGACTGTTGTCGCTTCTGTAAAAATCATTTAAAGATTGTTGATGTTTTCTCACATTTTTCACTCATCTTTGATAAAAGGAAATCATCACCACTTGTTGTTGTTCTTCTAAGTTTGTTTCTGGTTGTTTCAGAGATATATATATATATACTGTATATATGACTCAATGCCACATACATGGATACTGGAATGCTTAAAACTGTATAAAATCAACAGGACACTAAGAGAGTTCATCCAGAACTCAATGAGGCTGTGGAAGACAACTCTGGAGGCCAACTCAAAGCCAATTGCACAAGTGAGCATCAGATGTAGCATTTACCAAGGAGATGCTCTGTCCCCCCTGCTGTTCTGCATAGGCCTAAACCCCCTCAGCCAGATCATCTCAAAGAGTGGCTTCGGATACCAGTTCCGAAGTGGAACATCCATCAACCACCTCCTCTACATGGATGACATCAAGCTGTATGCCAAGAATGAGCGTGACATTGATTCCCTAATTCACCTCACCCGGATCTACAGCAAAGACATTGGGATGTCATTCGGACTAGATAAATGTGGGCGGATGATATCTAGAAGAGGAAAGGTGATCACAACTGAAGGGGTTGACCTACCTGAAGGGAATATCACAGATGTGCAGGAAAGTTACAAATACCTAGGGATCCCACAGACAAATGGTAATCATGAGGAGGCAGCTCGGAAGTCAGCCACAGCCAAATACCTACAGAGGGTAAGACAGGTCCTGAAAAGTCAGCTGAACGGCAAAAATAAGATCCAGGCCATTAACACCTATGCCCTGCCAGTAATCAGATACCCAGCTGGGATAATATCCTGGCCACTGGAAGAAATACAAGCCACTGATATCAAGACAAGGAAACTCCTTACCATGCATGGAGGGTTCCACCCTAAGTCCTGTGTCCTGAGGCTTTACACTAAGTGACAGGAAGGGGGCCGAGGACTAGTAAGTGTCAGAACTACTGTCCAGGAGGAAACGGCGAACCTCCAGGAATACATCAAGAAAATGGCCCCCAATGACCAACTGCTAAGTGAATGCCTCAGGCAACAAAAGCCCAGTAAGGTCGAGGAACCAGAGGGGCTAACCCTTGCATGGCGTGTACCATCGACAAATTGAGGAAGTGGCTGATATGGAAAAGACATACCAGTGGCTGGAAAAGGCTGGACTAAAGGACAGCACAGAGGCGCTACTCATGGCTGCACAAGAACAAGCCCTGAACACCAGAGCAATAGAGGACAGGGTCTACCACATCAGACAGGACCCCAGGTGTAGGCTGTGTGGAGAAGCCCCTGAAACAGTCCAGCACATCACAGCAGGGTGTAAGATGCTGGCAGGCAAGGCATACATGGAGAGGCATAACCAGGTAGCGGGCATACTGTACAGGAACATCTGTAAAGAGTATGGACTGGAGGTCCCAGGGTCAAGATGGGAGAACCCCCCAAAGGTGACAGAGAACAAACAGGCCAAGATCCTGTGGGACTTCCAGATCCAGACTGACAAGATGGTGATGGCCAATCAGCCTGACATAGTGGTGGTGGATAAACATGAGAAGACAGTGGTGGTGATAGATGTAGCAGTCCCCAGTGATAGCAACATCAGAAAGAAAGAACATGAGAAACTTGAGAAATACCAAGGGCTGAAAGAGGAGTTAGAGAAAATGTGGAGTGTGAAGGCAACGGTGGTACCAGTAGTGATCGGAGCATTAGGGGCAGTGACCCCCAAGCTGGGAGAATGGCTCCAGCAGATACCAGGAACAACATCAGAGACCTCTGTACAAAAGAGAGCATTGCTAGGAACAGCTAAGATCCTGCGCAGAACCCTCAGGCTCCCAGGCCTCTGGTAGAGGACCCAAGTCTGAAGGAGACACCGCCCACGTGGGGCGAGAGGTTTTTTTGTTTTTGTTTTTTTTGGTAATTATTATTATTATTATTATTATTATTATTATTATTATTATTATTATTATTATTATTATTATTATTATTATTATTATTATTATTATTGTTATTATTATTGTTATTATTATTATTATTATTTTTAGAGGGGTATTTTTTTTCCCCAGTTTGACTTATGTATAGAAGTTTAAATATTTTTTTAGGGGATTTGAAATAGATGAATGAAAATGAAAATATTCGGCCAAATATGTTTTATGTATTTTCTTATAAATACATGTTTGTATTTGCAGTGTATGATAAAAACAGATTAGATTAGATTTTTGGTCGATCAGTAGCTTTTCTCTTCTGGAGTAAATTAACTTGAGTGCAAAATAAATAACCTTTGTCATCATGGAAACAATGGTAAATATGGTTAAAGTTGAGAAAAAAATCCTTATTATGTAATATATAAATAAAAAAATATATAAGGATTGGAAGACCAACACAGTCCACAAGTACGTGTGAAGCTGTTACAGCTGAGCGGAAATTCTTCAGCGCAGCTAGTGTCACTAATAAAATCAAAAGTTAAGCTGAATTAATGTTACGTTTTATTGTTTTGAGTTATTTTGTCATTTTCCTTCCAGCTGTGACCATGTGAACCATTAGTAACCAAAAACACCTTATTTATCATCATAAGTGCTAAATATCCAAATGACAGGCTAGTCAGAATAACAAATGAACGTGCTGCAAGAAGAATTAACAAGCACCAGTGACCTTGTTTTGTCAGAGGGAGAAACTTTTATTCAGTCACTTTTATTATATGAATTTAGATTTTTGAGGAACATGATGGTTATCGCTTAGTTTTCATTTGGTAACGTATGATACATAGCCTACATCTGCTTTTATATATGTTTATTACAGATTATTTTTTAATATTTGCTCTTTCATTCTTTTCAGCTTCTACTATTTTAATGTTTGCAATGTCTAATGCCTGTATAGCATTTCTATTATCACTTATCGCACATGCAAATTTGTGAACATTTCCTTGCACTTTTATTTCTGTTTGTACCTCTGTCTTAAGCCTTTAATGAACTTGTATTTTATTTCTTGTAATTTTTTTTATCAATGTGAATCACTTTGAGCTACAATCATTGAAAGGTGCTATACAAATAAAGTTAATTGTTATTATTATTATTATTATTATTATTATTATTATTATTATTATTATTATTATTATTATTATTATTATTATTATGTTTGCTTTTTCTTAGTCAGCTAAGAAGCTACAATGGCTGAAAATAAATAAATAAAATAACAATTGACCATTATATAGCTGTCAACAAAACTGTTTTCTCTGATACATGACACTTGAATAAAACCCAGTTTGATCAAATCTTCCTAAATTGACAAAAATCACTTTTGGAAAGAGGTTTTACTTTGGTCTTTTGTTTGTGTTTCTATAAAATATTTCTACATTTCACATGTTAACATCCCTCAGTAAAGTTTTTATACACACTTGGCCTTTTTTTAAAAAATGTATTTATTTTTTTCTGTTTTTCAAGAGTTCACTTGTATGACACAATATAGAAAAACATCTGTGGAAAACATTCTTAACATTTAAGGTTGAACTTCTTTTGTGCTTGAAGCACCCACAACCTGATTTTCACAGATTTCTGACAAGCGCTTATTGTTGCCGTGGTGACAGAAGGTCACTTTATAATACTTCATTGTTTATTACTAGCTTAAAAATGTTATCTTTTGAAAGATAACATCTGTAGGTTAGTTTATATTTCAAGTGTGTATGTGGTTTTGTAAACATAATATCTGCAGACAATTTATCAAGCTGGGATTTTAATTTATAAAAATAGGAGACGCAATCGCCCTGTATCTCAGCTGCATATTCTATCAAGAATCAATAAGTTCAACTTGTGAAGTTGTCAGACTCTGCCACTGTTAGAGTCCTGTGGCTTTTATGGAGGAGATCAATCTTTCAATAGAAGTGGAAGGTACTTTCACTGGAGCAGAACTCAACTAATTAAAAGAAAGTCCATATAAGACTTTTATCAGTGATCAATAGGAACTATATTGAACCATATATTTAATCATTTCCATTGTGTAACCCATCAACATATATGTTCATGAAGAAGAAAGGCACATTTTTAACATTACCATAATACAAATTGGTCCAAAAATTTAACAAACATTGGAAACATTGTACCAATGAAGTTACATAAAAATCGCAAATGAATCTGTTTTGGGGAAAATTATTAATCATCAAGATACATTGATGATCTTCAGTTTGACCTTTCAAAGTCACTCAAATTCAAAGGTCATGGACCCAAATGAAAGTCCTTATGTGACTTCCTATCATTGCTCAATAGTAAGTATATTAATATTCCCATTTCAAAAGCCAAATGCAAATATTTAAACATTTTATATAAAATAATTTAAAAAAATCTAAATTCCTTAAACCTGTGGGCAAACTTTGGTCCAGTGCGAATTTGTCAGCTCTGGTCGCGACTTATGAGCAATTCTGTGGTTTTTTTTGTGTTCGACTAGGTTTGGTATTCTGGTTTCTTTGTGTGTGTGATTTCTATCCTGTCCCCAACCATGAGCTTGCCTTTGCCCTACTGGTGCTTCATCATCTCTCAGACTCTGGAGCTGACCTTTCTTCTGGACCCCAATATGATTTTTGGATTTTCCTGGATACTAGTGTTTTGCTAGTTTTTGACCCATGTCTGTCTGACCCTGTTCTCTCTGCCTCTGTCCTCCATCTTCCTGGTCACTTGCGGAACCCTACTGAGGTATTACCAGCTCAATATATTGTCATTTTTATCAATAAAATCTGTAAACGCAGTCCATTGTGTCTGAGTCCTGCATTTGGATCCATCACTGGTACTAAGATTTTAACAGTATAAATGTGACCTGGATGTTCAGACTCAAATTAAATTTCAAAATATCAGATACATGCAAGATTTGGGAACAAATATGAAAGTAGCTGGATCTGAAAAAATAAAATTAAATAAATAAATGCATTTGTGCTGTTCAGGCTGGGGCACCATAAAGGGGGGAGGGGGGTTAAATAGGACAAATTCATGTAACCCACATTTTATGTGGGACGGGGGATAAATGTTAGGAAAGATTAACTTAAGAACAGTTACATAGAGAGAAAATTTCAATTCAGCGCTCCTACAAAAGTTGGCTTTTAATGGGTAAATTTTTTACAAAAAAAACCCACATTAACACATAAAGACCCAGCGCTGTTTTAGTGGCAGTTCCCAAAGGATTAATTTTTTTTCTCAATTTGAACGTTTAAATTAATTTTAATATTATGTTCAGTATTTTTCTATATTTAATTCACTGATCATACGGACATCCATAAAAGTTCAGGTTAAAGTTGAGGGTTATTATATCAAAACCAGAGCAAACACAAGAAAAAGGGACTTTTCCATTAAAATAAATTGAGTATAAAACAAGAGTTTCCATCCATTGTTATTAATCAAACTCCATAGTTTTTTACTGATAAATCAAAGTCGTTTAAGGTGACTGTTTCCATGGTAACTGCAGAGCTTCTGAACATCCAAATGGGTCATATCTGATGACTGTGAAAAGATGAAAAACTCTATTTTCTACTAATTATTTGCATTTATTGACATGATTAGTGCATCAACAGTTATTTAACTTTTTCACATTAGTATTTTCGTCACCAGCAGCTGTTTGGTCTTGAATGTTTTTCTCCGTTTTAAAAGTAAGAACATTCAGAAGCCATTTTAAATTAGATAACACTGGTGTACTGACATGTTCACAGTCCTATCTATCAGATGACTAAATAAAGAACTGAAAATAACAAACATCAACACCTTTTCCCTTGGCGTACGCCTCCATGCAGTTCTTCTAGAGGAGCCTGGTGACATATATTATTATTATGATTCCCCTGTCACTGTGAGCTGGGATCTGCTGTGAATGTGGAGAAGCTTCTGTCTGAGCTCCTTCTGGATCACTGAGTTCCTCTGGGAGTCCTACAGGGGCCAGTGTCCCTGCAGAGGAAGCTCATTTGGTCCGTCCAGATCACTGTGAGGGTCAAGGTCAGTGTGAAGACTGACCACTGACTGACCACTGACCGCAGAATCATCTTTAAAACAAGGCATATGATTAAACTTGCAGATCTATGATGTGATTTGTGAACTATTTAGGAGTGGCCTGAAGGGCAAATCATTTTTCTAGCAGGATGTTTCACAGTCAAGGCAAACAAAGCAGATATTCATGTCAAAACCACCAATAAGGCCAAATGTGGAAGAGTCGTCAAATGTCCGTAAATACACCTAAGCAGTCTCATCTGAAAAACAGATGAGTATTTAAAGCTTTATGTGCAATTAAAAGCTTACCATGTCCAACCTTTTTATTCTGTATAGAAAACACTTTAGATTCCTCTGAATTGCTAATGGCAAATAGCTGGACTTAAGTCAACAAAATGCACTATTGTATGCTTTTTTTTTTTTTTTTGTTAAGGTGTACTTTGAGTTTTTCCAAAGCTTGTCCTTGACAGTTGACAGTAAAGGTTTGAAATAAACAGTAGCAACAGTAATGTCTTTACTTTTATTTCACTTTGAGGATCATTCCACCGGTACATATTGTGTCTGTCTCAGGGCAATAAATAGCCATAAAATCATTACAATAACAAATAAAGCACAACATTAACAACCTGATCTTAAAAATAAGCTCATTGATTATTATTATTATTATTATTATTATTATTATTATTATTATTATTATTATTATTATTATTATTATTATTATTATTATTATTATTATTATTATTATTATTATTATTATTATTATTATCATCATCATCATCATCATCATCATCATCAATATTATTATTATTATTATTATTATTATTATTATTATTATTATTATTATTATTATTATTATTATTATTATTATTATTATTTTCCCTTTTTTAATTAATTAATTTTGTTAAAGGGGATTTTCTCAATAAGGGACCATTCAGTTTTGTCTACTCCATGTGTTTTCAGATCTCTGTTCACTATAACCTGGACATTAAATCATCCCCACAGACTATGGCTGATCTACCCTCAGGTTTTGTTTGCTTGTATTTTTGTTTCCGTAACTTCATTGACCATCATATTCTACATCATGTGGCAGGGGGATGACATGTGATCACATGACATCACATGACCAAGGCTTTAAAGGTCAGAGGTGCACAGATCCACTTCCTCTTCCTGAGCTGGCCTGTGCAAATGGTGTTTCCTGGTAAGCCTGCATTTTAGTTGATTGTTCTTTTGTATATTCTGTCTTGTTACATGTTCACTGATTTTATACGTTTATCTTTTTAAAGGGTCTTAACAGCCAAATGATGTATATTGTGAAAGGAAATATGTATTTTTAATCATTGTGCATTGTGTGTTTTATAGGCTCAGTGCTGATTGCCATTGTGTTATAGTTAGTTTTGTGTTTATTTTATGGTTTTGCAGTGGGTGCAGGCCCTTTTTATTGGTAGCTGTGGGTGACGGGGGTTCACTTTAGGTGGTGACCTTACTTGCAGTTCTTGGTGGTGGTGGCACATGTATATGGGTGATTTCTGTTATGGGAAAGGTTTTTGTGTTTCTTTAATCTTGTGTTTTGTTTTCTGCCGATAGCCTGCCCCCTTCACTTCACCTAGAGGCCGCACCACTGCATCTCCATTATTTTTGTTAGTTGTTTTGTTAATATATATTTTGGGAAATAAAAAGCTGCCTTAGGGCTGTTGGACCTACACTGACTGACTGTCTGGCTTTGTTACTAAAAACTCACCTGCACTTTTTAACCACTACACCAGTGTTACAATCACAATATTTTTTCTTTTCTTTTTTATTTCACAAAAGCCATAAAGTCTAGTGTTATCCTCCAATAACACACTATGGGTGAAATGTTGAATTTCTGAGCATTTCTGTGAGGTCACTAAAAAAAAAAAAGTACACAGTAAATTTTGCAGTGTTAAATCAACACTTAGAGAGTTTATTTAACTTCTTCTAGAGTGTATTTGGTCCCATTGTCTCCAAATTAACACTGCAAAATCTACAGTGTAGAGAGTTGAACCAACACAGCATCCTTCAGTGGAGTCAGCAGAACCATCACTGTCACCTACAAGAATTCAATTAGAATGACTGCAAATCATTAATTTTAATACTACTACTACTACTACTACTACTAATAATACTAATACTACTACTAATAATAATACTAATGATGGTGTTGATGATGATGATGATGCTAATAATAATAAAGCCTTTATTATCATTATATATCAGTACATTGATATTAAGGGTGTTCCTCCACTTGGTACATTTAAATTATTAAATATTATAAATATCAATAAATTAAATAAACACACAATAATGAAAAACAACATAAAATCAGTACAGACAGGATGAGAGCGCTAACAGTTGTCTGCATGAGATCATATAATGTTGGGGTGGGGGGGGTTGTCATCTGTGTTTATTTAAAGGTGTTATGACTGTTCCTCAAATGTAAAGATTTCTTACTAAAGTTTGAAAGAAAACCTGTGAAAAATCTTTTTTTTTTTTTTTTTGGTCATGATGAAAATGGTTTAAACCACTTATAGCATTTGCTTTCATTCAAGAAAAGATTCCTTGAAATTATACTACCACAATAAAGATGTCATAGAAAACAAACATAAGTGACTGTTTCCTCCTGTGAGCTACATTGTGTTATATTTTGGTCAGCCTTTCACTTTGTTCTTCCATCAAACCGCTCCGCAGGCTCAAGTCAATTAAAATTTTTTTATCGACATTTAAAAAAAAAAAAAAAAAAAAATAGTCCCATTCATTTGCACGTATAGAAGCTCATCAGCAGAAAAGCAAAGCAAAATGAGCCTTGAAGTGGGCTCCTACCGTCACCCCTCTGGCTATCTTCGGCACCAGATCTGATCGATAACGCACAAGGTTATAAAACAGGTGTGTGGTTTGACGGGTGGTCTTCAGATAAATCCACACCCAGAGGCTCATCTCACACATCTGGAAATATTAAGACACCAACATGGATGTCTATAGAGTTGTTTAGAAAATGCAGCTTTTTTTTGTTATTTTTTCAGAAATGGCGTCGTTGCGTTTATGCTAACACTCTGAAATACTATATCAGTGTGTCTTTTCTTTGGATTGGAGGTACATAGGCACAAGCATAGATTAAGCATGGATCTGAAATTGCCACCTCAGTCATCTTTCCTTGGCTCAAGCACATATTTACCGTCAGATAACACACAAACAATAATTCACGGGTAAACATCTTGGGTTACAGCTTCGTTTTATCTCCTCTTATGTGAATACAGAGGGGGTGGAATATTTTTTCCATGCTTTTGTCAGTGCTTACCGTGTGTGTAGAAAAGTGCCATCGTTTTTATTATTCCTACTGAATGAGGCGTCGTTCTCCTCTGTGACCTGATTTGGCACCACCCCAGTCAAATGGGCCCCCAGAACAACAAAGGTGATGATGTTTTGGCGTATTTGAGTGTCTCTTTGTTAAGTCAGTGGGAGTTTGATTTGCTACGGGGGGAAGAAAAGGAGGCTCTCCGAAAGGGAATGTAATTTCGGTTTTGATTGGCCTTATTGCGAAGTGTAAGCTGCAAACCCATCCGAGGGGGATTGAAGAGGTCAGGCCGTCTGATCAATACATGAACGTTCACACTAAATATTGAATATGTATAGAAGCATTTCCCCAGGCACTATCTATTTCCCTGTTTTATTTCCATGGCTGAATGACATGTTTGATGCCGTGCCCTGATGCTACTCTGATTTTCCTGCTAAATAATTTGATTTGGAGGTGAGAGATACAGGGTACATTTACAGTTAGAAAACACCCACATCAATGTTTACAGTAGCTGAAGCGTCTCCTATTGACTCACATACTTGTACAAAATCAGATTATTTTCACCAGTTTTTCAGAGTAAAGGCCAATTCTGTTTTTCAGACGACCATGCAAACATCTAATTCCAGTTGAAAATGTAATATTCATTTTCATTTCATTCCAACATCTATGATTGGAAAGGAGCAGGATGAAAAAAAAAAAAGAATGATAATATCTGCCCCTTTCTTACAACATGTGCTACATCAGACAGTCACCATTACAGTCATTACAGCAAAAAAACTAAAAAATAGTTCACATAACCGTCAACGAATCCAAAATCATAAGCAAAACTACTTCATTACCAGAGGTGGAAAGTAAAGAAGTAAAAGTACTTCATTACTTTACTTAAGTAGATTTTTTAGGTATCTGTTCTTTGTTTAAATATTTATTTTTCTGGCAACTTTTTACTTTTCCTCCCTAGATTTTTGTGTAAATATATGTACTTTATATTCTTTACATTTATATAAATATATGTACTTTATATTCTTTACATGTATATAAATATATGTACTTTATACTCTTTACTTTTGTATAAATATATGTACTTTATATTCTTTACATTTATATAAATATATGTACTTTATACTCTTTACTTTTGTATAAATATATGTACTTTATACTCTTTACATTTATATAAATATATGTACTTTATACTCTTTACTTTTGTATAAATATATATACTTTATACTCTTTACATTTATATAAATATATGTACTTTATACTCTTTACTTTTGTATAAATATATATACTTTATACTCTTTACATTTATATAAATATATGTACTTTATACTCTTTACATTTATATAAATATATGTACTTTATACTCTTTACATTCTTAGAATAGACTCATTACTTTTTCAAACTAAACAAATGTGACCGTATGAAAAATAAGTCGTAAATCAGAAATTGTGACTGACTATATCCTAATTTTGACTTTTTATCTCATAATTATACACTTCTTACCTCATAAATTAATGTTGACTCATAATTTAGACTTTTTTATCTCATAATTCTGACTTTTTTCCCATAATTTAGACTTTTTATCTTACAATTTAGATTTTTTTTTAACTTATAATGTTTTTTTTTTTAAAAACAAAAAAACAAAAAAGCTCAAACTAAACAGATGCAACAGTATGAAAAATAATTTACTTAAGTACAGTAAAGGAAGTACTTCTACTTCCTTTCCTACTTCCTTCCACCTCTGGTAATATGTCTCTGCTAACACTGAAAAATACCAGACTGAGCTCCAAACTCTGACAACCATAGCAACAGTAACAACAGTGGAACCCTTCTCAATTCTATCAATAATTTGGAATTTTATCACATGGTGCTATGTCTTATATCTTATCGATAATATATTGGTAACACTTTATAATACCTACACACAATTGACTATGTATTAACCATTTATTACCCATTTATAAATGGTTGTTCATTATGTATTAACCATTTTTTACATATTTGTTAATGTCTTGTAAAGGTTCATACTAGTGTAAATTAGATTATTTTTAATCAACAGGTGCAGTGTTTGTATATCTGCTTTACAGGTAAACAAAGAAAGAGTTGTAAACACTGCACCTGTTGGTTAAAAATAATCAAATTTTACATTTTCACTATTATGAACCTTTACAAGACATTAACAAATAGGTAAAAAATGGTTAATACATAATGAACAATCCATTTATAAATTTGTAATAAATGTTTAATACATAGTCAATTGTGTGTAGGTATTATAAAGTGTTACCAATATATTGAATATCTTAGAAGAATAATATTTATTTTTTGTATAATAAAAATGAATCCTGTATGAATCAGTCGGTCAAAACAAGGAGTTACTTAATAAGATTGATTCCCTGGTTTATATTTTCTCCACAAGTTTACTCTGCTGCTTCCACAGCGGAGAATTATTGGCAGCTTCTTTTATAAATGAACATTTTGATGGTGCTTTGGGAAAAAATTCAGGAGGTTCATATCACTGCACAGCATGGAGACCCACTCAGAGAATCCATCAGAAGAGCCAAATCTCAAAAAATGATGAGCTACATGACATGCACGGCAGCATGCAATACGGCGCATTATTCTAGTTTTCGACAGGCTCAACAGTCATTATGTGTTAGAGAGAAAAAAAAAAGAAAGAGAGACGGAGCTGTGGCATGATATCCAGGGGATAATGTCAGTGGATTGGAGCAAAGCACAGATTTTTTTTTTTTTTTTTTTTTTCCCAGTGGTTCATGCACACAGAACAGACACATATGAGGTGGGATATCTAAAACACATCAGGTTTTTGTGATTAAGTACTCCCTCACATTCATAGTATTTGTCTTTTTTCAAAGCCTGACTGATGCTCACATTATTGACTGAATATTTGAGCCCATATTTGACTGGATTTGCTCATTTTCTGTCACATTTCTTTCTAAATTAATCAGCTCTTTTCTTTGCTGGTTGTCAGAAAACAATATTTACTGACCTAGCGGAGTATACGCAACAATGTGTTTAGTGAGAAATGACAACAAGCAGGTGCTGAATTACCCAAACTGAGCTGTGAGACTTTATTGACTTCACTAAAAGACTCATACAGTTAGAAATCACAATTTACAGGTAGTTAATAAAAAAAAAATATAAAATGTGTTTTGCAGATCCCAAGAGATCCTTAAAGTTGTTTCCAGCTGAAGTAAATTGGATTTGCAGTTCCCATCACTGAGCCTGTAAAAATGACTGCCAGAGCATTTAAAAAAAATATATTAAAAAAAATAAATAAATAAAAAATAAATAAATAAATAAATAAATAAATAAAAAAAATTATATATATATATATATATATATATATATATATATATATACATATACATAATTTTTCAATCATGTATAATCAGAAATTTGCCTCAGAGCCAAGAGAAGACACATAAACACCTCAGTAATAGTTCACTCACTATTTGAGTAAATGTGAGTTTCTTAAAAGACATGTCAGTCCAGTTCAGTCCAGGGCCCATGTGTATTGCCTATTGATTTATTGTATCACTTATCATTGCGAAAATACTTTTTTTGAGACCTTGACCTTTGACCTACATTCACTAAAATGTAATGGGATGTACTATTTGCACCACTGATGCTATTTGCTCTGTTTACATCAGTCACTTGATCCTCCTGATGCTGCTGTATGTGTGTGCACTAAGGACAGTTTACGCTGACTGATTATTTTATTATTTAATAATCATAGGTTTTATACAGTATATAGGTTTTTATAAGTTTTATACTGTACATACAGTTTTTATATTTTATATAGGTTATTTTTTCTTCTGTAAGACTGGGGCTGTACCACAATTCTGTTTTAACAACATACGATGACAATAAAGGCATTCTACTCTTTTCTATTCTATTCTATTCTATTCTATTCTATTCTACTCTTTTCTATTCTATTCTATTCTATTCTATTCTGGACCATATCACACCTTTCCTCAAAATGTCATGAAAATTGGTCAAGTAGTTTTTAGGTGAAGTTACTGACAAACACACAAACAGGCAAAAGACATTTAATTTATTTTAATTACATTTAAAAGAAAAACTCACACTGGCCACCCCTGAGGGTGGTGAAGTAATAAACTTAGAAAGATGCTAAGAGTTTGGCCATTACTTCATTTAAAGAAGAACTGAGACAATGAATACCACACTACTGTGATTTATTTGATTTGTACTTTAGGTCAATTATATGATTAAAATTTTGGCTTGGGTATATCAGGTATTATTATTATTATTATTATTATTATTATTATTATTATTATTATTATTATTATTATTATTATATTTTATTTATATTTATTTTAATTAACCACAAAGGGGAGAGGGGCATTGTTTTAGATTTGGATTGTGTTTGTTTTATGCTAAAACTAGTAACCCAATTTTCATGACATTTTCAGTTAAGGTGTAAGGTGGTCCAGAATAGATCCCATTACATTTTGGAGAATGTAGGTCACAGTCAAAAATGTATTTTCACAATGATAATAGATAGAGCACATCATCAGGTACAGTAGTCGTTGTGGCTGGTACTGTACCACTTGTTTGTGTTGTGACCAGTATAAAACAGCCAAAAGTAGAAATGACCTCAGGGGGGTTTGGGTCATTTCTGCTGTTAGCTCGTTGACCGATAGGAGTTGCAGAAGTAAATATGATTATTGAGGTGGCTGTAGAACATTACTCTTATTCTATGTCATTAGAACATGGTTGTAGTGATAATACATTATAGATGATCATCGTTAATGTGACAGGTCTGAGTAGATCAGCTTCAGATTGGGACCGGACGCTGTTTGATCACATTACATTGTTTATATGATGTTAAACAAATGCAGCCTATGAAAGAAACTGTACAGTTAAAGTCCAGGCAAAAGTTTAGCTGCTATAGTGTAGAAGGAATGAAGCAGAACAAATGTAGAGCACAGGAAAGATTAAATGGATGGAGATGGACTGGGATGTTCGCCAACTGTGTGTTCATTAGGACTAATGCAATTTAGCAGATTTTGATTGGTGGACTGAACACATGTGACTAGACATATTAGGAGTGACTTTTTTTAAAATACTGGGGCATCGACAACTAATTTAGTAGTTAATCGTCATTGGCATAGTCATAGTAATTGTCACCATCCTAATGTTAATGTAATGCTATGTGTTGTGTTTGCAGAGGTGGTAAAAGTACTCACATTCTGTACTGAAGTAAAAGTACAGCTACTGGTGTGAAAAAAAAAATACTTTGGTAAAAGTATAAGTATTGATTCAATTCCTTTACTGAAGTAAAAGTGAAAAAGGAGAACTTCTCAAATGTAATAAAGTTAAAAAAAAAAGTAAAACTGCATGTTTTGTTTTTTTTTGCCATAGAATAAATAATACACATTAAATCAGAAAACATCAAAGTTTCAAAAATTTCCAAAAATACAATTTTAAAGGTGAGTTGCTGTGTAGAAAATACACTTCATCAGGTCACAGGAAAAATTGGGAAAAATAATTCATGAATATGAGATAAAAAAAAATGCATAACTCAAAATTATGAGGTAAAAAAAAATCATAAATATGAGAAAAAAAATGCTTAATTATGGCATAAAGGGTTCAAATTCTGAGATAAATTGAAATTTCTGAGATAAAAAGTGTAAATCATGAGGTAGAAGTTATAATTATGATATATATATATATATATATATATATATATATATATATATATATATATATATATATATATATATATATATACAGTATATACTGTAGATAGATAGATAGATAGATAGACCATCGCACACAAAAAACTGGACTCCTGGAAACGCTGAAGGAAGGCAGAAGAACTGTCAGTTTTAAAACATAGAGAACAAGGCAGTCACAGACAGCAGACCTCTGCCAAGGCTTCATATGATGTCAAAACATGACATGATCAAGCCATAGATGTTGACCCATCTGATGTCTGAAGGTGAGACGATGTGAATGTAAAAAAAACTGACAGATTCTATCTTGTCTGAATTCTGAGATTTTATCAGTGATGTGTTTTAACTAAAGGAGACAGAAATTCAACACACAGACACTTGTTTAAAAGTAACTACTGTCCTGAAGACAAATGGATAAATGAGAAAATCCCACCAAAAGACAAAACAAAAAATCCCCAAGAAAACCAGACAACAACAAAGGCTGAAAACTGACAATATTTACATCAGAGATTAAGTACAATCAACCATAAAATACTGCTTCATTTGTTTTTTAAAACTAGATTTACTTTGGGTTTTTAAAATATGGTGTGGAAGGCCATAGTTCTGTATAATACTGTGTTGGTATAAGGTGGTATTGTATAGTTACCACTAATAGCATGTCTGGTGGTGTATATTAGCAAAGTGGAGCTAAGGTTGTTTTCACACCTGTTAGTTTGGTAGACTGGTTCGTTTGGACCCAAAAGTTGTTACAATGTTGCATTTCACAACTGGTTCAGTTCACATTCACGCCAGTGTTTTTTGCAAACGGACCAACCACTGTGGGTGTTATATCTCTCCTCACCCATGTTTGGAAAATACTGCGCTTTGGGTGACGTAGACGAAAGCTGATTGGTGCAGCACGTGCAGAGGGAATATCACGCAAGACAACATCAGGCGGATTTGTCCCCGACTCATCACGTTGTCTCCAGAACAACAAGTTTGTGCAAAAAAATAAAGTTTACACTTCCCACAATACACCACGCTGCTTGCTACGGAAGCTTATGTAGGTCAAAAATAAAAGTGATGGGCCGAATCGAGGACCGTCAGCGTTCTCATCAGCAGCGAACCGCTCCAGAGTGCGCTTGGAACCGGACTGAGACCACCTCGAAAAGGAGGTCTCGGTACAGTCCTTTAGTGTGGACCAAAATAAACTGGTCCACTTTCTCACCAGCCCAAACGAACCGGACCTGCAGGTGTTCCGAACTCTAGTGCGCTTAAAGCGAACCAAATGGCGTAGGTGTGAAAGCACCCTAAGAGTCAGATGCTAAAACAAACTGTCAGGTTTACTCAATGTATTAATATTTTTCATAAAGGAAAGAAGAGACACTCTCAACCTTTTGTCAACTTTGATTCAAGAGAGTTGCTCATGTATGTTATCTGTATTGACTGTGAGGTTGCATTTAAGGGCAACCCTGGCTGCTCTGTTTTGTGCCTGTTGAAGCTTCTGTAAATTCATCTTTGGTGTCCCTGACCAAATCACTGTACAGTAGTCAACACGTGACAATACCACAGTCTGTTTCTATATTTACGAAAAATTCACTGTACGAAAACACTTCTGGAACAAATTAATTTCGTAAGTAGAGGTACCATGTATATAAAAAAATATATATATTGGAAGAAAATATCTGTATAATTATAAATTCCATACACCTCCTCATAGGCTTGTCTAGTCCCCTGAGACGACTTCTCTCTTGGCATTTAAAAAACAATCAACCTGTGGGAAACTTTCAAAATATCACTGCATTTATAAAGAACCCTCCCTGGAGCTGTGCCAGCGCAGTGTGCAGCACAGCCCTCATTCTGAAACTCTTTGTCATTTTCATATCCTCCCAACTGCGCCTGGGGCTTTTTAATAATTGAATTAATTATATTGACATTGTTGAGTATCCTCCTCTAATTGTAATAGGATTGTAGGGATGATAAGAGCGTCTGTCAGCCTGTGAGTCAGAAAGACTCCAGATGGATTCTAGGTGAACAGCTCTGGTGTTTATGAATGTCAAAAAGGCTGCACATGAGTCCTTGCCAAGTCAGAAGAAATGGAATTGTGTGAAAAGAATCACATATGTGTATGTGGCAAGTAAGGGATAATGTATTACCCATGCGTGACTATCAGAAAAATATTCCCCAATGGCGCCGAAGGGAAATATTTTTCTGATATTAGTGGTAACTATACAATACCAACTATCAAAACCAACTCAAAACAATGCACAGTATTATACAGAACTATGGCCTTCCACACCATATTTTAAAAACCCAAAGTAAATCTAGTTTTAAAAAACAAATAAAGCAGTATTTTATGGCTGATTGTACTTAATCTCTGATGTAAATATTGTCAGTTTTCAGCCTTTGTTGTCTGGTTGTCTTGGGGTTTTTTTGTTTTGTATTTTGTCATTTACCCATTTGTCTTCAGTACATATATACACATATATATATATATATATATATATATATATATATATATATATATATATATATATATATATATATTGCCAATTCAGAAGAAATGGAAATGTGTGAAAAGTGGCAAGTAAGGAATAATATATTGCCCACGTGTGACTATCAGAAAAATATTTCTCAATTGGGGCCGAAGGGAAATATTTTTCGATAGTCACGCGTGGGTAATACATTATCCCGCTTATGCTATGAGTTATTACAGCTTATTACTGCTTATTTTGAGAAAAGACAGACTATTGTTTACCAAAATGATTAAGAATTTATTCATATAGACGATGGCTTCTGTCGAGAAAAAGTAGTCCAGTTGGAACATTATTGTTATTCCTAAGCAACATTCCACTGGAACTGTATAGACTACTTTGTTGCGCTGCTGCCTCTGATCTGCTAAAAACTCCATAGACATCGGCCCTACTGCTCTAACAGATTGGATAAAATAGCTGTTACAACGTAGAGAATGTTTACTTTCAAAGTGGCCAAACTACCTGCGGAGTGATATGGTACCGTGAATCTGAAGTGACGAAACTCGTTGCCATTGGCAGTGGGTGGTTATCGAAAAAAAAATCTGCCCACAGAACGTTGGGATCGTCCATTCAAAGTGAACGAGAGCTGTCGCAATGTTCTAGAGGGCAGTAGAATAATGTTTTATATTCACTCACAGTTACTCATGTGTTTAAACAATATTCTATTATTTGGTCCTTATAAAAAGACAAAGCATCTGATGGATCCCATGCAGCAGAAAAAAATAGAACCTTAATGGTCAAACAATCTGTGGAAAACAGATGGAGGTCAGATACACAGACAGATTTATTAGATAGAAACTAAAGAAAAAACGATATTTTCACTGTTGCTGGAACATTCACCTTTAATATCCTAATAACTTTCTGAATATTTCTGCTGCCTTTTGTTAGTTTCTTTTTCTTATTTTAAATATTTTAAGGACACATGTAATAAGAAGATTGCCTACTTTTGTAAGAATAGTGTTTTTATCATACATTACAAAGATGAATGTGAGCCTTTTCAGATATCTCTCCATGCATTTATGTTTCCATTAAGTGATCAAATCAAGGTCTTCAAACATCCAAAGAGCTTTTTAAAAGCAGCTTGTACTTAGTTCAGTGATAGTAGGTGAGTGTTCCATTTATATAGCGAAAAAAAAAAAAGTTAAGTGGATCACATTATTCCCAGGACACAAATGTATTTTGCATGGTTGCACTGCTTTAAATAAACATGCATTTTTACATTGCCTACAAAAACATGTTTTACTTTCAATGTTAACGGCTCAGCACCACCTTATTTTCGACAAACATCCGCTACTGTCAAAGGAGGACACACTGAAAAGGAAATATTCTACATTCGTGTGTATTTACATCTGACAAACATCGTATGTAACCGTTATCTTTCATCACTGACTTTTTTTTTGTGTGTCTGCTGGTTTTGGCAAAAACAAACAAACAAACAAAAACTACCGCACTGATTTTCCTAAAATGTTGTGGAACAGTAGGACATGGGGCCTCATTAACTTTTTGGAGTAAATCGATATAAACGTGCAGAAACCCGAGTTATCTCAGTCTACTGAAGAACATCAGGATACTGTGAGTAAAAAAAACCAACATTGTTACCATGGCAACAATTAGGCACAACAACCAATGATGGAGGTCTGCTCTCTGTCAAGTGTCCTTCTGAGTATTTGTTATTTATTTTTATTTTTTTTATTATTTATTTATGTATTGCTGTATTGTAATAATCCTTATTATGACTGAAGGTTTGGTTGAATAGTGATAAATACTTCAGGTTTAAATTTAGAGCTGCTCAGACTTGCACTGCTCTTATTGTCAAGCTTTTTTTTTTCTTTTTTTCATCTCCTGGACCTTCCATTCTCCAGTTGTACACACAACAGATGGTGAAATAATTTAATAATACCTATAATAAAAGCAGTTTTAGTGCAAGAGCCACATTGAAAGGTCCTTCATGGTATAGAATCCTAAACATCTGAAATGGCACCAGAACGCTATTTGCTAATTTTTTTTAAATATTTTTTTATCCTACGTAGATTCTGGATCAGTTTGAAATGTGATGTAAAATTTCAAATGATGGAACCATAGATGTTGACCCATCTGATGTCCGAAGGTGAGACGATGTGAATGAAAAAAAAAACAAAACTGTGAGATTCTATCTTGTCTGAATCCTGAGATATTACCACCAATGTGTTTTAGATGTTGACCTTTACTGTGACCTTGACCTTTGACCTTCATTGCTGAAAATCTAATGGGTTCATCCTTGACCCATTATCTATAATTACTGAAAGTTTCATCAAGATCTGTTCAGAACTTTTTGCGTAATCCTGCTGAAAGACAGACAGACAGACAAAAGACAGACAAATGGACCCATATTGAATACCTCCTTAACTGACCTCCCTTCATTCGGGGTGGGGAGGTCTGCCTTGGCTCTCAGAGTGCTTTTCTAGTTATTTTTATTATTTTACTTGGGTTATATTTTATTGTTCTTTACACTTTATGTACAGTTTCTGTCATTTCATCTGTTCTGTTTTTTGTTCTTTTCTTTTATTTGTCTGGACAACACTTTGGTTTAAAGTACTTTATGGACTGGCTCTAACACTGTCTATACACAATAGAACAACAGGTTTGATGTCCAGCCACGTAATCATTTTAATGAACAAAACTTTTATTTTGGATTGTGAAGCAAAGTGGAGAAGAAAAGACAACTAACAAAATGCAATTCCAGCTCCATTCACACTGCATCTAAAAGTGGCCCAAATTACATTTCTTTGCTCACATGTTTGCTTCTATTTGTGATTTTTTTTTTTTTCACAGCAGCTTTGAACACAACAAATCGGATTTGATGGAATCAGACCCAGTTAGACAGTCAGATACAAATCTGAAGCTTTCCAATATGATTTAGTCTGAACCATCAGGTTACATTACATATGTTTTATACAACTGACATCCCAATAGGACTTGTCACAAATACATCAAAATACTACATTTACAACAGCCTAATTTGCATGTCGGGCAGGAGATCAGACAAACTAACAGTGCAGTAAAGTATATTGAGTTTCTTTGTAGTAGATCTGACTTCAAGCTTGTAATTTTATCTTATTTATTTTATCTTAACTTTATAGATATTTTATAGATATGGTTTAAGGTTTAAGTTTAATATGATGGAAATAACAAACCACTGCTGCTTTGGTTTGTATCACAGGGACTGGAAATGGTCACCACCATCACAAGAAAGGAGGTTTTTTTTGTTACTTCTCCTAAACACAGAAGGGATTCAGAGAAATGTCGACAGTAGAAGTTCAAAAACTAGAGCCATTTACAGTTAAAATGTGACCAAAGATCCTGTATGTGTTCTGTGTGTTTGGTTGAAAATAGCAAATACCAGCGACTAGAACATCTGTACAGGTATGCTTATGTAAATTTGCCTTTTTTTCTCTCAGTGCAATGAAAATATTATCGGTATATGGCATCGCACATCATAAAAGTAGAAACCAGTGAATCAGTAAATATATAAAATAACTACAAATATAATAATTACATACATATAAAATTATTACATGGACCTAATTGTAAACCTGTACACTAATAATACTTATAATTTAATTAGTCTAAATTTAGCAACATGATGCTAACACCAGTGCAGATGCTAACACCAGCGCAGACTGCTCAGACTACAGTATGAGTGCTAGTTCAGAAAAATACACATCTTTCCTCTAATCCTCTTTTCTTTACACTGACTTTGAGGACTCTACCATCGTTGTTCTATATTGTGCTTTTCCATTGAATCATATTAAAATGTCATTTTTATCCAGTATTATACCTGCTGCAGCAGGTATCAACTATTGTAATGTGTTTGATTGACAGAATCGGTAGTTCTTAGCAGAGGCTTTCCTTCTGGAAAATGGCCGACTGAATCTATAAAGACAACTTCAGATAGTTATAAATATTGAATATATATATATATATATATATATATATATATATAAACAAAACAAACAAAGTCTGTATTAAAGTCAGTGGAATTATTACTGAGCAAATCACGGACATGACGCATTCACACAGGACTAAGAACTCAGACATTCTGCGTAATTATTCCGAACTACCAGTGGTCTATAGGTAATACTTATGCCGTGCGAATAGGACATTACAGTATTTAATCATGCACTGGAAACTAATGACATAAGACTGTATCATTATTTATCATCATAAAAACAACACCCACCACCGCCGCAAAAATCTCAAATGTTGGCAGGTATGTTTATTGTTTCTGTTCTAGTCATTATTGTTGTCACTGTCATTAATTCATGTTTTGTTCTTTTCATCTCCATTGTCTGTGTTGTCATTTGTAGTTACTATTGCTATAATCATTAGATTACAATTATTATTAGTTTTTATTTATTTAGTTTTTTATACCCATATGTTCTTGTGTCCTCTTTTAAAGTGTGTTTTTATCGCCTTTGCAGATGTATTGCCATATGTGCAGCATATGGCAAAGTGAAACAGAGTAATTATTGAATACAAATGAATAACCTGAACATTCTATTGATATTGAAGCAGAAGTTAAATAGTTATGGTCGTCTTCAATGAAAAAGAATACACAGTATTTATGTCAGTATGTCATTCTTTAATACTGATTGAATATTGCTCATGTTACAATATGTGACAATTAAAATAAGTAAAAAAAAAAAAAAAAAAAAAAAGAAATACATTGCAAGTGTTGTCACGGGATGTAATAAAGTAGTTACCATGATAAAGTTTACAACCATTATGTCATAGAAAGCTGTGAGAATGTCTGTTATATACTCAGCTTGTCAGTACAGCTGAGGTGTATTTAGGGTCAAAGAAAAAGACAAACAGGGTGAAAAACAAAACAAACCAAACTAAAAGAGGTCCTCCATAACGAGTAAGGGTCACTGAGGTTAGACATGTAATACGTACTTAGAGTCGTTCAGAGGTCATCAGAGGTCATCCAGGTACTATTCATTCAGTTTATGTCTGTATGAAGTATATGTAGTTTTAACAGATGAATCATTTTAATAGTTTTCTATTCTATTCTATTCTATTCTATTATTAACCATTTTCATGTCAGAGCAATTATCAAATTTGGAATTAAGAGTGGAATAAACCAGTGATTTTATTCAGAATTAAGTTTAATTCCCAGTTGTCAGTTTCCAACTAGATTTGTTTCCATGGTGATCTTAAAGAGGAATTAAACAGGCCCACTGACTCAAAATTCACCTTTTCAATGGAGCTTTAAGTTTTCACTCCATTCTACATCTCCATTTCTATGTAAAGTTATTATTATTTTATCTATTTGTTCACTTATTTGTCTGTTTTATCTTATTATGCGGTGTCTTAAAAATGTGCTTATGAATAAACTATATTATTATTATTATTATTATTATTATTATTATTATTATTATTATTATTATTATTTAACAGCTACATATTTAAAACTCATGTACAACTGATTCTTTCCAAACGATGCTTACAGCTACTTTAAATATTGTTGGAGCCCTAAACCTGCTTGTGCTTTTCACTCTTTTCATATGTAAAAAAAAAAAAAAAAGTAAAATGTGACAGAAATAACCCTCTTTTGTGTTGAAAATTCACCAATTTCATAGGCGTATTACTGCCAGAAAATTACCTATAGTACTTCACGATATGTGGTCTTCTATTTGTACTATTTTTCAGTCCATTTCTGTTCCCACTAATTGATGCCATATTATGTTCTATCATGTTGCTGCTCTTACTGCTATTTCTTGGCATTTTATTTCAGTAAAAAGAGTCAAACTCTTTTCGACAGTCCCTGCCCTATTCAAAGGGTGATCTTATCGGACTTTGTCTTTCAAGATTCATTGAAAGGACTTGGTGTTTTATATATATATATATATATATATATATATATATATATATATATATATATATATATATATATATATATATATATATATATATATATATATATATATATATATATATATATATATATATATATATATATATATATATATATATATATATATATATATATATATATATATATATATATATATATATATATATACACACACACACACCTGGCATTAGAACCATTATAACCAAACATACATTAACTGCACAAAAAAGTATATAATGCACTCAAAATACAATAAAATGCACTAAAAATACAATAAAATGTGCTAAAAATAAACCAAAATCCAACTAAAACAAAAAAACACTTAATTGCACTAAAAACAACAAAATGCACAAACAATTATAAAATAATAAATAATAAAATACACTAAAACTGTACTATAAAATCCAATAAATGCATTAAAAATACGATAAAATGAACTAAAAATAAACCAAAATACACATAAAAATACACTACACTGCACTAAAAATACAATAAAATGCACAAAAACTATAAAATGCACTAAAAATATGATAAAATGCACTAAAAATAAACCTAAATACACAGAAAAATACACTCCACTCCACTAAAATCCACTAAAAATATGATAAAATGTACTAAAAAAACAATAAAATGCGCAAAAATATACTAACCTGCACTTAAAAAAACAATCAAATGCGCTATAAGATTAAAAAAAAATTGAACTAAAAAATTCAGGTCTAATTCTGTTTTAAATGGATGAACATGTGTTTTTGATGACATGTTGATAATTTCATTGTAACTCGTTTGCAATGACAATAAAGTCTATTCTATGATAATTTCATATGGAAAAGCTTCACCTCAATATAACTACAAGTTTTATGTAGCACAAATAAAACCTACTCCCTTCAAGACACTGGAGATAAAGGGAACTTCTGCGACATATTTAATATCCTGCATTGATCTTCCTGCTTCTGCCGCAGGTGAACATGAAACAAAGTTCTAACAGACGGTTATTGGACAGACGTTTGACGTGTCATCATCCCACCAGCAGGGGGCATTCAACAGGAATCTAACTAATCCCACTTTTCCCAATGTTCATTAAGCATGATGGATTTATCTACAACATTCAGTATCACTTCTGAACATTGACGTCCAAAGCCGTTCACAGGTTTGTAATCTTCCACTAAAGAATCTACAAACCGTCTGTCATAAGGAGTTCATTAATCCAAATATTTATTTATTTATTTTACAGTTTGAGAGTATTTGTAATTCTTCTTGTAAAGAACAAGAGACAACATTTTTTTTTTAAGTTAACTGATTTTGATTTGATTTGAATGATTTATTTCGAACATGTGCAAAGTGCAACAATAATCAATACAACGATAATAATAATAATAATAACAATGACGTGTCCGAAAAGGAGTAGGATGAAGCATAAGCTTATTTAATCCTACCCCTTCTTCACTTCCCCAATAACCTGAATTCATCTTATAGCAATCGAGTGCATAGTACAAAAATAATGATAATAATAAAAATAATAACAATAACAATAATAACAATACCAATAATAAATAACTGAAGTACTAAACATATACATATATACAAAAAAAAAAACAAAAAAACAAATGAGCAGAGAGGAAAGTAGGTAACAAATAAAGGGTTTTTTTGTTTGTTTGTTTGTTTGTTTGTTTTCTTCTTTTCTTCCCTTCCTTCTTCTTCTTTTCCCTTTCCCTTTTCTTCCCCTTTTTTTTTTACTTTTTCTAATTTGTCTGCATTTTGTTCTTTTTTTTAATTTAATTAAATTTTTCTATTCATTCACTTATTTGATTTATTTATTTATTTATTTATTTTTTATATATCTTTTAACCCCACAGATGGGGAGTCAACATTGCTTGAGATCAATGCATATTCCAGTCTTGCAACCATATACTATACTATTTAGTGCATGTGTGTGACCATCATCGGTCCTCCCTGAAAGCTGAGCAGACATCCCCCATTAGAACTCTCCCTTACAAGCCAGTGAGGGCAGTGCTACACCTCAATGATGTGCAGAGGAAACAAAGACTGTTTAATCTTCCAGTCATTTTTGTCTAAATCTCACCTAAATGTATTAATAAAAGTAAATTGAATGCTGTACATCCATGGGGCTGGTCTCTTTTTAAAGTTGACACCCTATTTTTTTTTTTTCCCAGTACTGTCAGAATCACTCTCACTGAGTATTTTAGGTTGGAACACAGTAAAATAAAATACATTTGTATCTTGCTTGAATTTTTTCCACAATAAACCACCTGAATAAAATTGTGTTTGCACAGTGAGAGCTGAAAACACTATAGGACCACAGCAGTAGGTTTGATCTAGTTCACATGAACATTTTACAGTAATACTACAACACATGAGTATTTGGCCCATGTTTATGAGAGGATATGTCCAGGTGTTGTCCACAAATGTCACACTCCAAACACTTTTAGACACACTTGAATAAAAAGGCGACTATTGTTGAATGCTTCAGTGTACGATTATCGATGACGACTCTATGGAAAGATTACACTCATATTCATTATGATACTTACTGCTGTATAAACACATTAATAATAGTAATAACACATTACACATAGAGTAAAAATATGATGCAACAGATATTTGTGGACATTTATGAATGTTTTGGACAATAGTTGGACTATATATTTTTTGGTTTGGATGTTTTTGTTGGAATATTGTTCCTCTGTGGATAATTATGGGAGAGTCATGCCACTTCCTGTTTGATATTAATTTAAACATTTTAAGCATTTTTAGCTGCTGTGGTTAATTCATCTAAAAGTGGTTTATATCAGTCGCTCCATGAGAATCTATGTTTTCAAAATATACTGAGTTTATGAGATGTGGAACCCACAGGTTCTGTTGGTTCTGTTTACAATCATGAACAACTACTCGGGCCCTTGGAAGTGTATTAATGGAAGGGACCGATAAGTTAAGAGGATTGTGTTTGAAGTGTGTAAAGTCAGATTAAATGTTAAGGTAACACTTTATAATACCTACACACAATTCACTATGTATTAACCATTTGTTATGTATTTGTTAATGTCTTGTAAAGGTTCATACGAGTGTGATAAATGATAAAATGTAAAATTTGATTATTTTTAACCAACAGATGCAGTGTTTGTATATCTGCTTTACAGGTAAACAAAGAAAGAGTTGTAAACATTGCACCTGTTGGTTAAAAATAAAGTAATTTTACATTTACACTAGTATGAACCTTTACAAGACATTAACAAATAGGTAACAAATGGTTAATACATAATGAACAACCCATGTATTAACCAATAATAATATATAGTGAATTGTGTGTAGGTATTATAAAGTGTTACCAGTGTTAAGTATCACTGTGTTTCTGTTATTGGAGTGAAATTATGGAACTGATTGTATCGTGAAATAGTTAAGATTTAAAAAAGATTTAATTTGTCAGATCATTAATGAAAGTACAATGATGTGTACGTGACTTTACAAAAGAAATGTTGATTCAGTTCAGTTCAGTTTGTTATTTTATTTGAGCAGTTCATCTAAAACAGTCAGAAACACAGAAGAAACAAAACTAACTAAGAATAAAATGAGGATTTCAGAGTCAACACTTCAGGTTCAGAGTAAGATTTATTTTTGTTACGGCAAGTAGGAGAAGCAGAAATAAACCTGTGGCTTCAGTTTATTCCTTTTTCAGTTACAAGTTGTGTGTGTTTTATGTATATGTGTTTCTTTTTTATTTGATATAATTGAAATAAATACATTAATTACTTCATACATTCATTCAGATCCAAGTAGATGACAAAGCTACTGCACTTTTGACAGATGATTAAAGAGACCTGTGAGTTGATATTAAAGCTCTTGTAGGGGGAAAAAAAAATAAATGTCTACCACATGGAGCTTTTACAGCAGTGAACATGAACCTGATTTAAGCCACAAACATCCACTGGAGACAAATATTCACTTATATAAAATGATTAATACATGTTGACCCACTAATCCTCTTTATACATCCAAATACTTGGTGCAAAAATAATTTGTCATCTTTTCATGGTCATCAGACATGACCCATTTGGATGTTGAGAGGCTCTGTAGTTACCATGGCAACACTCTCATCTTCTTCAACATTGACATGGAGTTGAATCAATGACAATGGATGGACACATTCATTTCATGCATATATTTTTCTTTATGTTGAATAGAATAACCCTAAACTTTCATGTGAGCTCTGCTCCACAATTTTATTTATTTTTTATTTTTTTTTAGAAACTATCTGCTTCAGACATTAAATGTGCTAAATCTTACATACTTTAATCAGATAAATCTGAAAATAAAGTACTTTAGTGCTGGTTAGCTCATGTTTTTAATATATATGATGGTGTGTTATTCCACATAAAAGACACAAAGACACTAAACTCTTTGTAACGGAAGCAGAAAACAGTTAAAATTTTGTGTAATTTTATTGAGACATTTCAGGATGTTCGAATTTGTTCACGTTATTCACCTTTTATTGTTACAGACTAGTTTGTAAATGTAAATATTTTCATAATGTAATATTATTTTCTGCAATCAAACAATGGCAACAATTTTAAGTTGAAAAATCTGACAAAAATATGGAATAATTTTTTTTATGTATGATTTATTTATACAATTTTTAACATACAGACATATTGAAAAAGAAAACTTACATGGGATAATACTGAAACAGCTTAATAACGTAAGGCAAGGTACCAACATAATTTACAATAAACATAGTTTAGTTGTGGAATAATTTAATAGGTGTTTATGCTCTTCATCCAATGGGCCACATTGGAACCATTGGCGGGCGCCATTTGGCCCCTGGGCCGCATGTTTGAGACCAGTGCTGTAAAGCTTTACAACCTAGTGCTGTTGAGATTAAAGCAGAAAATACACAGATGGATAAAATAAAAGCTTTTGTCAAGAAGACAGAAAAACTTTAGATCATTCTGCACTTCCTTTTCCCATGTTCTTATCACTGTTGACCTTGCGTAAAGTACGACAGAACTAAAGCGCCACTCATGCAACATATAAGATAAAATGGATAAAACAGCATGTTGACACAAAAGCCGCAAATAAGAAGATTAACAGCAGCAGTGATTATGTGTGTGTGTAGCTGTGATTATATGTCACAAATTGGGGTAAATAATATTATAGAATTCATACAACTTTGGTAAACTGTGATAAAACAATTGTATTTTTTGAATTTATATTAGTCATATTTATATTAGTCTTATTTGTAGTCTTATTTACAAAGTAGGGACTACTTTGTCTCAGTTGGTGAGTACAAAGGTGACATGTGGGGTTCCCCAAGGGTCAATTCTCAGGCCGCTGAGATCACATTTCTTACCACACATACGCAGATGACACACAACTTTATATGTCATCACACGACTACAGTCCCTTACTGACACTGTATCCATCAAATCACTGAGTGGATGTGCCTGAACTTTGTCCAGCTTAATGCAGACAAAACAGAAGTGATTGTTTTCGGCCCCAAACAAGAAAGGTCAAAGGTCAGTGCTCATCTTGAGTCCATGTCACTGAACTCTACAAACCAAGCCAGAAATCTCAGTGTAATTATTGACTCAAACCTGAAATTTAACAACAATTTAAAAGCTATTACCCAGTCTGTCTATTACCACTTGAAGAACATCGCTAGAATCGAGGATTTTTTTTTTTGTCAAAACCAGACACAGAAAAACTCATTCATGCATTAATTTTCAGTAAATTAGATTATTGTAATGGTGTCTTCACTGGTCTAAACAAAAAAATCAACCAGGCAGCTACAGCTGATCCAAAACGCTGCTGCCAGAGTCCTGACCAGTACCAAGAAACTGGACCACATCACACCGGTCCTCAAATCCTTACATTGTCTTCCTGTGGGTCAAAGGTTAGAATTCTAAATCTTACTCCTGGTCTATAAAGAACTAAACTTTTAAGCTTTTACTTAGATACTTAATTGTCTTTTAAATGTTTTTATGGCTCTTATCTTAATTGTCTTTTAATGCTGTTTAATAATGTTTTTCATTTTAACTTTCTTATATTTTATGTACAGTAAACCACCTTGAATTGTCTTGTACACAAAATGTACTATACAAATACATTTACCTTGCCTAGTGTTTCTTTATGTGCAAATGCGAGGAAAAATATGGCACAAGGACAGGATATATTTAAAAAAGCATCTGTATTTAATAACAAATGTTTACATAAAGTATAGAGCAGACATCTGGTGTCGAAATACATACTAGAAATAATTAATTTTCCAACAGCAGAATATTGAAAAGGTCATTTAAAGGACTATAGCATTGAAATTCTACAGATGGTCTAACAGGATGTACATACTGTATCTGAGACACAAGTGATGCTGAATATTTGATAATGAATGTTAATAAAAAAGCACCTTTAGAAATCTGGGAGTTCATTATAGGTCATGTTTTATTGTTAAACAATGAAAATATGTAAGTAATCGAATATAAATGCAACTTCTGAGGTGGTGGGTAGAAACTGATGGATGGGTCAAACACGCAGGCTGTTGAAAATGTGATAAAACTAAGGATGATTTATAACGAGAATATATTTTGTGATGGAACTGTTATCATCTGTTTTCTTTTATTCATTAGATATCTCAACCAAATAAAAATAAACACACTGTCAGTAGCACATATTTGATCATTAAATATGGAACGGCTTTTCGTGTAATGTAAAAAAAAAAAAAAAAAAAAGTAGCTCATTACTATTTAACTTTCCCAAAAGTTTTTTAATGCAAAACACTTCCTGTTCTCATAAAAACAAGCAAGAACTTCTAAACATGGACAAAACTGACAATGAATGGAAAGTATTTCATAGACCAATTAACCACAAAAACAAACAAAACGTTCTGGTTATTTATGTTATCTTTGAAAATGACCTAAAAAATAAACAAGTGTTGCCCAGCACAACAAGCCCCGCCCCTCTTAGGTAATGTGGCTTATTTTGGCATCGATCCAGCTGATGTCAGCATATCAATTTCCTTTATTTATGTGCCACGTTTAAAGTCTATTGAAAATAAATGTATATTTTTTAGACATTTCAAATTCCACCCATTATAAGTAAATGGGTCAAGAAAACACATTTTAAAAAGTAATAGAACATTTTAGCTTTGGCCTAGTTTTCCCCAAAATGTAATAAGACCTATTCTGGCAATCAATAAAGTAAAATTGTTATGAATTTAACCAATAATTTTGTTGCTACAGAGATGTGAAATTTCACCCATTATAAGTTGATGGGGGAAAAAATATGTATATTTTTTAAAAAAATCAAAACAAATTTCAACTTTGACCTACTGCTCCCAAAATGTAATGACATCTATACTGGGTCACTGTTAATCTATAAAATCAATTTGGTTTGAAATTAACCAACAGTTTTGCTGGTAGAGTGTTAAATAAACATAGAAAGCCCCTTCATGGTTCAGATAATTAAGTACATGTCACTTTATTTGTTAATTAATATCACTCAATATATTTGTCAGTCAGTCAAAATGGCTTTTTTTATCGCCATGTTCAGCCACTATCTACACATTGATGATTAAAACATCCACAATATCAAGTTTCTATAGGAGGTTCTGGTTGAATTCTTACCTCCTCTGTTCAGGACTTCAGTCCACAGTCCAGCACTTTTCCACTTCTACTGTGAAAGAGCTGAGACTAATGTTCTTTGACATCCAATGTGGTTATTTTGGTTCAGAGGCTCTGAACAGAAAGCTCACAATTGATCCAAAGCAAAAAGAGAGAGAGAGAGAGAGAAGGAGGGAGTGGGGTGGTCGAGGGATGGTGGAAAATGTTTTTTAAAAAAATGCCTGCTCTGGTTCATTTGTGTAAAAGCAGAGGTCACACAGAGGTCAACGCCTCCATGTGCAGCCACGGGACAGATGCTTGTTTGTGGAGACAAAGTGTCAGAGTGCATCATGTCCAAGGTCCTGGGGAGAGCAGATCTATCAAACACCCAGCTATAATGGCCTGTAATTAGAGAGCTGATTAGTAGAACTAATGACCCAATAAATGATCTTTCTCTCATATCTCACTGTCTTTGAATTGAGGGTGGAATGTGCGACAGGGGACGAACAGCGTGGCGGGAAGACGCCGAGGACTGCCCCGTTCTCGTTAACTTAATTAACATCTACACAGGTAAATAAGTGATGCTGGAGGAAGATGAGGTGGTCCAGAAGTGATCAAGTGGCAGCTGTAGTTCTTGTTGTCATTTTTAACCCATTAAGACCCAGTGCTATATTTGTGGCAGTGTTCTCTTTATTGAACTGTTCTTAAAGGGGTCATATTCTGCTAAACACACCTTTATTATTATTAGTCTTTGGTCATTGAGGTCATTTGTAAACCTCCAGCTTTGTGTAGGGTCTCAGAGAGTTCCCTGACTAAACTGACAGGAAGCTATTGAGGTAGCTGTAGATGTTAGCATACCCAGACATCCCAAGCCTCCCGGAAGTTCTGGGAGTCTCCCTGATATTGATAGTGTCTCACTGATGCCCGCGAGTCAGATAAAATATCCCGGATTTTGGACTATGTAAGGGAGGTTTTTTTTAAACACTTCAAAGTGAGAGCGTGCAGGCATGTCTCCACCAACTCTCCGATCAAACTTATGCCCAGTGAGCTGCTTCAGTCTGATATTTGACAGATGTGCACCTTCTCCAAAAGCATCAGCGGCTGTCCACTCAGCCTTACTCCACTTGAGAGGCTTCAGGAATGGACACAGACTTACTTGCTGTGTGGGAGTTTAGGGACCGTCACAAAATAAATCGACCGGCAACACTAAAAAAACAAAAAAAAAAACCAAAACAAAACTTTTCTTCATTAAATCAATTGAATATTCATCTCAAAAGTATAAATAAATACATGAATGAATGAACCCATACATAAATAAATGAATAATTAAATATTAATTTAATTGAACTAGCAAATGCTTACTCAAATTGCACGTTTTTGCTCAATAGTTTGTGGGTCATGTGACCTCTGGACTCCAATAAGCCTTTAATTAATAGCCCTGGTCTGGGCACACAAAACACACTTCGTATATTTAATTTATATCACTTCATTGATTTTCAAGCAATTTTTTACTCATGAATTACACATTTTCGTTCAACAATTCAGAAAGGGGGTAGGGGGGTTGGAAGGGTCGATAAGCATCTCCCTGAAATGAGTTTTTGGAACTTGGGATGTCCGCATACCACAAATTGGGGACGTCTTCTTCAGCTGAGGAGACACTTTTGTAGAGCGTCCCAGGGCTATTATATGGGTCAGTTATATTTAATCTGTCCAATTTCTGCATATAAATCTGAATTTCATGCGAACTGAAGTGAGATGTGCACTCTGATGGTGTGAAGATGTTTACTGCAAACATGGCGTCCTGACAACTAAAAGTCATGTGACATCTGGAGCGCAATACCTGCACAGACAGCATGAACAACAACTGTTTCGGTCCCATCCACAGCCCTTAGCAGCTGCTAGCCTTCTGCCCATGTGGGTCCAGACTATAGTTTGCTCACCAGACTAGTGTATTTGGAACCTAAGTTGAAAAAGTTTGAATGTGAACCCTCCAGCTGCTGCAAAGCTATCTTTATATTATATGAGATAATACAGATTAATTCATCAGATGATTCATTTGATTAAAAGTTTTAATGAAATTAACCCATTTTCCGTAGCAGAATGATGGAACATATCTGCAAACACATTTAGGGCAATTTGTCCAAGTAGAGTTAGCATTCCGTTATGATCAGCTGATCCAATAGTGACAGGCAGCAGAGACAACCCATAAAGATGGTAGAAGATAAAAAAGTCAGAACAGTCGACACACAGAAAGTATTAGCTCTACAGGAAGGAGTTTTCTATACACCCAAGCACTTCAGAATAAAATACCACATTTACATTTAGCATACATTAGCCAATGATACTGCTTGCACTAATGCTAACACAAAAGTTAATGCCAGCACTAATGCTATCACTAAATTTAATGCTCGCACTAAGGCTAATGCTAGCATTAAAGCTAGCACGTTACCCAAACACATTCAGTGCAGACACATTTCCTTGTTTACCGTTTGCTCATGCAAAATAAAAAATTTATGATATTTAATTGTGATTAATCAAAATCAATCTGCGTGGGCCTCAAAATTGCTGTGAATCCTGATTTGTGCATCAATAATATAATGTATCACCAGGTGCCACTCATGTATCTTTAATATTTCAGATGGTAGATGCTATGTTGAGATGTGTATCGTATCAGCTTTATAACTAAGATTCCCAACACTAACTGATCGGAATAATGGATCAGCAGGTATAAACAGTTTAGATCAGTGGATGGTTTTGGTTGTTTGGGTCTTTATGGGTTAATGCTACATGTAACCAAAATGATCAGAGGCAACAAACATCTTCTTCCTGATTAAACCTCTCCACTCCCTCCTCTCAGAGTGCACATTGGGAGCTTCCTGTCTCTGTATTCAGCAGAGTGCTGCAGGCCACTGGGTAATAGGTGGCTTGGGGCACATCAGATGGGGAATAACAGTGGTGATTATCTTCTCTACCTCCTTGAAGTAATAGATGAAAGCCTCGCCATCATGTAATAGGCTACTTAAGCCTGTCAAGGCGGGAGAAATTTTTACCCCGTCCTTATTTGCCTGGCTCGTCTCTTCCATCTTTTGTGGTTAAATACGCTTTGTCTGTCTGCCCCTGATGAATAGTACAGGGTCTTTTTCCTCTCTCGTCCCTGACATGATAATAAAAAACCACAGAGGCGATGTGCTTTTAGTTCCCTTCAGGCTAAATCCCCGCAATCAAGAGTCATTTAAGATATGACACATCCAGACGCTAAAGAGCAACCCGGCCAGGCAGGAATAATCACACTGTTATCCATACTCTGACATCATTAATGAGGCGGAAGAGAGGGACAAACCCTGAGGTGAGGAGCAGAAGAAGCAGGCAGATAAATGGGCTTGTTTTTCAGGGAGATCATACAGCTGATGTTTCTGCATGATCATATCACTTAGCCCTCCATGGCGGCCTCAGCAGGAGCTGTTGTTTAGCTCTTCTAGATGAGACAGAGCTAGTTGTTAGCGTTAAGAAATGACACCCTCGTTTTCGTTGCAGCTTTGAAACCGACTGAGTGTTATCTTGTTAAAAGTTCACCTCTAATGGCTGTTGATGCCTCCGAGTTGGGTTTTAATTTGCATTGAGCGCCTCACAACCGTATGCAAATCCTACAGCACCTGCTGCATCTTTGCATATTTCTGCATAAATGCCTTATCTTGTTCTTTGACAAGATGTGAAAACGTCCAAGCTGAATGCATCACAATCGACTTGGCACAACTGATCCCGAGCAGATAAAACTATCTAAATGCAAATAAACAGCATAATCATGTCAAAATCGATTCAGACTTTACCGTCAACCGCTGCGAGGTAGAGATTCATCGTTGGCATATGATCACGTCCTCTTTTTCCATCACTGTTTTTTAACCTGAGAGCATGCTGGGAAACACACAACTGGTTAATCTCTTTGAAATATCCTCATTCAAGATGTTCATCTGTTTCGATAAGCATAACTGTGTGTATTTTGATGTGTTGAGAATTGTTTTATTTTTATGAATGAATGTCTGCGTCTGTTTGTAACTATTTATTGTACTGCTGTCTGTCTTTTCCAGGACAAGCCTAGTAATGAGATTTTTAATCTCAATGAGTATTTCCTGGTTAAATAAAATAAAGAAAGTGATGGGCAGAGGTGGTGAAAGTACTCCAATTCTGTACTTAAAGGTATCACTCCATGGTTATTTCATTAATATTGTTGTGTTCTCCATTGTTATTGAACACATTGTGTGTTGGTTCTATTTAAAAATGTCCAAATTGCTTTGGTTCCAGCTGTTTTTTCATGTTACAAAAAAATGACTTGAGGTCAAACAACAGAGTTTACCGGTACTTCGTCATACATGTTCATGACGTGATGATGAGGCGTATCTGATTGGCTTAGAATGTGTGAAGGAACACTCCCCCCTGTTTACCTTTACCAGAGTAGCATCCAGCTAGGTTTTGCGTCGTTGCTTGTTCTGAAAACGTGCATGAAAAAAATGAGGCTTTATTTCCACACATGAACATGAACCAGTTTGATCCACCTTTTTTTTTCCAGTTTGTGCAGCAGCTACTGTGGCGCCGTCTTCTCTCGTAGATGCTAATGCTAATGCTACTTCAGATTCGCTGCCAGGGACGGGTTTAACCCCACGTAGGTGACGCTAAAGTCCATCTGACGTCAGATGGACCGGCTTTTTCTGGGTCCCTTGTTCCTCTCGTTGTTTTCTGTGAATGCAGCCAGTGGAGGTGACAAACCACTGTCAAAGGCAACATGTGTTGGTAATTTGAAGTGACCCATGAGATTCCAAAAGGAGCGTGGAAAAGTGTTTTTTAGCGGAATGACACCTTTAAGTAAAAGTAAAACTACTTGTGTGAAAAAAATACTCTGGTACAAGTAGAAGTACTGACCCCATGTCAACTAATGTGACATCAGGTACTACATGTTGGATCATAAATATGTTTACAGTTTGATGTGTTTTTTTTTTTTTGTTTTTTTTTTACAGTTTTGATCTGGTAACCACAGCTTTGTATTTTACAACATAGTACAAACCGTTTAAAAAGATAAAACTGTGGGTTGTAACACACACACAGAGTTAAGATATGGACACATTTTCTATAAAACAAACTCCAACAGAGATGCCAAGGCCTGATCAAACAAACACCCAAGTGTCCTTTGTAGCATTTATGTGCTACTTATCTTTTTTGTGTTGATATTCTGCACCCAATGGGTTTCCTTCTTTGTTCTGTCAGGTTTAAGTTTGATCTCAGATGCTGATCTGATGTAGTCCCGTTTGTGATCTTAAAAGCTTTACAGTACTCTGCTGGTCTTCCTTTGACGCGGATGCAAATACATAGAAATAAATATATACTGCATGTACACACCTATATTTATAACAGTGAATCTGAAGGGAAGATATGTTTCCAAACTGGTTTCTCTGCAGCACAGGCAGACTAAACAGAGGAAACAAACCAAAGCACAGAGCAGAAATAGGAGAAAACTAATGGGTATGTTTTGTTTTTGTGCACAGAGAGCACAATGGCCTCCTGCATGTGACCCAGGGAGCTCATCAGCAAAAAGTAGAAGCATTAATTACCTGAATAAAGGCAGCTGGCATGGCACTTTTACAAATTCACCACGTTCTAATATGTGTGAGATAAGAGAGGTTTGAAAGTTTGTGTGTGTGTGTGTGTGTGGGAGGGGGGGGGGGGGCAATTTTGTATGGATATAAAAACAACAAACAAAATTACAAGATGATATGATTGAAAGGAGTCAATGTTGCCTCTTTCAGCAATAACAGATTATTTCACCTCAATTACCTTTGAGGAATTCCACAAAGAAAACTTGTGTGTTGCGTCGCTGAGGGCTAATTTTGAGTTGATGCAGATGGTATTTACTCATTGTGACACTCTGTCTTCACATGCACTGTTCCTCGCCTCCTCTAGTTTATTACTTTTAAGAAATGGTTTCTGTGGGTTTGATTTAAATTTGAAAGAAAATGGAAGTTTTTATTTCAAAATGATAACACTTGTCGGGAGGAAATAGAATAAATTCATTTCTTGTGTTTTATAACTAGTGGAATATGTTCATAAAACATGTGAAATGACTTTAGTAAAGTTATGTTTGTGTTTAACCCTTTAAACCCCTGATGCTTCAGCTTCATGAGGGTAAGATTTACTTCAATTCTGTATAAAAAATTCAACCTTTTGTTCAATAAGATAAAGTTCAAATTGCTGATAGAATAGACCAACCCCATTACATATAACCCCCACACACACACACACACACACACACACACACACACACACACACACACACACACACACACACACACACACACACACACACACACACACACACACACACACACAAAGTTCAGGCTTTCTTTCTTTCTTTTTTTCTTTTCTTTTTTTATTTTCAGTGTTGTCATTTCCCTCAACTTTTTTTTTTTTTAATTTTAACTGTGCTTTTAGCTTTTACTGAGTTTTGACCATGTTTTGGAGTTCAACCAGGTGTCACAAAGCTGATTTAGACTCCCCCCCCCCCCAAAAAAAAAAAAATCACTAGATGTTCCAGTTCACAATTTTATTTATTTATTTAACTTTCATCCCCCACCCCCTTTGTTAGTTTGGGATTTTGATATTTTAAATACCATTTTAAAATAAAATAAATAAAAAAAACATCCTAAATCTCTTGATGAAAATAGATGCTTATTTGTTTATTTTCCTTTTTCTCCCTTATGTTGTTGGGTTTTTTTTGTTTTGTTTTGTTTTTTTTTTTTTACATTTGAAGTAAAACAAAAACTATATAAATTGAAAAACTAGAAAAGCACCAAGCACCAAGGTAGACCCTTCTCCACATCTCCCCATTACCAACATACCCTGAAAATTTCAGCAAAATCCGTCCATAAGTTTTTGACTTATCTTGCTAACGAACAGACAGACAGACTGGCAAAAACATAACCTCCTTGGAGGAGATAATCATCAAAATCAAACCAATCAAAAATCAAATATTGGTGTATATTCTGAGTGCTGTATTTTGTAAAAAAAAAAAAAAACCTATCAAACTTCCATTCCTCTGTGGTTTTCTGTTATTTCACAGTGTTTTAATAGAAAACAAACCGTAAAACAAAAACAGTGACGAAAAGGAACACTAGTGCAAACTCAGCAGCAGTTTTTGTGACACTTAAAGAGATACAAATTCATTAAAATTTGATTTAAAAAAAAAAACATCTCAGAAATGAAAGAGTTAAATGAGTTTTTGTAAATGTTGGACATCTCATAGGAACAAAGCTGGTGGTGTTCTCCCATATGAGCGAAGGGACAATAGCATCAACCTCCCACTACACTTCCCAAACTGTGCTGCGTGTTGCTTTGTGAAATAAAGCGTGCATCTCCAGCTGCTGCTGCTGCGGTCCCACTGTGCCGTGGAACCGCTCATTACGTGGCTCGGGTTTCAACTGGCACCTGTAGACAAACTGCAGCACTGCAGGTACATATGGGTTCAGCAGGGAGAAGAGAAGTGGGTTTGTAATGTTGATACATCTGAGAGAATACTGCTGCTTTTCTATTTGTCAGCTGCTGTTGGTATTAACCATTTGACTAAAACACTAAAAACAGTTAGCATTAGCATGTAAACGTCTGCAAAACTAGCTTTAGAATCACAAAGATTTGCTGACAAAGATTAAAATCCTACTAAAGCTTATGCTTCATCCTACTCCTTTTCGGACAAGTCATTATTATTATTATTATTATTATTATTATTATTATTATTATTATTATTATTATTATTATTATTATTATTATTATTATTATTATTATTATTATTATTATTATTATTATTATTGTATTGATTATTGTTGCATTCTGCACATGTTCAAAATAAAGTATTAAAAAAATAAAATAAAAAATTAAGTGTCTACCCTGATTATGTATTTTTATGAGGGTTCCTGATAAGTAAACTGTCCAGTAGCTGTGGAAGTTATTTTTTTTTTATCATTACAGAAATGATTAAAGCACCAAAATTAGTAAGGATGAACATTAGGACATGTAATAAATGTCCAAAATGTAATCATTTCATTTTGTAATGAAGCCACATTTTGTAATAGATTTTGCCGCATTAAGGTAAGGTAAGGTAAGGTAAGGTAAGGTAGGGTAAGGTAAGGTAAGGTAAGGTAAGGTAAGGTAAGGTAAGGTAAGGTAAGATAAGTTAAGATAAGATAAGATAAGATAAGATAAGATAAGATAAGATAAGATAAGATAAGATAAGATAAGATAAGATAAGATAAGATAAGATAAGATAAGATAATCCTTTAATTGTCCCACTAGGTTAAATTCCAGGTTCACAGCAGCACATCAACAAAAGTTGTATAAAAAACTATCAATTTCTATGCACACCATATACATTATTTACACTAAATACACTATTTACACTATTGCACATGTTTGTTGCAGTTTCTGTTGTATGTAATAATGTATTACATTTTGCAGCAGCAGGGTGCTTTGGTGGTGTGGCTTTAAAACTTTTGTTTGTTTGTTTAACCTTTTGAGACAATTTCATATTTGTTTAAAATGAATGTTAGTGGATAAATTATCTGGTCACAGCAGCTCTGTAAACAAGCAGAAGACACTTACGTTGTTTAACCTCTTAAGCCCCAAGGTTTTTTTTTAAATTCTGCCTAAAATACATGCCCAAATTAAAGTAAAATACATTTAACAAACAAATAAACTATGCTTTAAAATTGTTATTACCTAATGCGCCATGTTGTTACATTTTGTACAGAATAAAAACAGGTGCAAGTGCATTTTTTAATAATCTCCTCAAAATGTAATAAGTTATTACAAAATACTGCTATTTATTTCTATTTTTTGTGTGAAAAAAAGAAAAAAAAAGTACATTCTTGAGAAAATGTCTGAATTTTTTTTGGTTTAATAAACCAAGTGTAAAAAAATAAAAATAAAATGAAAAAAAAATGAAAAAAAAAAAAAAATCTCCAGTGGCCGATATATTTTCTAAACATAAAATTCTAAAAAAAAAACGAGATTTTACCCAAAAAAAGCAGCATATTTTTGAAATCAAACCATGTGACCGGATGGTTGAATTTTTGGGCACCCCTTCTGAAATAATGTCCTAAAGTTAATCTCTACCAACTTTGGTGCTTTAATCACTTCTCTTCCAAATATTTGGATGAAGCTACCTCACTACAGATAATTAACCTTCCTGTGATGTTCGACTCAAATCTGACTGTTTTACAGCTTCATAATGCAATAAAAAATAATCCATTTTCCTCCTGATTACTTCAAGGCCTCATCATATCCTCCAGACTGTGGAGATGAACAGAGAAAATGTCTCATCAACATGTTCAGTGAATTTACAATGATTGAATCAATTGTGTCTTTGCCAGAATATTCCTGTTCAACAGTGACCAGCGAAGGAAAGACGACGACGAGATTAAGTTCATTTGGTTATATACGCAAAATACATACACACAACTACACAGAATACAACGACACCTACACACAACTACACATTAAACAACAAAACTACACACAACGACATAAAAAACTACATAAACACAGCTACGCACACATACACACACAATCAAGTCAACAAACACAACTATACAAAAACCATCTATACTACACCAAAAACAACACAGCTACACACATACACACACACACACACACACACACACACACACACACACACACACACACATTCTCGTTTACATGTCTCATGCGGAATAAGTTTGTAATTAAGTAGCCATTGGGTTGAGTGAAAACAAATAAAAAAAACATAATAATAATAATAATAATAATAATAATAATAATAATAATAATAATAATAATAATAATAATAATAATAATAAATTAGAAAACTAAATTCAATAAAAAAAAAATTATATAAATTATTCAATAAAAAATATGAATTTAAAACAACATACATACATACACAAAAATAAATATCAATATTTTAAAAACGGAATACATAAATACATAAAATACATAAAAATAAATACATTTAAAATACTACAAAGTAAACACATTCTTCAAACTTTTGAAAAATACATGTTTCACTTTGCATCTGTTTCCCTCATGCTTTATGGGGACTTTTGGAAAAAAAAAAAAATTGACATATTTTTCATCATTTCTATTTTACTAGTGGGGATATTTATATTTAACCATCATGGGGACCTGAATTTTGGTCCCCATGATGTGTCTGTGTAAACATATCAATGTCCCCATAAAGATAGGAATACAAGCACACACACAGGCACGCACATACTGTATACACACACACACACACACACACACACACACACACACACACTGAATTTCACATTATTGTATTTTAATGGTGATTTTTTTTTATATGTTTATTTACATTAAACTGATTAATAAAATGTGATTATGATTCTGGTCAAAGGTCAGAACAGTTAAAGCAGACTGGTCGGTGGTGGTGGGGGTGGGGGTGAACAGGAAGGTTAACTAAAAGCCCTTCATCATACATATCTGTACATCCGTGGACGCTGTACAGTATCTATTACAGGTAATGAAGTCAAAGTGGGTCAAACTGAACCCATTTACACACACACTAAACCCTATCAGTCAGACTTCCACAGTTATTACATTTTTCATCATGTAAACCACACACTATGATGATGTGCTTTATCAGATTATGGTTCGAATTATAAGAAAGTGGATTAACACACCTCCACTTCTCCTCCTTGCTCTAATCTTTATGCATGTACGTCCCTTAATCTGAAATATTTCTGTCTTATATCTGTGTAAAAAAAAAAAAAAAAAAAAAGTGAGGGAAAGACATTGGTTTCATTTCCATTGTTTGTTTTTTTTTAAAATTCTGAATAAAAAGCTATTTATTTTATTTTATATTTTAATGCCAAATAAAGTTTGTTATAGAAATGGGTGTTTTTTAATTTTGTTAATTCTGCTTTCAGAGCTGGTGGTACAGAGGGTTCTGATTGGACAGAACGCCCACTTAACGTCTGGTTAAAAATGATGGCGTCCAGTTCCTGTTTTTCTTTCAAAAATATTCATCTTTCTTTATACTTAATTTTTCTCTTCCTAACAATGTTTTTGTTGCTGTGACAATAAATGTTCCAGCCTTAATGACACAGGTATAGAATATTTCAACTGTCTGTCGTCCACACAGGTCAAATATGCTGCAGATCTATACTGTTATTAAAACACAAACACATGTTAGATCAGTGGTTGTTTACACAGTGTTTTGATTGGACTGGGGCCAATGTCAGGATAATGTGACATATGTTATAACATCATGGAACTTGTCGGTGCACAACAGCATTGACCTATTTTTACCTCAGCTGCCACCTGTGGACACCTGCCACACACTTACCTGCTGGGACTTGTCTTCACTTCACTTACACCCCCCCCCCCCCAATAAAAGGTTTTCACACTTTCATGAGGTGTTTTTTTCAGACGTTTCGATATTCTAATATATCACAAAAGCGCAATGGAAACACTATTTTCCGCAATTATGCGTCACACGATCACTTCGCTTGGAGTGAAAATGACAACCGCAGTCACTGTAACCATGACAACCATTGACTGCTTATAATTTGTTGTTGTTGTTGTTAAGTGCTGAGTATATTTACACTTAATATTTCGACCTGACAATGTGTAGACAGTTATGTGAGCCCGGTGGTTTGTTTCACATGTTTCGCACCTTTAAATAGTTCGCCAGTGACTTTTACTGATAAGATTCTAATATTGCGATCAAGTGATTTGAAGCTCCGAAGGTGACAGCAGTGAAATGTCGTGGGATGATATTTCACAAGAGTTACGATGTTCCTGTCTAGAACAACAGTCAATGGAAACACGTTCAAAGCGCAAATATACTTTGTCGAAATTTGAGGAATATCGATATTGTTTTGCGAAAAACTGCAGCTATTGTTAGCTTACAATCTCATTTTCCATAAAAAGCTGGAAGAAGTTGAGTAGTTGTTTCCCTTTTAGCAGTGTTAAATCTGTAGCGCGTCCATCTCCCAACTTTCAAATATAGATCAAAAATTCACTCCATTGAATCCTACAGTCCATACATCCTGCTGCAAACTAGTAAACTGTCTCGCACAGATTCCACTAATAAGATATAAGGTGTTAATTAGTGACCTTGAGGTAGAGCCAAGTGGTTTTTGTCACCTCTGCCAAACTGACGGAACCAACTGCAGCAGAGTCCTGCACGGGTTCGGGTAACCGCGGGTGATCCGTGGGTGAACCGCAGATTTTCACGAAATGGGTGAAAAATGTGCTGTGTCGGATACGGGTTCGGTTCGGGTCGGACGTGGGTGATCGCGGGTCTAATTTGCGGTTCATAGGCTAAAAACTGTTCTTTAGTTTGGACTTGTATAGCTGCCTCCTGTCGGCTTCCTTCTTGATGTATTTTTCAAGCGTGTGTGTGTGTGTGTGTGTGTGTGTGCGCGCGCGTGAGCTCACGTATAAAAATAGTTTTTGAGTTTATTATTTGTCTGGTACTGTTTAGCAACATTTTTATTTGGCTCTGCCTTGGCTATGTCACTGTTCAGTATATTCGTGGCAATACATTTTGTATTTAAGATGACATTTTCTTCCGGGTTCGGGTCGGATATCGGGTTCATTTATAGCGGGTCGGTTCGGGTGCGGATTTGTAATTTTTTTTTCGTCGGAAAACGGGTCGGATACGGGTTTGAACATGACGGGTACGGGCGGTTGCGGTTTGTCAAAATCAGAACCGTGCAGGACTCTGAACTGCAGCTTCATATTTAAGACAGGACTATTGGTGGTCCTGTCTAACACTTGCAAGAAAAGAGGAAATATGTCCTTTCTTTAATGGAAAATAATTTAGAGAGATTGAAAAACAGGAAATGTCAGGATAAATTTAGAAAATTAGCAATAAAGAGTTATCTGGACCAGTAATGACTTTGTATTAACTTCAGTGAGTTCAACAGGATGTGATTATATAGTTAGAATGAAGATGTATTAAAAAAAAAAAAAAAAAAAAAAAAAAAAAAAGAGGGGGGGAGGTGTCTGTAGTGCAACCACATAATAGATGGAAACTGATGTTAATAAAGTCCTTTAACTTTGCTCTTTCTCAGCTGAATTGATCAGCATTAAATGAGTATTGGGTGCAGGTGAAAGTGGATTTCAGGTGGAAATCAGGCTTTCAGTGGCAGCCTGTGTCCTCCAATTCCAGTAGTCAAAGCTCTGTAAATTACAATGGCTCTGGAGATAAGCTGTTTTGAAACCATGCCATGGATCAAATGGCCAATCTCCATTCAAGCCAACTATAAAATTAGCTCAGCCAGTTTGAGTTGTTTTTCTTTTTTTTTTCTTCTTCTTCTTCTCCTTCCAGAGAGAAGCTCAATTTAATTTCACCCGTGTGTGTGTGTGTGTGTGTGTGTGTGTGTGTGTGTGTGTGTGTGTGTGTGTGTGTGTGCGCACTTAGACACTGTGATCAATTCATAATAAGAATATGGGCCTACCAGGATAGAACTTTCATTATTTTAATTCCTTTATTGCTGCCCCGAAGCAGAAAGTCACATGAATTTATTTGTGGCCAGACGAGTGGATTAGTCTATTGATTACATACATGATTAAATGTAACAACACTAATAATGACAGCTTCTGGGAATTAAAGACAAACATATTTCTTGATGTCACCCATTTGTGCAGTTTAACCATTTCTGTGTTTATGTTTGTGTCGACTGCACCGTTGTCAAGTCAGTTGAATTCAAGGTTCACATAGAGTCTAATATGATCTGAAAAGACATGGAACCAACCAGTAAAATAATAACATACGAGTAATGGCCCCTAAAAAAAAAAAAAAAAAACAATAAAATGAAATAAAAATGTCAACTACAAAGTTCTGAATGAAAAAAATGATAATGAAAAATAAATACAAATGTTTTAAAAATGTAACATGAAAAAGTAGAAAAGCACTTAAAGACCTCCCCATCCGAATGAAGAGAGGTCCAACGAGTTTGTCTGTTTGTTACTTAGCAACGTAACTCAAAAACTTATAGACGGATCTTGATGAAAAGGTGTTGGGGGTGTCATAAGGAACAAATGATTAGTTTCTGGTGATGATCTGGAAGATCACTAAAACAGATACACTAATCAATTGTTCTTAACGTGGCTCCTGAATCTAAAATGATTTAAACATGTGTGATTGTTAACACTTTAACGCCTACTGTTGCAAATATGCAACACACCCAAAAATGTATTGTATATTTTATAGTTAAATTAATTATCTCGACTTAATTTTGCATTTACTCTTTTATCTCATATTCTTTCTTTCTTTCTTTCTTTCTTTCTTTCTTTCTTTCTTTCTTTCTTTCTTTCTTTCTTTCTTTCTTTCTTTCTTTCTTTCTTTCTTTCTTTCTTTCTTTCTTTCTTTCTTTCTTTCTTTCTTTCTTTCTTCTTCCTTCCTTCCTTTCTTCCTTCACTTACATTAGGCATTAAGAGTTTAAGACACATTTATAAGAACTAAACTGAAAAACCTTAACAACAAAATGTTCAGTTTAACCCCTTAATACCTACTGTTGCAAATATGAAACATACACAAAAATCTATCATATTGTGCTACAGAGTCAAAGCAATTATCTCCAATTAATTTTGCATTTCCTTTTTTTTCTTCTTCTTTTTTTTTATACCTATATCTAAATTTAGGATAGGAATTCAAGATATTCCCACTAAATATATTCAGTGTCATTTTTGTATTTCATTCCTCCCATAGATTGGATTAGATGCTTTGGCACTATTCACTATTGTTTTTTTTTTCTATCATCAAGTCTATAGAAGCGTCAGTTTAGCCATTTGAGTTCATAAAGGCAACAAAAGCCAGATATTTGACAGTATATTACACTGTACTGTTGATCCATTTAAGTGGTAATAACAAAAACACCCCTGAAAAAACAATACAGTTCCCAAGTGAGCTCTCAGAGAATCTCATTTTAATATTATTTTAACTGTAGTGGCTCCACTCAGACTGCACAGTGTAATTTAAAAGAAAAAAAAAAAGTACAAAGCACCAGTGAATTGCATTATTTCCTTTTTGTTTCCTTTAAATCTGATCATGTGTGATGAGAAAGAAAACAATCCAACCCAATGAGAGCACAGTTTAGGTCAAAAATGAAAACTACACTTCTGCTCCATTAGTGTTTGTTCAGATCTGTCAAAGGACGTCAGCGCTTTTCTGCAACTTTGGAAACTTCAGGAAATGGGCTTTAGGTTTTCTTTCCTTTTTCATCAGATGAGAAAATATAGTTTAATTAAGAATCAAACTTAATACATTGTCTTTTTTAATGTAAGCATTTAATGTGTATTAATTTGTATTCAGTTTTCATTTAATCAAAATCCATTGTGAGTTGCTGGTGTATGTTCTATGAAACAGATTCAATATGTCTGTATAAACCCTAAAATAGTATTGATTAGTGATTGACCGATATGGATTTTTAAAATTTTTTTTTTAATCTGATATTTGGAGCTGATGCTCCTTTTTTCCTCCTTTTTTTGTAAATGTAAATAATTGGTGATAAAATAATTATTGCATTTACTGACTTTTTGGCAAAATCTACATTAAATATACGAAATTAACCAAAGGAAAATACATGATTACAGTGAAAAATGTAAAATACAGACAATAATATTATAATAAATATAAAGACTTAAAAATCCACCAGCTACCGACATAAATGCTTTAATCCCTGTTGAACCATTAATCCATATAAATAATTTGTGTAATTTCTTTTTCATCAGATATGACCCATTTGGATGTTCAGAGGCTCTGTAGTTACCATGGAAACACTGTCATCTTCTACAACATTGATTCACCAGTAAAATCCATGAAGTTGGATCAATGACAGTGGATGGAGACATGGATTATGTTAATTTACTTACATATTTTGCAAGAAAAAAATTCTCTATAGTTTTCTCTGTTTTCAACTTTACTCTGAGCTTTAATTAAAATGTACATAATCAGTATATTAAAGAAAAATGAGAAAATACCTGATTTTAACACATGAATACAAAATACAGAGAATTATATTAGAGTAAAATCACTTAAGAAATGTTAAAAATACAGAATAATTCATAAGGGAATGACACAAATTTGTCCCACTGTGCCTTTATGGGTTAAATGCAGACCTGTGGACATAATCTGAATATGAAACAAGTCATAAAAATGTTAAAACATCTGCAGCATACTTCAAGTCTTAGGTGTAATTCATACTTTTAATTCTGGCCAGACACTACCGCTGTGCAGTCCAACTTCTTGAAGGACATTTGGTTATTTTCATAAGCTTAAAGAGCCTGCAGAGCTGTTTTAGTACCATAATTAATATCCATATCAGACAGCTTCAAGTGTCTGTATAACCTGTGCAGTAAAGAAATAAAATGGAGCTACAGCAGATGAATCATTCACACATTAATTGTGTGTACTTATATGTAAAAATAAATCCCTGTTTACTGTACAATTACGAACTTATTATGAAAGTGAATTGATTTCCGCGACACACAAATTATTTTCGCAGGCAAGTGAAGATACCATTAGACTGTTTAGACCAATCCATCTCTGTATTTCAATAAAACAAGACGGGTAAGATTTGACCCAAAATGAACATCACATATAATTTTTTTTAAGTCAGCTAGAACTACTCTCACTTAGCGAAATGACTCTGTCACCCAATTTCACCCTGTTGGAAAACAGCCATGGAACATTTGGGAAGTCGTGGATGAAAAAGAATTAATGAAATACAGTTGTCATACTGTGACTGAATATATTTTACACAGTGGGCAGTGAAAGGACACGTTGAAAGGAAAGCTGAAGTGCTTTTATGCAACAGGAAAATGTAGTGAAAAATACATCTTACAGTCATAACTGAAAGAATAGTAGCAGCAGTGTTACTTTAGTGTCAGTTTAGTCTGAGTCTAGTGTCAAAGCTCCTTATTAGTATGAGTTAAATGAAGTCATATTTTCTTAGTCATTTTTTATTGGACTTAAAAGTATCAGCATTTCAGGTTTTTATTCTTAAAAGTGGGGTAGAAGATCTTGAAAAACAGTACCAGCAAGCTATATTTTGAAAGTAGACACACCAGTGATGCGCGGGTTGATGTATAAATGACCCACAACCCGCCCGCCACGTGGACCGCAACTAAAGGACGGACCCGACCTGCTTCTGGACCTGCATTTTTAAAGAGTATTCAATGGTCTTTATGAACATCAAATGACATACCTGCATTTATTTCCGTGTTAAAATGTGATGTCATTGCTTGCGTGCAGCATCTAAACCACGGGTCGACAACCTGTAACACCCAAAGAGCCATTTGAACCCGCTTTGTACGGAAAAGAAAACACTGGGAGCCGCTCAGTGAATGTGTCCCAAACCTTACTTTTTTTACGTTTTTTTGTATGTTCCCGGAGCATCCACTCTCCCAACTTGACTTTCTCTCTTGCTCCCTCCCTACCGTAGGATACTGACCATGTTATACGTGACCCTCATGGAAATTCAGTTAATACAACACATTTACCAGGTTATTTTAATGTTAGAAAGCCCACACATTTAATTGTTTGTTTGATTGTTTAATTATATTTATTCAGGAGCAACTCATTTTCTGTAAGTTTTCAAATATCCCACGCTGTTGAACGCACCAGTGATGTTATGACAGTTGTTAACGTACCTCCATGTTGTTGCTAAGTAACCGTGGCAACGTTGCCATCTCGCCCTGTTTTTCTCTTTATTCATGTACTCCTGGTTTATTATTGTGTGTAAATGCCACATGGTGACATGAATAACACAGTACAGTTCAGATAGATATTAGTATGGTGTGTTGTTTATCTGTGCATATGTTAACGCTGTTTAGCCCCGGTGTGTTGTAGAAGCGAATACAGTAATAAGCTAGCTGTCATCTGTGTGCTTTCCCAGAGACAACCCCACACTCTCCATTTTAATATCCATCTCAAACAACAAATGACCCGACAGACCGCAACTCGAATATCATTAAAAACATTTTCAATGACCCGTAACTGCGGGTGACCGCGGGCACCCGCTCACTTCGGGTCAGCTCGCGTATCACTGATATCCACCCATGTGTCTTCTTCAGCCCACCCCTCGCAACCACACCTATAAAACTACCTGAAGGCGCATGTGCTGTCTGGAGTGGTCACGAAGGTTCACGAGCATTCATGAGAACTCAACGTCGATTAGCTAACAAAACATCGGCTAACTTCTAACCATCGCATCTTCTCTGGTAAGACTGTTCAACATTGTAATGAATGTAAACAGGCTGTCATGGTGGTCATTTCAAGAAGTATTGATACTAGATGTATACTACATTAGTTATTGAAATTTGATAGATGTTACTCACCTAATGTGATGTAATGTAATAGTGATACTGATACTTATGTCGGAGGTATTGTTGCTGTCACAGGCAAAGTAGGCTACAGACAAGGATTTATTTTGATAGATATAATATGCATGTTACCTTTGTATTCATACATATCTGACATAACAGTCGGTAGTGATTTATGTTACTGACGTCGCTTACGGGCAAATTTCATGGACTATTTTATGCTAACTTGACCATTCATTAACGTTTGCACAGAGTATGGGTATATAGGATAAAAAGCAACTTTGGTTGTGAATAAAGAAAACAACCAAACTGATTAATGCAAATGAAATTGCGGTGGGTTGTGACAGTATTTACATGTTTTATTTATGTATTTAGAGCTTCCATGATGAGAACTCCAGCTCTGACTCGCCTGGACCATCTCAGTCTAAACAACAAATCATCAGCCCAGAGGAGGACCGAGGAGGAAGAGCAAGGGGGCGGAGACGTTAGAGGATCTGGAGCTTGGACAGAAAGACTTTGATAGAATTGAAGCCCTGCAAGTCGACAGGAATGCAAATGAGGATGCAAGTTTATCACATATATTACTATTTTTATGACACATAATGTAAAAGTATTGTAATGGATGTAATTCCAACACTAGTAGTATGATATTACATAATTGTAGGTACATAACATAGCACTACTTGTGTTGTAATTACATCCATAATTTCTACTTTATACATCTCTATTTTCCTCTGACATAATACTAGTTTTTAATCTACATTGCATGCCCAATGGATTGTATGCTTACCTATGCACAGTATATACATAACAAGACATCTACATTATTACATAATTATCAATATCCAGATCTGGCTTATGGACAATAGAGCTGTTATTTAGTCTTCATCTATAGTGTGTGTATCATAAAGAAAAGGCACTGCATAAAATATATGTATTGCTATACAGCCCAGATTCCATCATTGAATTTGGACCAATCCCATCACTTACTGCAGCTCGCCCTGACCTGTGACCCCAGCAGCTCAACCTACCTGGTGTCAAACTGCCAGGACATACCCACAGACATTGTATGGAAAGGCTGACTTCTGCATCTCCATGCTGTAATACATGAACCATGTACATGTATATTTATGTATATTTATTATATATGTATGTCTCACTTTTTTAGTTTAGAACCATGTTTGACTTTTACATTTGTTTTTTTTTTGTACATAGAAAATAAAGTGCAACATGTAAATCAACCTTCTGATTTTGGTCTTGTGGAATATACAATTTATGTTACCATTCATTTTTAGTCCAGAGAATGAATAATAAAAAGCCACACAGCCTAACTGTGTCAACAAATTGCCACAGATTAGCACAATTTCTACCAACTGAGCCACAACTGCCTGTGGCTCAGTTGGTAGAAATTGTGCCAAACTGTGGCACAATTTCTCAGGTCGTCCAATGACTGAAGGGTGGGTGGTTTACATCCCGCCTCTGGTTATCCACATGTCGAAGTATCCTTGGGCAAGGCACTGAACCCTGACTTAGGTTCCCAGTAGGTCTGGCCGAACCTTGCATGACAGCAGCAGCCTAATGGTGTGTGATTGAAGGTGGAAAAACGCTATATAAGTGCAGTCCATTTAACAAATATTTACTGAATAAAAAATAGATCATATATAATATAACGTTATATAAGCTGAGGGCTGCCAGTGTTACAATACAGTGTACAATAACAGTATGATACCAACAATACTCTCAAATAGAAACAACACATCATATACAGTACATTTACAGTATTAATGTGAATATAGAGAATGTTATGGATAGAAAGCATTTTATGCAACAACTACAACATGGACAATGGAGAAATTTCCATATCACTCCGGTGAAAAGATATTAACTACCATGTGATCATTCACTATAAATCACAGAAACTGGATCTGTTATGTATGCCAGATAAAAAAAAAAAAACCTGACAAACGATTGTTTTTCAAGGGCAGGTATAATTGATTTTCAAAACCCATGTCAGCAAATGCGTGCTGTCAAAGCCATGGTTGTGTGATGAAAGTACTTATAGGTCTGAGTCTGAAGTTAATTCTGGACGAATGATGGAAACATAGGGAGGAGGGGTTTTGAGGAGGGACTTTGTATGTAGTTTTTCTATCATGCCAAGCATTTTAGTCAAATTTTTCTTGGTCAACACTACAACACGTTAACAGTCTTAGAGTTTTTTGAACATTGATGCAGTCTTATCAACATCTTGTCTTGGTTTTTGGGAACAGGGTCATTGACAAACATATTCCATCTTATCTGATGAAATTAACACCAAGCTACACGGAGTGGATGCAGCATTTGAACTGTCACACCAAAACTCCTAACCTTAACTCTACGTTAAACTACCCCCATCAATCAGATGATCAAACATCAATCACATTAACAGACACCAATCACATGATCACACATCAATAAATCTCAAAATAGCTCAATGTCTGCATCATTCTTGCCGTCAGAATTGGAGGGAGGGTGCCGCAAGTTGATTTCTTTGGGCACTTTTAAGTCTAAACTGAGAGTTCTCGAGGCTAATTCTATAATTTGCACTTGCTTTTCTTAATCTGCTTAGATGTTTTTTTGTTTGCTTTGTTTTCACCATCTGTTTATAGTTAGATAGTAGTTTCTTATCATCCTACAATTGCACAAAATTTGTCCTCTACATTGAACCCATCCTTCTAAGGAGCAGTGGGCAGCCATGGATGGGACCCACCTCCAGATGTGGAGCCAGGCTCATGGTTAGTTAACTTGACTGTTGCCAGATGATTTTTCACAATACCAACTGGGACTCTTCCGCAACCGCTCCGTTTTCAAAAGAGGGGCCTTATCTAAAAATTCTTGCATGTGATTAGATTAAAAATCTGTCCGTCTCTTCTTGACTGATGCGCCGCTTCATCCACTCACGTTGAAGTGAAGCTGCTTAACAGGCAAAAATAGTTTGCATCAGGTATATACACATCAACAGAAGGAGTTTAAACTCACCATTTATACGTGACGTTCGTCTACTACGATGCCCACACAGTTCTTCTGGTAAACGTCATAGGACAGCATGTTTCTCCATTTATCCTTCAGGCATAATTCGGGGCTACCGAACACTAGATGCAAACATCTGTTGCAGATGTGGTTGTCATTTCTTCCTCCCAGTTCCATTACTGTCAGCCTCTTTGACTTGGTCCTCTACCAACACAACCAGGGGGGGTACCACAATAACCATGGGCTTCTACACTGGTACTATTTCTTTATCCACCACTGGATTCATCTGATAGATCAAACTCTTGCTAAACCCGGTCAGAAGAAGAGTGAAAACATCATTTCCATTAACAAATGCTTCCACGCTTCATCTTTTAAGGAATGAACATGCGGTAGAGTCGACAAAACACTGGAAATAGCCGAGTGGATATGGACACTCGAACACCAAACGCACACAGCCGTTGTTGTGTATCTGAAAAGACTACTCTGCAGTCGCTTCTGTTTAACGTCACACCAGCCACAACGCTTCTGGGTAGTCCCACCCTCATGCAGCCAGATGACATAAGCCAGGTTAATGGTCAGTTACTTGGCTGAAGGATTTTGAACCTAACAAACATGTTTTTGGGTGATGGGGGAGGAAACCCATCCAGACACGGAGAGAAACATGGAAACTCCACACAGTCCAAGAATTGAACCTAGGTCTTCTTGCTGTGAGGCAAGAGCGCTAACTTCTCTGCCACTGCTTGGCCACCGTGCCACCACAGTCACAGTTGAATGTGTGTGTTGTATGGATTTTAAATATATATTCACGCAATGATGTGTTGCATTGCTGCTGCTTGTCTTGTAAAAGAGGTTCTTAATCTGAATGGGATATTTCCTGGTTAAATAAACATTAAATACATTTAAAAACAAAACAAAACAAAAAAACAACATTGACTTCTTAACTGTATTAGTGCTGCAGACATGCTCTGTTGTGTTAGGAACTTGAAAGCAAAGTCAGGAGTGGCTCCAGGCTCTGTGTCAGGATTACATCATACATTTACTGAACTTTTCTGTTTGACTCAGTGGATGGAAATGAATCCTGTCTTCCTTGGTTCCACAGAACATCATTAAAGGCTTTCACAGCAGGATAGTGACAAGAACGCTGAGAACCGCTGCGTCATTTTTTTTTTTTTTTGCTTTTCACAATACTTATGATTTGGTTTCAGAAGTAAAGAATCATTTCCTTTTACATAAAAATGAGCTCGCTTTTTTTTTGTTGATAGTTTATTACTGCTCAGAAGTACATGATGGTAGAAGTGTGGAAACAACGCGAGTGTTTGACAGGAAGTCAGGGGTGGAGGAGGGGGAAGATAGTTTATTGTATTCTATTCTAGTAGGTGGAGGTCTTGTATAAGCCCTTTCAGGGTTTCTTGCCTCTTCCTGGCAAAGATGTACTGTGGGACTCTTTTTTTTATGACTTCTGTGATTGTATGCTTTAGTATGCCGAAATAAATACATGAAAAAAAATGTAATTCTATTATAAAAATACTTTTTATCTGACCACAATCACCTCTGACTTCCAGTAGAATTTGAGGGTTGAAACCATTAAAATGAGTGTTTGTGCTTTTTAAATTAGTAAATTGTAAATAATATGTTAAGGGTCAATTTGACCCATTTCAGTTTTTGAGTTGACCAAAGTACAGGTTATCCTTTATTTTTCTTCATGATATTTTGTGATTTTTTTTTCCCTCATCTAAGGTCATGAAGTTGTGTAAAACATGGATACTTTGATGTGTAGTGTAGTGTCTGTGCAGTGTCTGTATGCAAAGATGATATTACGGGTCATTTTGACCCACACACTTTAATGTGGGTAAATAGCTGCTCTGATCTAAAGTAAACATGTCTCATTTATGTGCTTTGTTTTGATTGGCCAATTATTTGAATTTTGATTTCCTTTGAAGAGTCATTCAGACCCAGGTGTGTAGAGAAGGAACTTTCTGTCCCTTGTCCTTTTCACTTTTCTTATGTCATCTTTTTGACAAACACCAAAAATGAGCTCCACAAAGTTTATTGTTGAAGAGGCTTTATCACAGATGTTGAACTGGGACAGCGATGCAGAGGACGAGATTTCAGAGACAGAGGACAATGTTATTGATGATCCAGATTTTCAATTTTCATATGATGATGATGAATCAAAGAAGTGTTTGTGAAGATAAAAGTTGGATGAAATAGTTTTTAAATTTAGTTTTGGAATTTCAAAATGTATTGTATGTATCTTTCTTAAATGTTTATATAATCTAAAATAAAGTTGTAATTGGGTTTAACCTGTTTTTTTAATTGTTTTGAGTGGATTTAAAGGGAACAGGTCAAAATGACCCACAACATAATCAATGTAAAAAAAAAAAAAAAAATCAACATAATACAAGGGTTAAAAAAAATATTTTAAGCTTGCTTTTAAATTAGTAATTTATATATTTTTAATTTACAGCTAGTTTTTACGCATTTACTGACTGGTTTGCATTTTAATTTCCAAAATCTGACCGATGTTTCTGACATAAGGCGTCATTTCATATAAAAACATGCCAGCATCCCCCTAGTATCACCATTGACGTTCAGTGGGGTTTTCTGTGCAATGTGACACAGTGAAGGAGAATTATGTGGCATGTTCGCATTTGTCCTAACAGGTTCAGACATTGTTACGCCATTGACCAATAGGAGCCCAGAACACACGGGGAAACCATAATAGCTATACCTCCAGTTTCTCTGTGAAGGATCAACAGCTCATGCTGCTTCCATGTGTTCCTAGAAGGACTCTGCAGCTTTTCTTTTGCCAAGACAAAACCAATACAGTATCCAAGAGCACGCTGCAGCAGCATGGAAGTACCACACATATCGCTTTGGATGAAAACAGTTATGGGACTGAAGCCTAGGGTTATGATCTGAGCCTATATTTAGGATGAAAATTAGAACAACACAAACTGAAACCAACCAAGGCAGCATGTTGAAGTGCTTTACACAACTGCAGCTCATCTAAAATCCACATCTGGCATTCACAGTTAAAGTGCTAGACTTGTACTGAGAAACTGAATCTAAATCAAGTCAGAGCATTAGCCTAAATGATATATAAAGCTGGGCACTGCTTGGATTTATCAAAGTAAATAGGTAAGAGCCTTGCACTATATATTTGTATACTGCAGTATTTAACCCATAAAAGTGCTACTTTTATAACAGTTCCCAAATGAATTGTCTCTGTAATCTTTAAGTGTATATATATATATATATATATATATATATATATATATACATATATCAAACCAACATTATCCATCCCAGCCTGGTTTGCAATGCAAGCTGGTGTCACTTGTGAAATAAGCAAATTGAGCAAAAACGAAGCTTTGAAAGATTGTAACGTCTTGGTGTCCTTCAGATTCTTTCAAGTGTCACAACAAAGCGTGGCCCACTCTGCTCCACTTGGTTGCAGAGCCACTCCTTGACAATCCCATACAACTCAAGCTGAAGTGTTGATATTTGATGGTTATACAAGAATTCTTTGTCACCAGAGAGCTATAGCCATTTATGCTAATCACCGCTCATCTTCATTTTACATTCAAGAAGCCTTCCATTTCTACTAATCAAAGAGGGTGAATGTGCACCTTCAAGTGCTACATTATCCAGGTTTAGCTGCAGATAATAGATTTAATATTTTCTAGTGTTTCACTGCCCAAAAAAGAAAGGAAAAAGAAGAACAAACAACAGTGATGAACTGCAAAGCACACAAGAAAAAGAAAAGCACAAACCAGAACAGCTGCTACTGGAGGTAGCTTTTCTGTATTTATGTTGCTTATGGACTTTTTCTTGTCCTTGTCTTTTTCTTGTGTGGGCATTTTATTTATTTTGTTTATTTTTTTTCTTGTGGGCTCTGAATTTCTTGTGCTTTGCCCTTCAGGGCTAATGCAGATAAGTGCTCTTGTTTAAGGATGCATGCGAGACATGTGTGATGTTCACAATTATTTTACATTCAAGATTTGAAATGTTTTCCATTTCAGCCTCAAGACCATACAGGAAAAAAAAAATAAAAACAGCAAATAACAGAATATTCCACAACAACAAACAATATTTCATCTACAGTAGTGGAAACAACTTTAGGGGACACATCATGCATGTGTGATACATTGCATTAAGAACTACTCTTTAGTCATTAAACTCTGCCCAAAATTGTTCTATTCTCCAAACACACATGCTCCTTTCTAAGTTTACTCTGTTTGATTAAAGTCAAAGAATGACAAAATGTTCATTAGCGCCACCAAAGAGGTTATGTTTTTATTGGGGTTTCATCAGGTGATTGAGTTGATTTTATTTTTTTTTCGGTCATATATTACTTTATTACTTTAATCTAAAAATGTAACCATTAATGGATAATTGTTCATTCATTTTCCGATGATAGATGCAGAAAATTTGGCTTATGTGCAACGACCTAGAACACCCCCACATTTTAAATGGCTGTGACGCCCCCTGCTGTGTAGTTATTCTGAAGGTGTAGCTTCAGGTGGACATCTGAAGAAAGGGGTTTGCACTTCTGAAATCTTGAAAATATAGCTGCTTGAACTGTTTTCATAAGATTTCAAAGTCGACCTTTAATTTGTGAACTATTTTTAATAAAGGTATCTAATCTACAACACTACTTTCAGGGTAGTTTCATTATTAATACTGTGTTCCAGAGTGCTGGGAGGTCAAATCTTTCTCATTTTTAGTTAAATATATCACACCTAAAAGTATTCCAGGCGATCCATGCTGAATGTTAACAACAAATATGGAGATCACAAATGTAAGTTTGTTACTGTAGAGGCATTTTGATTGGTCTCTTTATACACAAACCAGATGGAAGAGTCAGAATGACAGATGAACTACTGATACATTGTGAAGTTGTTTTTTTTTTTCAACTTCCACACTGTGCACCACTATTGTTGTATTGGTGTCACGTTGTAGTTCATGGTGAGGTCACCGTACTTCTATCTGACCCCACTTTGCAACAAAGACCTCTGGTTTGGAAAAGTGTTCCAATACATTTTATTGAGGTGGATGTCGGAAACGTCCCTTCTCTCATCAGTCTGGAATTCAGGATAGGCAGGTGAAAGTCCTAAAGAAGTTCTAGACCAACAAAGCTGGACAATCTCAGTGACTTAAAGAAAAAGTATATATATATATATATATATATATATATATATATATATATATATATATATATATATATATATATATATATATATATATATATATATATATATATATATATATATACAATATATATATTCACATACACACAACACACAAAAGATGCCAGACATATATTATGAAAAACACAAACTGTAACATGTTGATTTTACATTTTATATATGTAGATTTAACATTGGATTTACAATTCTAACTGTGTTTTTTTTTATTGTTTTTAATTTAGCTATTGGCTAGACCATCTGGTTTCAATGAACAATATGTAAAGTGTCATGAGAGATGTTTTGTCATGAGGTGGTGCTATAAAAAATAATATTTTATTGATTGAATCGCTGTTATTTCAACATTAAGGTCTTTCACTTGAAAAAACAGTACCAGATTGTTTTTCAGTTTATAGTTTTATTTTATCAGAACAATAGAAATAGATCATTTCTACAAATACTCTTGCTGTAATCATGAACAAAAAAATCTTTTCAAATAAACTTTGTATCATATTTTCACTTAGTTGTTTTTTGCTATGTAATAAAAAAAAATGGTGTTAATTCTATGGTAATTTTTGATGCTTTTGTTTCATGATATTTTTTTTATTTTCCATTCTTTTTTTTTTCATCCAATCTGAATCTGTATCTATGTTATTTTTTGCAAACGCATTTTTATAAGTTCACCACACCGTCGATTTGTTTGCTTAACTGTGTTCAATACACTCCTGTGTCTGAAACACAAGGTTTTTATTATGAAAATGTCCTTTCATCTCTGTTTAGAAGAAGTAATTTCACTAATGAGGATCTGGCTGAGGTATAATTGACAACTGCCAGAGACCAGGTGTTTTCCTGAAATCTGAATTTCAATATCATCCAAGTAGATATTTGCTTAAAGCTGCTATTCAGATGCTGAGTGTGTGGAGATCAAGGACCAGCTTTGGCACCAGCTGCTTGGCACGACGGAGCCTCTGATTACGGCACTGGGGGCAACATGTCAGCTTGAAATACTAGGCCTTGGGTTAGCGTGTTCTGAGGCCAAGGGCTCCGGTAAAAACCCAGCTGGATCATGACTTTACTCAATGTGTGATGGAGAGAAGATGAGAGAAAGCTGCGAAGGAACCAATCCCAGGGATGGCGTTCTGCGAGGCCAATAAATAAAGGGGGTGTGTGAGGAGCCGGGGTGACGGCTGGCTGCCTGTATTTACTCTCTGCTCTTCTTGACAGTTCTGTGAATGTGGTGGTTTTCTTCTTTTCCAACTCTCTCGCCTGCAGAGGGACAATTAAAGAAGCTCATGCTCGGTTCTACGCTCAGTGAATGATTAAGGAATACTGATGAGAGGTGATGCCCGGCCAATCCCAGCAGAGTTTCAGCTGCTCAGTCCTGCATTGATTTGTTTCTGCTCTGCTTTTCCTGCTGCCCAAGATGAAAAAGGCTCCGGCAGCTGACAGACTGATAGAAAAAATAATAAATTTGGTTGAGTCTGATGAGGTTGGCGGAGTAGGAAATACACAGATAAAGTGCTGGGGGAAGGAAGTTTTTGCTCAGGAAACAGAATATATGAGACAGCGGGGCATTTAATTTATATTCACATTATGTTTAGGCCTGATGCAGCTCTTTATGTCGCACTATCTGAGCTCAGTCAAGGCAGGGAAAATCCTAAACACTATCATACTGGGTGTTGTTTTTAGCCACCCTTCCCCAACATATTTACAAAATGATAGGGCTGGATCTGGATGTGTGTGTGTGTGTGTGTGTGTGTGTATATGTATATATATATATATATATATGTGTGTGTGTGTGTGTGTGTGTGTGTGTGTCGATGTGTATATCTGCAAAATTGTCAGACCAGTGTTCCAAGAATGATATTTAAATTGGATGATGCTAACTTTGCTGAGATAAACAATAATGTCATGTTCATGAATGTAAAATTGGTGTTTTTGTGCCGAGACAAACCAAAACTGGTCATTGTAGAGGTGTGGCAACTCATCCAGTTGCCAAATTACCATAACGTAGACACAGAGAGACAGAGAATCAGAGAAAGAGAGAGAGAGAAAGAGAGACAGTGAGATAGAGAAAGAGAGTGAGAGAGGGAGAGAAAGAGAGAGGGAGAGAAAGAGAGAGAGAGTGAGAGAGTGAAAGAGAGAGGGAGAGTGAGAGAGAGAAAGAGAGAGAGAGAGAGTGAGAGAGAGAAAGAGAGAGAGAGAGAGAAAGAGAGGGAGAGAAAGAGAGAGGGAGAGAGGGAGAAAGAGAGGGAGAGAAAGAGTGAGAGAGAGAAAGAGAGAGGGAAAGAAAGAGAAGGACGAGATGCAATTTTAAAAAAATATGAAAAACGAATTAAAATTTTTTATAATTATCTCTATATCAATGTAATCCGCTATCACACACACACACATATATATATATATATATATATATATATATATATATATATATATATATATATATACTGTATGTATGCATTTTTCTGACTAAAGTACTGGTCATTAGCAGCAGGTTTGAACAGGTCCTATTACCTCAGACTGTTCAACGGTCTTGTGGTCAGGGAACAGATCCAAACAGAACCAAAATTAAACCCGAACTAAAATGAAGTAATTAACACAGTACCGTGACAGAGTGATGTGATGCGCCTGTTGGGAGTGTGAAAGTGGTTCTATTCTGGAAAGCAGTCACTGGAACCATAAATGGAACCAATTTGATTTATGAATGTTGGAACCAGTTTTACAGAACCAGGTGTGAAGCAGGATTTTAAGGTCGGAGCACCATTTGGTTCTGTAAATGGGAATACTTCTGAGATCCTTATATATAAAACAGGTTCAGTTTATGGAACCAGTTTTGTGAATTGGTTTTGACAACGGAACCAACTTGACACTCCAAAGAAGAAAGAAAAACAACATCTACCCCTCACATATTGGTCCTAACACACATATATAGTCCCCTAAAAATAAAAACATACATCAAATTTTCACCCAAATGTATAAATATTTCAATATCACTGTAACCTACTACCACATACAGTAGTAGAATTACCTGAGCATAAAAACAGAACACTCATGTTTACTTTAATATGTTTTATAGCTCTTAAAACCTAAAATAAATGTCAGATTGGTTGTAATCTGACTGGGAGTAGGTGCAGTGAACAGCATTTTTGGAGAATCTCAATATATATGTGTGTAGTTTTTGCACACACAATAATGATATAAAATAAAGTCCTTTTTTTCGAATCTATTTGAAAAACAAGTCAAACTGGGAATGCACTTATGATGATGATGACGTACTTTCCAAGACAAATCCTATCTTTTACTGACACAATTGAAGACAATTTGAGAGATTAAGCAAAATTAACCCTTTAAAACATAGACCGACTTCTGTGGTCATTTCCAAATGAATGTTTTTTCTATATTTATTTTTCCATGAATTATTTGACAACAATTACCACATTGTTATCCTTTGCATCTTGCCTTTTTTTTCTGTAAAAATGTGGTATTTTCATTTATTTAAATGATTGACAGATAAAGGGTAAGAACTGTTTTCCTTAATTGCTTAAAATACCCTTCCCATCCCAATTGCAACTAATTAATTAAATGACACACACACAAAGTCACCTGTGGAACCTCAATTATTTAGGGTTAAAGGGTTAAAGGGTAAGGTTAACAGGTTAGGGTTAAAAGGTTAAAGGGTAAGGTTAACAGGTTAGGGTTAAAGGGTAAGGTTAACAGGTTAGGGTTAAAGGGTAAGGTTAACAGGTTAGGGTTAAAGGGTAAGGTTAACAGGTTAGGGTTAAAGGGTAAGGTTAACAGGTTAAGGTTAAATTGTTTAGGGGGAAGTCTGAAGAAGGGGATTTGGATTTTTGAACTGTGTATTTTCCAGGTTCTCCTAGCCTGCCTTAAACTGTTAGATTTTAATAATGTCAAAGGTTATTTTATTAAAAAGATATCAACAACCACAGCCATTTTTCATGCTCCATGGGTTTTACTGGTACAGTAAATCAATGTTACAGAAGAAGATGATATTTCCATGTTCATTACAGAGTCTCACAAGACACAACTGATGCTGCTGAAAATATGAGATACTGTATTTTACCTGAATTATTTATATATATTGATAAGATTAGCCGTTCTGAGACATATCTAACTAGTCCATGCTTTAGGGCACCGGTGGCTGTCTCGGTCTTTGAGGTTAAATCGAGAGGTTTCTGACATAATGTCAAAGGTGTAAACTGTCTTTTATGAATGTTTTACATGACTTCTGGAAATGTGTTATGACAATTTCTGAAATATGAGAAACTCAAACTTTAATTCATTCTAAAGTTTCAATAGTAATGTTAGTATTTGGGTCTGGCTTGTAGCAGCAGAAAAAAACAAAACAAAACAAAAAATAGAAATTGGTGGAATCTTCTCATGACTGATTTCGAATGGTCAATCCAATTCATTGGCAACTGTTATAAATTTCACACAAAAATCTGTCATATAGAATGTACACAGGGGTGAACTGGGACAAAAATAGAAAAGCTGTGAATGGCCCAACAGGACATGGACAAAAAAGCACTCAGGGAAATTTGTGCCTCATCTGTGCAGCATATGTGTTATTACCAACGTACAAAGGCTAATATGTATGCATGAACACTAATGACATAGTAAAAGGCTATAGTGACCAGAAGACTAGGATCAGCTCAGTAAAAGGCACAGACTGAACACTTGATTTTGGTACCATATGGAAAGAAAGAAAGAACATGTAACAAAGTGCATTAGTGAATGGCTATTCATAAAAAAAAAAAATGGTTCAGAAATTCAATTCAACTCAATATTCTAATGTGCATTCACTACATGTTTTGACAAAACAGAAAGTTTGATTGAGTTTGATTGAGAAAGTTTGCAATATGTACGGTCCATCCACTTCAATATCCAGGCTTGGGATTTTATGGAAGTGTCTGGAAATGTGTCCAGAAATTACAACAGTTTGTATAGGGGACAATGTTTTGGACATGGGTGGTGGCAAAATGAAGAAGAGTTCATCTGCACATGCTCAGTGCAGTAGTCTCTGGATACTAGAGATCAGCTTTGATAGGTCGCCATCGATCAAAATATTAGAAAATGTGTCCAATGTAGAAGACGGGACCAAATAACTAAACATCCTAATAATGTAAATGTAGTGTGGACATAATAATATAAACAATAATCGCTGTATTGAATACTTAGTCAAGATTCAGGTAATAATATAATTATTTAATAACATTACATCAATATTCTGAAGTGATCAATATGACAGACCTAATTAAATCACATGTCACCTGGACGCACCAGGGACTCCTCAGTGTTAATAGATGTACAAAGGCAGGAAACATTTGGTAACAGACATTGTCCTGTTACACTGTTGGAGTCTGAAACTAAAATGACTTTGACACATTTGACTGTTAATACCTTCAGTGTCATTTTCACTCTCAGCCCATGGGCCACGTTGGAACCTTTACTGGGCTGTCATTGCAGGAGCTTATCAACTATAAGCTCCTGCAATGACAGCAAGGCTTCTGGTAGCAGGCAAACATTAGTAGCAAAGGGAAATAATAGGTTAACAAAGTTGTATTGAACAACCCTGCTTTAGAGAGGCATAAAAGATCACATAGTCTTTGTAGAATTAACTATCACTGTCATCCATCCATACATCCATCCATACTGTCATCCATCCATACTGTCACCCATCCATCCATCCATCCAGTCATCCATCCATCCATCCATCCTGTCATCCATCCATCCATCCTGTCATCCATCCATCCATCCTGTCATCCATCCATCCATCCTGTCATCCATCCATCCATACTGTCATCCATCCATCCATGAAAAATTATCTACTGATTTACAGCTCTATTTTTTTTTAGCTTTCACAACAAAAGCCCTCAGGAGTGGCTACATGTAAAACTTCCACTCCCAAGGTCTGTACAGAAAGCAGAAAAAAACATACAGTGTTAGTTGTACAGTGGATATTTTTGAAGATGCATGTTTTAGCTCGAAAATTACTTTCCCCTTGAGGTCAACGAAGTAATTTTGATTCTGAATCATCAGGAAGTACTTAAATAATATATGAAATAGGACAAATCTTGGTGTTTGTTTTCAGATTTTATTCATTTCTTGTTTTCACATTCATCTAAATATAGAGTGAAATAAAGTTGTTCTATAAATGACATGCTGCAGGAGTTGGTTTGTTACAGTATAATAATAATAATAATAATAATAATAATAATAATAATAATAATAATAATAATAATAATAATAATAATAATAATAATAATAATAATAATAATAATAATAATAATAATAATAATAATAGATTAGATTTATATAATGCTTTTTTACACGCAGACTCACAGCCCATTATTCATTCACTCTCATATTCTCCCTCTGGAGGTGATAAACTACATATGTATCCACAGTTGCCCTGGGGCAGAATGACAGAAGTGTGGCTGACATTTTACACCTACGACCCCTCTGGCTCCCAAACATTCATAAGCATCCATACACCAGTGTGAGCACTGGAGGCAAGAAGGGTGAAGTGACTTGCTCAAGGACACAACAGCATATGTGTAGGACAGAGCAAGATTCAAACTGCCAACCCTTTGGTTATTGGATGACCCGCTCTACCAAATGAACCACAGCTGCCCCCATATAAATAGTGTATTATATGTCCTACACACACACACACACACACACACACACACACACACAAGTGCCGTTACCTCATTAATTAAATTTTTTTTTTCTGTGCTTTACTGGTGTCATTATTTTCAGCCAACTTTTTACTTCTACTCCTGACATTTTCACTCAATTATCTGCACTTTCCACTCTTTATGTTTGAAAAATAGTCTTATTACTTGTGTTTTATTTCAGCTCATCATTGTTCTAATTATTAAAATAAAGAAACTTTTCAGATAAATTGCTCCCTCTGGATAAAGTGAATTTGATTGTGGGTGGATGAGAATATAAATGTACCATTGCATTACTTTATCAGTTTGTATGTGATCCATCACAGCTGATTTCAATACTTTAATATTCAACCAGTTTTCATGTCCTCCACTAAATGAAACACATGGTAATACTCAGTAGTACATATATGGTTTTTTAACAAGTTATCATGCATTAATGTTAAATGTTCATACTGTATATGGAAACAGGAAGCTTAGTACATCCCAAATGATTCAATATTAACATTGTTGTATAACATTAGAGTCATTATGGTCATTACGGCCGAGGTGGGGTAGCCCTAATGCCACCCTTACATTGACTTTTATACTTTACATACTTTTGAAACTAGTATTTTTATACTTTTACTTAAGTAAAAAAGCTTGAAATGATACTTCAATTTGTACAGAAGTATTTTTAAACCCTAGTATTTATATACTGAGTAATAAATACTTTAGAGGTATGTGCATAAACTGCACTGTGACTGAACTGAGCCAGTACTGGGACATCCAGACCTGTTACCAGCCCCCCCTTAGGTTTGAGAGCTCAGGACCAGGGGCCTCATATGTACAAAGACATGTGACTTTGACATCAATACTTTTTTTAGTGAACACTCAAACATCCGGGAAAGATATTTTAGATGGAAAACTACATTTTTATTTACCAAAGGGCCCAGTGCTCCCCACTACAGGTTGGGGGTACAAATTACAGATTCAAATTTGCTCCAGCTCATATCATAGCAACCCCTGCTAAAAATGTCATTGGCGTCGATAGCTGTCGTAGCATCCAACACATGAATTCAAGGTGACGTCAAATAACATTTCCAGCGCTCAGTGAGTTAATTGTTCATCTTTTTATTCATCAGTTGGATGAATGACCTTTTTCCATATTATTAACAGTTTCCCAGTATCACCTCTAAGTGTCACCAATGCTTCCAAAGCATTAGAATTGTGTGAACACCAGCTGTGGAGTTGGTGTGGAGCAGCACACATGTCCACGGTCATTCCATTCTTTGTATGACTGAACATCAGTGTGGAAACAGGCATTTTGGGGTGTACTACAAACCCAGACAATGAACAAAATAGGCCTAAACCAAATCTAAATAAATTACTTTATTGTCGTTATATAACCAAAATATGGCTGAAACATGAAATAAAGCATATTCATTCTGGTGTTACCATGGGTAAGAGTTCACCATCAACTTGCATTACAATTTGTACATGAAGCCCCTGGTATTTTAAGGTAAGATCCTACCATTCCAAATCTGCCTTTGACCCCTAATTGTAGCATTTTGGGTTTTCAAGAACTGACCACAAAATGAATACCTGTCAATAAATATAAAGGAAAAGTAAAGTTAAAAACCGATGTAAACTCTACAGACAGTGATAATGGACTGAAGCTCTGAAACCTGGATGGACTGGATTACAATAGTGTCCAATTTATAATAAATGTGTTTGCTTTCTGTTCAGACACAGTTTATTATTGCATCTGGAACATGCAGTTCAAGGTTAACTGAATGTCAAATAAATAGTCAGGAAAGTAAGAAAAGGCAGCAACTTCAAGGAAATCAACTGTTCAGTTTTCATCCTCTGTTAAGATTACATTCATTTGTCTGAGTCATGGGTGTAAAATTGCATATGGACGCTATGGACGTGTCCATACAAATAAAAATGTCCATACCAATTTTGAATGGGAAAATTACATGACATTCAGGAAACAAAAGGTTCCTCAGTTCTGCATCTCAAAGATGGCGTGTCAGTGGTGGGAACAACTTCACTATCTGTGATTGGCTCAACTTCCTGTATGTATAAAAACCTGTTAAGACTGGGACACCTTTTATCTTCCAAGTCATTTCAGTTTTCCTGTAGCATGACATAAACCTAAACATGCAGTAATAACATCTGTGCTTCCCTTTCCCATGCTTTTAGTTTTGGAGGGGTGTAACGTGTTGCAGTCTGACACTGATTCGACTGAAACAGATTAGTCTAAAAGTTGGCACCAAAATTCCGTTCCTTCATGACACTAACCGAAATGTGAAGGTTCTTCTGGGTTTTAATAATAATAATAATGGATTAGATTTATATAGCGCTTTTCAAGGCACCCAAAGTGCTTCACATTAGTGTTCCATTATTCATTCACTCTCACATGCTCCCTCTGGTGGTGGTAAACTACATATGTAGTCACAGTTGCCCTGGGGCAGACTGACAGAAAAATTGCTGCCATTTCGCGCCTACAGCCCCTCTAACCACCACCGAACATTCATACTCATTCATACACCAGTGTAAGTGACACTGGAGGCAAAGAGGGTAAAGTGTCTTGCCCAAGGACACAACAGACTGACTAGGACAGAGCGGGAATTGAACCACCAACCCTTTGGTTAATGGACGACCTGCTGTACCAACTGAGGAGCCATGGCTGCCCCTGTTTTCAAACATGCCTTGTCTTTCAGTTCCACGGTACGGTACCTCGAGGCTAATCACATCACAGTTAACTTCTGGCTTTTTGCAGTGGCAGGTAAACCCACTGGAATGTTAAGGAACGTTCTATGTGCGAGTGGCGAACAAGTGAGTTGTCGAGGCCGGCAATGTTTTACTAACCCCTCACTTCTAATGAGTCTGAATGCATCTTTACACCAGGTCCCCCCATAAAGGTAGTCCCATCAAATAGGGCTTTAGATGGAATTATAAGAATAATAACTAAGGACAATGTATTAATAATGCAATAAACACTTTTCGATGCAAAACATTTATATATATATATATATATATATATATATATATATATATATATATTTGTATTATGCTACAAAAGGAAAAAATAGGAAATGTGTGTAATATATGTTTCAAATGTATGAAAATTGTATAAATGTAGTGTGGAAATACAACACACACATGCTAATTGATGGTGCTGTATTTTGAGTGAGATAAGTCTTACGGTGAATTCACAGCAAAACCACTGTGTATTTGTTGTATGATGATGCTCATGTACTGTATATGCAAATTGTACATCTTAGTGTAACAACAACAAGTATGTTGAGCTGTATTTTGTAATAAAGCTGTATTTCATTATAATTTTTGCCGCCTTTCTATTTCCAAAATATATTCGTACTTTCACATTGTCCATGTCTAATATGTCTAATTACCAGCCAAGCCATAAACCACTTGGAATGTTTCCCAAACAGCTCCTTGAGTTTTAATGCAACACCACCAAAGCACCCTGCTGCTGCAAAATGTAAAAACATATTATATAATGTGGCAAAATTTATTACAAAATGTGGCTTTATTACAAAATGAAATGAAAGACTTATTACATTTTGGATATTTATTACAAAATGTGGCTCAACAAACTACAAACAAACAAACAAAAAAAATCTCTTTATGATGTGGCGCATGTCCCCACCAATGTCAACATTATTATGCCCTTGGTCTGAGTGCACAATCACAATACAAACTCCTGGATCAGGCCATGGAAAAAAAAAAAAAAAAAACAGATTCAACTGAAGACAACAGAAAATAAATGTCTGTGATTCCTTCTGGAAATCTTCCTCATTTTGCTCTTCAACAGCAGGAAACTAAAGCTGTGATCAAACAGCAGGAGTTTTTAGATATGGGCTGTAAAGGGCAGTGAACTAAGCTGCTAGTGGGACGTGATAGGGCATAGATGGCACTGACATAGAGAAAAGGAAGGGATTGTGCATTATTCTCATTTCGTCTGTGCAAGAACATTGGCTGTGAATAAAAGTGGAAAAAGCAACAGATGTGATAAACTGACTACATTTCGAAAGTATCTGCTTCAGACATTTAATGTGCTAAATCTTACATACTTTACTCAGATGAATCAGAAAACAAATGACTTTAGTGTTGGTTAGTTCATGTTTTTAATATATATATATATATATATATATATATATATATATATATATATATATATATATATGATGCTGTGTTATTCCACACATGGTGCTTTATATACATGTACGTTAACATCAATTAATTCGACTAAGAAATACAGGAAAAATAAAAAGATACAAGCCATTAAAATTCAATCTATAAATAAACCAACACAGAAATGTATTAAAAAAAAAGACAAAAATGTGTTAAAAAAATCTTCTAAAATGCAGAAAAAAATCTGATAAAAACGACGTGGTACATTTATACATGTAGTTGATATGGGGACATCAGCACACACACACACACACACACACACACACACATCAGTGGGCAGGGTTTGTTGTACTAGGAAGCACTTGTTTTTTTTCTTGACTTATATTTTGTATATTCACACCATTCATTTATCCTTGCACATAGTTATGGCATTGTATATTTTTGCCCATTTTTGCCCATCAATAAAGCAATTTTTTTTTCATATTAAAACAGAGAATTTTTTTTTTTTTTCATATTCACAAAAATCAAATGTCTACAAATAGGATTTGTCATACTTTGTCAAACTTTTCCAACTCACCACTTCTATTTTTATGCATTTTCATCATTATCAACCGTGTGTAAAATTATTTATAATTATTATTTATAATTAGTTCAGTTGTTGGTCATCGACTCACACATAATTCATACTGAAATGGCCATTAAAAAGTGAAAATTAATTTAAGGGCTGTATTAATATATGTACTATAATGATGATATGAAACAAAATAGAACGGTACAATAATTACTAAAAATCTAAATCTATCAATATTCCCTTAGAAGACTTTTAGAAGACAGACACTCTGTTATTAAAATAAACATCATTCCTCCATCTCCCTGTAGAAGGACACTACTTTTTGTCAGTTTATTCTTATCATTTATGTTATTTTCATTTCTATTCAGTTTTCTTTATATGTGGCCAATCATAATACATCATTACCTGACTTCACCCACGGCTGTGAAAATACAATAAAGAGAAGACGTTAACAATAGTGAAATAATTATTTTATTAATGTCACATCTGTCTTTTCTAATAGAATTTACACACTCTAGAGGTTTTTCTTTTTCAGAATATATGAAGCTGCAGATATTTCTGAATCCTTGACATATTTGAGTCTCAGCCACTATTTGACAACTTTTTTTTTCTATTTGACAACTTGACAAACTGTCCTAAATTGTGGTCAGTCTAGCAGACAATAGAAAAGACTCACATTTACTTAAATCAGACACAGAAACAGCATTATTTCTCCATAAACACACTTTGTAAAGCTGATATGTTTCCTGCCATCCACATGTATACAATTTTTGACTCACAAAAATTGGGGAAAAACATACTTTGCAAAGTAATTTTTTAAAATATATTTATTAAGGGTGTGAATCTTTCACTCACACAATGATCCGATTCGAATCCCGATTCACAGACCACGATCTGATTCAGGTCAATTCATAAAAATTAGTGAACGATTCGATTCGATTCAGTACGATTCGATCCAATTCAGTTCAGTTTGATTCAATACAAATTGACAATTTAACCGCAAGGACTTATTGTATTTTATGTTACTGAGAACAAAAAGAAACAAAATATTATTTCAAAACCATATCCTTTTGTTTATTTAGTGTCAGAGACAATAAAGCAGGAACTACTGAACATAAATTCACACAACATGAACTGAAGTCTTTACAATATACTGTACCTGTAGATAAGTGATATTAGTCAAATGTAAAACTGATAATCTGGGGTTACTAATTTAACAGGTTCCCAAAACTATGTTCATATTTAAAATACAAGAAAGACAAAATAAAATCTAAAAATGTCATAAAGTTGAATTATTCCTGCAAATGTGAGAACACACTGAGCATAACACTAAGGTTAGACAGAAAATAGTTTTTACTCTTTTAGAGGAAAATAAACATAATCTTGTCAAAAAACACTAATGTCACTGATGTGATAAAAACTGTTTCTGATGCTGGTGTCTGGTTTACAGAGGTGTTTTTAAAGACATGACAGCAGGAGACTCACCGGGAATCCAGTACAGGTGGACTGACTGAGTCCAGCATGGGTCCATTTTACAAACATGTACCTGCGTACATTAGACCCCATGATTAAACATTCTCTACCCAGGAGCTGAGTGTTTAGCTTTATTTTCAGTTTTAACACATATACCACATCAGAGTTACTCATATAAAGCTTCAAAATAAAACTATTCAGCTGTGTTTATCATATCATCTGTCCATAAATATGCTTTATTTTGCCACTTCCTGTCCGCTACCTGCATTTCCTTTAACTTTACCTCTGTCCATGTCCGGGAAAAAAAAGCAGATAAACATAAGTTTGGTCACAAATATAAAGAATATAATTACAGATCGGTGGTTGGACCTCAGGAAACCGATTCACAGACCGTTCGTAGGTAGTTTTACCGATTCAGGCTCCGTGGACTGATTCACTTGGATCTCATACAACGCAGACCGATAATCGATTTGAATCGGTTTATCTTTACACCTTTAATATTTATGTTTGTTACTGTGTGCAGGGAAAGCAGAGAATTTAGAAAATGATAGTATCACACTTTTATGAAATGTAGTTAAGAACAACAATGTCATCTTTATACAGTCCCTGTAGATTAGTATTAACAAGAGGCACCTGCAGCCACATGGCCTGTGCCTTATTTAGTTTGAGAGAGAGAGAGAGAGAGAGAGAGAGAGAGAGAGAGAGAGAGAGAGAGAGAAAGAGAGGGGGGGTGAAGCAAAGCATGATATAATACTAATGGAGAGACAGATAAACATCAGTAAATACATAATTTCCCTGTTCCTTGGTGGAGTTAGTATCTGTTTATGAGCCAAGTCAAGTTGGAACACATTTTGTGAAGGCATCTTTGTTGCCTTGGTTATACTAATGATCATTTGGGTTGCTAATATCTTTCAGAGCCAATGTCAGCTATTGGAATAAACAAAACAAGAAACAAAGTTTGACTTTTAAGATGTACTTCAATGCACAAAGAAGTGAAGTCACTTTTAAATGTGACTTCTCTTCCAGTTCATTTTCAGCCTTTTCTTCCTAATCTCCCATTAGCATTGCCAGCATTATTCTCAGAACTGGGTGAGTCTTGGACCACTCTGCTCAGCATGAGGCCGGACAGACTGGGCTCATGAAAATCAAACAAAATTATTGTCAGATTTTAGCAGCTCCGGACTTTTAATAACCCAGACTCCAGATATGAAGCTGTTTAAGAACCCCAGGACTAGCTTGATGGTTCCGGCAGAAAAAAAAAAAGTCTTTCTGCTTGACCTCAACTTTTCAACTTTATTAAAAACATTCCTGCAGGAGTTGGTTCTTTTTCTAATGTAGTTTTCTTCCAACCTCTATTGTCCTTTTCTATGATACGCTCTTCATCTAATCTACACAATAACACACGAGTGTTGTGTTGATTATGCTTGACATTAAAAGTAATTGGCAGGCTGCTTGCCAAAGCAGGGAATTAATCTAATGTTTTGAAGCAATGATGAATCAAAAGCATTCAGAGGAGATAAATCACAGGAGACCTAACAAACAAACGACACTGACTGTAATTATCAAGAGGACTTTGTTTTTCTGCTTCACCTAAGAACAGGCCACACTGAGACAGAGGCAATAAACCTCTGTGAGTCTGAGGACAGAGTCCACAGCTAATGTGGGAGTCCATGCTTGACAATTAGTTTTCTGAGTCGACCACGACTGACACCAGGCTCCAGGCGAGGCTGTGGATTCCACAACGTTAGCTGAGAGCTTTGATCACTGCCTTACTCTGATTAAGGACTTCACTGGAGTTTCCCAGAAGTCCGAGTTTACATGCCAGCAAAAGAAATTCTAACTATTGTTCCACTCCAAGACATTAGGTGGTGCTACATGCCCCGTCATGTTAGCATTCGTCTGGTTGGCGCCATAGTAAACAAGGCAGACCTGCGCCAAGGCTTGATATGTCGTCATATGACGTCAAAATGTGACATGATGGAGCCATAGGTGTTGACTCATCTGATGTCTGAATGTGAGATGATGTGAGTGAGAAAAAAAACACAATGCAAGATTCTATCTTGTCTGAATCCACTGATTTGTTTTAGCTGTTGACCTTTAGTGTAACCTTGACCTTTGACCTTCATTCCTCAAAATCTAATGGGTTCTTCCATGACCCATTATCAATCATTCCTCAAAGATTCATCAAAAACTGTTCAGAACTATTTGCATAATCCTGCTGACAGACAGACCCCGAATTTAATAACTCCTTGGCGGAGGTAATAAAGACTTAGTCAGATTTGAAGCAGACATAGTAGAAGGAGGACAACACCACACAGAGAAGACATGGACCACAACCATGCAGCAGCTCAGTATATTTGGGACAAACTGTTTTAAACTCTGATTTATTACAGTAACGTCCATATTGTCATGGTGACTCTGGTGGTCACTTCCTGAAGGGGGTGTGTTCTGGCAAGTGTTAATCAAGTTAAGGTTTGCAGTGTTTACATGCACGGAGAAATTTGATTCCATTCCATTTTGATTGATTCATTAATAATAATAATAATAATAATAATGGATTAGATTTATATAGCGCTTTTCAAGGCACCCAAAATGCTTCACATTAGTGTTCCATTATTCATTCACTCTCACATGTTCCCTCTGGTGGTGGTAAACTACATATGTAGCCACAGTTGCCCTGGGGCAGACTGACAGAAGTTTGGCTGCCATTTCGTGCCTATGGCCCCTCTGACCACCACCCAACATTCATACTCATTCATACACCAGTGTGAGTGACACTGGAAGCAAAGAGGGTAAAGTGTTTTTCCCAAGGACACAACAGACTGACTAGGACAGAGCAGGAATCGAACCACCAACCCTTTGGTTAATGGACGACCCGCTCTACCAACTGAGCCAACTCCAACTAAGATGTTTACATGTCTTAGAAAACTTCAATTTCAATTGGACTAAGGCAACAATTCAAGTTTCTCTAAGTGCATGTACATGTACTGAGCATTTCCCTAAAGATGTGTCACTATTTGGCTCTTGAGCAAGGCATTAAGGACTGGTAGAAATGTTGAAAAACACCCTGTGATCATACTGGGGACTGACAGTATGTTCAGCTATGTCAACAGTGATTTCGATTGAAAATTAGAACAGATTTATTGATCCCGCAATAGAGATAATCTTAAAAAATAATAAGAATAATAATAATGATTAATAAAACTCAATAAGCTGTATACACATTTACATTAAAGTAGAACACAAACAGAACAGTTACACGTAGTAGAATGAGAAGCTTAAAATAAAGTGTACAGCGTGTACTAACAGCTGTGTTTGCAGTATGTGTGAAGGAAACACCAGTGTATGCACTGTGACAATGAATGATGTCTGTACAATGAAGTTGCAAAGTGTGTGTTATTTTGGCTATATACTGTTTTCTGCAAAGACAGTGTTAAAGGTGACAAAAACTAGAGCACTATGAGGCTTAAGTCAAACAACAATATTGTCAGAAATCTTTTGGGAGTAAATAAAGTAACAAAAGGACTGACTACAGCTCCACTGAACACACACTGAGCAATACAACCCTGTGGAATTCTGAAACCATGGGCAATATAAATTAAACAATACACGTAAAATTGTCATACCCTATGTATATCAATCTCTTACCCTATGTGTGTGTGTGTGTGTGTGTGTGTGTGTGTGTGTGTGTGTGTGTGTGTGTGTGTGTATATATATATATATATTTTTTTTTTTGTTTTGTTTTGTTTGTTCAAAAGGAGTGGGTAGAAGTTAATCCCACCCCTTCTTACTGTATCACTCACTCACTCGTCATCTGAACCCACTTTATCCTCACAAGGGTCACAGGGGTCACTAGGGGCCTAATCCAGCTACAATGGGTGAAGGCAGAGTACACCCTGTATGAGTCTCCAGTTCATCTCAGGGCTGAACATATATAGACAAACAATCACTCTCACATTCACACCTATGGACAATTTAGATTAAACAATTAACCGATCAGTGCATGTGTTTGGATGGTGGGAAGAAACTGGAGTACCTGGAGAAATGCAAACTCCACACAGAAAGGTCTGGTGTGGACTTACTGTATTCATTTTTCCTGAAAAAAAACTAGTTTTTTAATGAAAAAAAAAATTATATATATATATATATATATATATATATATATATATATATATATATATATATATATATATATATATATATATATATATATATATATATATAATTTATTCCACATAAAGGTTAATTAACAGGGATACAATGAATGACTCATTTGTAATTTGTTTATAATCAACATCTATTCTTTTTTAGTTTTTTTTTTTATCTCTCCGTGTCATTAACTAGTGAATACACATCAGATTTACATAAGAATCATACTGCGCTGATTTGTTTCCACACCTAACAATAAAAATGATTTGAAATCCAATTACCAATCACGGCGTATGTCAAAAGCGAATGTCGTTCCTCAGCCGCCTGCGTTTGTGTTTGTACTCGATCCTCTGCTAAGAACAGCAGACGATGAGCTGAAGGTTCTTCATCTCCTTCTGGATCTTTTTTTTTTTTTTTTTTTTTTTTTTTTAAGGAGCATCAACATGGGTATTTCACAGGATTGTAGAGAACCTTCTAAAACGGTCCAGGGCGGCTGAGACAGTCACAAAATACCTCACATTAAAGGACGGTGGATAAAATGCTTAAGAGGGGACAGAGGAGGGGAGGTTAGGGCAGATAGGGAAAGGATGGGCGCCAGGGCTTTCATGTCTTTCCAGTCCCCCCCCCCCACACACACACACACACACACCCACCACCCTTTCCCTCCTATCCCATCATAAGCGTTTACTCAGAGAAATGTGCTGCCTGTGGTTCCTCATAGACTTGTGAATTGGCCCTATCAGTGGGATTTGTTTGCACAAAAGGGAGACATTTGGACTGGGATTATCACAGGCCCAGACCTCCATGTCTCAGCTCTGTGCACAACTCTGCCAAAGATGCTCCCTCTCGCCCATTCATGCAACTTCAACTACAATTTGTAGGTGAACTCAGTTCCCTGTGCGGTTACAGAAAGGGAAAAAAAATATATAAATAAATAAATAAATAACCGTTCGAGGTCGACAGTGCTGTTGTTCTGATTGTTTTTCATGTTTTGTTAATGCTGAATCCTTCTGTGGCTGCTGCTCAGGGACTGCAGATGGAAATTTGTGCAGTCTGTTGGAGATTATTTATTGTTTTCTGTCCCTATCTAGAGAAAAGATAAATACAAATATAAGTAAAGGATGCACCCAAGTGTCTTCCTGAATGCCCGTTTTCACTCATTCATTACCATCCTTTCCTCTGGGTTTTCTACCCTTAAATTAATTCTCAGTATTATTTCTTTATTGCTAACTGGAGAACAGAATGGGTACTTGCAAAAGGAAGTTAAAAACATCAGTGTTTTCATTAAATAACTGGTGCCATTAATCGCAAGATTACAGTGTCAACATCTTCTTTTGCGGTTGTGTCTCAACCATCTGCTGTGCATCATGAAAAACGCGGTGTACGAGGAAAACAACCACGGAAAAGCACTGATTAAAGGAAATTTGGCAAAAAGAAATTCTCATTAAATTGAAGGAGCAGCAGAGAAAACTTTGTGTTTCTCCATTGAACACCAAAATAACGCAGCTGCTTTACCAGCTTCGGAAACAGAGAAGAAGAAAAAAAAGAAAAGAGAGATTAGCTTTATGAGATCGTCTCAATCAGATTCCTCTTCAAAAGGAAACAACGTCATTGCATCATCTTTTAAAGATGCTTCAAAATGTGGATTCTTTTTAACCCATAAAGACCCAAAACTCCTCCATCAACCCAAAGTGTCCATTGAACTAAACTGTTTAATCCTTGTTTTTTTTTTTATTTGATTTATTTGAATACTTTAAAAATGGAAAAGAAAAAATAATAAATAATAAAGCAACACAAGCATGTTCAAAAGGACATACTGTATTAATTTTCCTAACAAAAAAAATCCTGCTTCCAAAAGAAAAAGAATATATATATATATATATATATATATATATATATATATATATATATATATATATATATATATATATATATATATATATATATATATATATATATATACATAATAATAATAATAATAAAAATAATAATAATAATAATAATATAATGATAATGATAATTATTTATTAGAATTATTGATAATGTGGAAAAATAAATGAAAAACACAAACAAAATTAAACCAAAAATAAAAATGAATGAAAAGGACCACACACTAATAACTCAATATGGATCCAAAATGAACCACTGTGGGAAAAAAAAATACAGAATTATTAATGACAGAACAAAGAAAACCTTCACACTTCCATCTCATTCTCATACTGTAGAAAGATATATTGTTTATATTTTCTTTTAAACTGATGTAGACAATGGCACTGTTTAAGCTCCTGGTCTGTTGATCCATTATTTCTATCAATGCATATCAGTAATTGGTGTAAAATACAGTTTGTTATCTTTTCATGGTCATTAAATATGACCAATTTGGATGCTCAGAGGCCCTGTAGAAACCCCACTATCTTTTACAACCTCGATTCACCGGGAAATCCCAGTGTTGGATCCCTGATAGTGAAGGGAGACGCTTGATTTATGTTTAGTTAATGATATCTTTGCTGGAAAAGTCGCATTTTCATCAGTTTTCTATGTTTTGATAACAATTTTTGGGAACATCTAGATTAAATATAAGAAATTAAATATACAAAAATACATGAATTACAGTGGGAAAAAAATGCAAAATACAGAAGATAATATTATAATAAATCACTTAACCTATAAACATCCACCACATAAAGACTGAATACTTTAATCCCTGTTGATCCATTAATCCATGTAAATAATTAGTGTAATTTTTCAAGGTCATCAAATATGACACATTTGGATGTTCAGAGGCTCTGCAGTTACCGTGGAAACACCATCATCTTCTACAACATTGATTCACTTGTAAAACCTATAGAGTTTTATCAGTGACAATGGACGGAGACACTTCGTTTGTGTTAGATGAGGATATAATTTGTCTTAAAAAGTCACTTTTTCTTCAATTTTCTCTCTTTAGGAGATAATAATCCTCAACTTTACTTTGAACTTTAGGAACATCTACATGATTAGGAAATTAAATATAAGAAAATACCCAATTTCACTGAAAAAAAAACAAAACAAAAAAAAACGTTGGGAACTGGCACAAATCCACATCGAGTCTTTTTAGGTTAAACTGAAAGCAACCACTTCTATCAAAATACATAAATAAATAATAAATAAAAACTGGGCTGTTAATGGGAAGATGGAGACAAAAGAAACTCGTGGAAAGTGAGAAAATGGGATAAAAAAGAAAACAGCTGGGTTTACGATGCAGCTGCTTGAACCCTGATGTTTTATCCTCCTCCTTTTTCCCAGATGGAACGTTTTCTTCTTCTTCTTCTTCTTCTTCTTCTCATCATCTCCTCTTTATCCTCATCAGTGTCTTCTCGGTATTTCAGTCACGAGTGAGAGCTTTTGTGAGCATTAATGGCTTCACATGCGCAAAAAACAGAATGTTCAGAACACATACAGTAAGAGGGGTAAAGGGGTGGGTGGGGGGGGTTGAGTTGGGGGTCTCACTGCATGTCCTACAGATGTACATGAGAAGAGGCAGCGATGGAGCAAAGACCTGGAGGATATGGTGTTTGCCTCATTAAAAAGGACGATCTCAGTGAAGCGAATGCCAAACAAACAGACAATAGAGACAAGAAAAGGCCCTGGAAGCTTTCACATATTCAAATCAGCCCAATACATGCAGATTTACTGTTCATTATTCCAAACTGTTCTGTCCATGCTCACTGAATACCACCAGCCATCACGATAAAACACACATACACACACACACACACACTAGTTTCCATGTTTCATGAGGACCCAGTTTGAGGATCAGTCTTTGTAAAGGTTCTAGATAAAGTATCCATCGAGTAGTAGAACCTAATCACAACTTTAAACTCTTGAAAGATACAAGTTTCCTTTTCCCTCATGGTTTTAAGGGGACTTCCAAGTTAATCTGTTGTTTTTGAATACAATTAAAAAAATAAAAACATTTGTTGACCATTTTCAATTATGTTTTTTTTTTTTTTTTTTTTTCCTTTTTCAATGATGTTTTGATGATTGTGTGCTCGAAATAAGACTGAACTGAACTGTTTATACTATGGTCTGTCAAATAATTAAACATTTTAATCTGATTAATCAAAGGGGTTGTTTTGGATTCATTTTTAAAATCAATAAAAAAAAAATATTTAAAAAAAATTTAATTACATCTTAAAAAATGAATGGATAAAAAAAGTATTTAAAAAACAAAACAAAATAAATATAAATAAAAATAAACATTTGAAACCTTTGAAAAATGCATGTTTTGCTTTGTACCTGTTTCCCTCACACTTTACGAGGACTTCTGGAAAAAAAAAAAAAAAAAAAAAAAGTATTTATCAGGCCACATTAATTGTATTTTAGTAGTGGTGACTTTTATTCATATTTAACCCTTGTGGGGACCTGAATTTTGGTCCCGATAGTGCCAGAGGTCACCATAGTGTGACTGTGTAAACACATCAACGTCCTCATAAAGACAGGAATACAAGCACACACACACACACACACACACACACACACACAGAGACACACACACACACACACACACACACACATCAAATGAAGAGTAGTTGGGCTCCAGACACTGTCATACGTGATGAATACAGCATCTAAAAGGGGAATTAATCAGCTAATTAAGCCGAGGCATTAAGTGAATTACATGCAGCCTTAACAACAACTCAAAAGGAATAAGACAAAAAAGGTAGAGAACAAGCTTTCTAATATAATTATAAACACATGTTCATCCATGTGCTCATGACACGGATGAAAAAGAACATTTTAAGCCCTGAATGTCAGTCTTTTTAACCTGAAATAGAAACATTTTCTCCAGGCTAAATCACCTTTATAGGTGTGAACTTTCATCCATTATAAGTAGATGTCAGACATATATAGAAACACTAATAGAGAAAAACCATCATGCTTTACTTTATTAACCCAATGTAAAGACAAGAAGAACCTTTTACATACGCCGTCAATTCAAGACAATAATGCTTCAGTGTCCTGGAGCATCTGAATGTGCAAAAGGTTCAGATCTGTTGGTAATAAACAGCTGAGAAAGTGCATTTTAACTGAATTATTTAACTGTATTGATCAGATTTGTGGTTCAGAGGGTTTGAAACTTTGTAGATCAGTAGATGCTTTTGGTGGCCGTCGTAAGAAGGCTAAAAATAAATATGTAAACCCCTGTATTTGGCTTAAAGCATTAAACAAGAACAGATATTCTAGCGTAGGGAATTATTAAGTTATGTAAAAAAATAAAAACTATAAAAAGTTGTTATATTCCTACAGGACCTGGCGTGTTATTCCTATTTAGATTTGTATGTATATTTTATTGTTTTCTTTCAACTCTCCTGATAAATCCCACCTTATAAAGGAGTCAAACTGTCTTGAATGCTGCAAACACACATGCATTTGAATTATGTATTTGTAAGGGAAGTACAAAGCATTAATCACATCCTCATATACTGCATATTATAATAGAAATCCACTCAATATGCAAATGTTCTCCTTGTTTTTTTTTCGAGGTAATCATAAATATGTTCAGCCAGTGTTCTTTGGTTTTTCTGGACATGGTCAATATTCTTTTTTTCTGCATTAATTTCCAGTTTACAGCATGCAGGCGGCCTAAAGGAAGCATTTTTTCACGGCATTGACAAACCAGCACCAACAATAAGCATTAAAAGAAATGAAAGTTCATGTCATAAATTGATTATGTCTCTTAAATTTCACTGTAACCAAGTTTTCCTTTACTTCCTGTGCGTTACTCACCATCAATTGAGCGTTCACAGGCTGTGTGTACTGACAGTATGACAGAAACCCAAACCCACTCACCAACATCGACCCAAAGCACATGCAGCAGCGAATACATTAACCCTTTACTATTTGGGGCCAATTTAGCTTCAAACACCTGAAGGACATGAATGAAAAGCGCAGCTGTACTTCAACCGTTTGAAGTACAGATAAAAGAATGGGCTCTTTATAAAGGAAACAACACCCTGTAGTTTGGACTAAAACACTCACTTTTACTGTTTATTTAACAGGTCAAAAGCTGGAGACTAAAGAACATTAACTAAACCCTCCCCCCTCCTCCTCCTCCTCCTCCTCACCTTAATTCTTGGTGCTTAAACCAGGGTTTATTTGTCTGCATTTAGTAGGTATGAAATGAAACACATCATTTACCAACAGACCTTTACAGCTCAATGTTCATAACTATATTATTCAGTTTTACAGCATTTTTTTTCCTATGGTTATGTTTATACATAATGCAGAGGGGATATTTGTGGAATTATTAATGTTTTCAATGTGGCTATATTTGGAAATTTTGGCAAAAATTATTAACTGTTGAATGCCTCAAATATGCAGATTTGAGCAAAAATTGATGAAAATAAATATTCCTATGGAAAATTATTATTATTAATCAGAAAATAAAGTCCAAATACATATTGTGTTCCAAAAATCCCATTGTTATATTTCCTGGTGTTCATCAACTCATTGTCTATCCACCTGTCTACACTGATTGTGTCTCTTGTCTCGTCATCTGAACCCGCTTTATCCTCACTAGGGTCATGGGGGTCACTGGGGGCCTAATCCAGCTACAATGGGTGAACCCTGTACACCCTGTATGAGTCTCCAGTTCATCTCAGGGCTGAACATATATAGACAAACAATCACTTTCACATTCACACCTATGGACAATTTAGATTAACCAATGAACCTATCAGTGCATGTGTTTGGATGGTGGGAGGTGGAGCAAGTATTCATGAGAACTCAATGTCAACTAGCACCTTAAATAACAAAACAATAAGCAACATTTATCACTTTGTGTCATGTGAAGCTAAGCTAACAAAAGGTTTAGAAGCATGAAATAAACACCATGGGAAAACTAATGGATAAGGACAATAGTTTATAGAGTTACACCAGTAGTGTTGGTAACTTAGTAAAACCTGCTGGAACATTATGTTTGGTCAATATCTGACATTGTCTCACTGACGGGGTGAATAAGATACCCATAACGGTATCATCTTACCTATCGAATAGAAACATGGTCGTCTTAGCATCAGTTTTAAGCCCCTTTTCCTTTTTCAGTTGACGCCAGTGCTGGAAAGCTGTAGTGATTACCACCCTTGTCCTGTTCTGTTCGTCATAGTTTTTTCAAACACAGTTTATACTTTGGTTTTGCTGCCAGTTGTCGTCATTTCCACCATAGCCGTTTGTGTAAATGTACAGAAGGGTGGAGGGAGGGGTGGGGTGTGGGCTTATATTTGATGGATGTATCAGCAAATCATTTCATTGTAAAGATAATGATTGGCCGGAGTTTATCTCTGGTTTCATCCTCTAGATTGGACTAAAACAAACATTCTATTTCAATGCATGATATGGGATCATGAAGAGGTTTTTCAAGCAATATGATCAAAACATTAAAAAAAAACAAAAATCCTGCACCCCACCTTTAACACAGGTAATTCCATTATTATTATGTTTTTATTTTACTGGTCTGGCCCACTGGAGATAAAACTGGCTTAATTGTGGCCCCTGAAGAAAATGAGTTTGGTGGAAGCCATCCTTTTGGGTCTATAGCAGTGGTCCCCAAACTTTTTATTACTGTGGACCAGTAAAGGTTTGGCAATTTTACCACGGACCGGGGTGGTAGGTGGTGTGTGTGTGTGTGTGTGTGTGTGTGTGGAGGGAGGGGGTTACGTAGATTGTTTATATCAGTCACCGCAAATTATACAAAGCGGGCTTGGTCTGTGGACCCGGTACCAATTGGTCCACGGCCCATGGGTTAGGGCCCACTGGTCTATAGTGTTACTATTACACTTCTGATTGGTTTATGTATTTAATTTGATGTGTGACAAGTGCAGCTGCATTAATGTGGGAGCTGTAGATATAGGTGTAATTCAAATAATGTATATATACAGTAAGTGTTGTTGTATTAATGTATATATATATATATATATATATTATATTATATTATTAAAATAATTCCATCTACTTCCCAAGAAGGGAAGTTGTCTTCTGAACATTATGACAGTTCTTTGAACATCCCAGCGTGGATGAGGAGTCTCACCAAAGGGTGTCATTAGCCTGACGAGAGAAATGAGTGGTCAGATTCAGAGCTTCCTTTGTGTGTAATTAAGGGAAATTATCCTTCACAGTTTTGGCAAGGAAAATTTGCCTTTGCTGCGGTCAAACTGGCTGCAAAAGAGAAAAGCAAATGGCTTTGGCTGTAAAAAAAAAATGTAAAAAATTTGTCAGAATGACTTCCTAGACCACCTAATGTTTTAAATTGAGGCCTTTCTTTGAGTTAAGGTGACATTAAAGTGACTTTGACTTATGTGACACAAAAGGACTCTGCCTTATCCATGTTTTTTTTTTTTTTTTTCAGAACTTGGCTAAAACAGTCAGTTAGAACTAATGAATGTGCAAAAAAAAAAAGATTCACTTTAAAGAAGCATTGATATTTTTAATGACACTGCCGGCATAAAACAAACCCAAACATGCATATTTTTTTTCTTCATATATGGCACATCAGTGACAAGTTACAAACATATCAAAAACGACTGATTTGTTTTGGCGAAAGAGTAAATGAATGGAGTAAAGATTGTTGCGCGTAAGCCTAATTTAATGAGTAAACTACTTGTTTTCAGCAGTATATCCACTAACCATCTGTCCTGTTTAATGGCTTTATTATTGTTATGATGCTGAATTCAAAGCTTCACTGTAGGCACCACTGCATTCTGGGAAAATATTAAATCAAAAAGTGAAAACAGTGGAAATATTCTGAATGCAGTATCAAAGAGGTTCAGCTTATACTAAGACGTAATCTTCTTTTATATGGCTCTGTTATTGTGTAAATATTCATAGAAAAATAAATAAATAACCAAATTCGTATAAATAAGCATGCCTAGAGATGTTTTTCATTTCCTCATAGAAGGTTGTTTTTCTCCGCAGCCACCAGACTCATGTAACCCTTGAACATCTGAGACGTTCTTTCAGTGCTGCTGTGGATTTACATCTGTCCCAGTGTCATAAAAGCTGCTGTGAGTATGTGTTTGTGTTCTTTCACTTCAGTGATTTTTGGGTTTTTTTTCTCAGTATTTTATAAGCTGGTCCATAATGACATGCAAAAAAATACAAGTTATACACTTCTTGATTTGAACCCAGCAAACATTGACCATAAATAAAAATGCAAAAGGAATTGGTGGAGAATTAGAGGTAAGATCTTAAGCCCAAGTCTGAGCCTGACTCAAATTTCGGGCCGGATCGGACCTATAATGTCAATCATTACGTTGGGGTGGGGTCGATCTTCTCTCTCTCTTAGCTGACTTTTTAAAAAAATAAATATATGTTTATAAAAATGTATACTAAAACCATATGTGGACACTAAACTAAGGAATAGTTATAAAATAAATAATTTGGATAAAACAGAAGGCGCTGTAAGGTAATTGCTATTTCAGTACTAAAAAAGGAGCATCTTCCCCTACGCAAGTCCACAATCCGTATCTATTTTGACCTGGTCCCGATATGGAGCAGCAAGAAGTCAAGGAACTGAAAAGGCAAACACGCATCGGTAAGAGTGAGGTGTGGAAAAGCTTCAAAATTGGTTGTTGAAAATGCTACAGAAACGTGCGTTGGCTTTGTTGAATGTAGTCAATGTGGTGCTTTGTTTTTATACCAGAGCAAAAACACTGGCACCTCGACGCTGAGCAGGCATTTAAACAGCTGTATTTTTGTAGTTGTTGTATTTTATCTAGCTTGTTTATTTATATATTATGTTAAATTACTCTAGATTTCGTGACAAAAGAAAGGATTTAATTTGTTAGCATAAATCACCCCTCCTCCTCTCGAGTCCTCACAAATAAAATATGGAATTTCGGGTTCGGGTTGGGTCGGGCTTTAATACCTGCGGACCTGGGTTGAGTCAGTTTAGACCCGATCTTACCTCTACTCTAAGTGTTTTTCTACTTCATTGTTATGTACTTCATCGCCGAAATGCAGAGCTTCGGGAATGTAATGATTTTGCATGGGCCGCCGCCGCCACAATGTGGGTATGCTAATGCTCTGGGACAGGTACATGCACTCCTCAGGTGTTGGATATTGACAATTTCAAAATGGACGATTTTCACGATGGTTGAATTTTTTTCTGGCCCATAACTTTTGACCGGGTGGATGGATTGCCACCAAATTCAATGTGCTCATGCTGGAGTTCAGGGACATGGACTCATTCTTTTATATTTTGTATTTAATATGTATACGTTAATAAATGGGTGAATGAGTGAAATTAGTCCAGCAGATTTTCTGGGACCTGGTTAAATTACAAACAGTAGTTACATGGTCAAAAAAGTGTAACAGCAAAGTAAAAAAAAAACAAAAAAAACAAGACAACCATGTAAAACAGTGTAAAAACTTGCAGTCTATTTTTATAATCAGTTGGTTTCAGTGTGTTTTGCCACAGGCGGTGGGGGGGGTGTACTGAACATACTCAGATGTCTATGGAAAGTACAATGTCTATTCTCTGAGTACATTTGGAATTTTTTTTCTTATCGAGCAAAAGGATGAATTTTTAATGAATATTTCAAATAAATTACACATTCAGGACGCTCACCAAAGAGATGTCAGGGGTTAAAGGGTAAAAATACCAAAGTTACATAAAAGTCCCTTTAATCCAGGACTAGTATTATCTGTGAACCTCAGGTAATTTATGTAATTGTGGAGGTCATCCATGGCCTTATTCACATGGGACTGGGATAACAGAGGAGCTCTTATATCTGTCTTCTATACAGTGCATTCACACACAAGTCTGTGTTTTACTCACATTTACTGTCTTTTTCATGTCATGGTTCAACACATACAGACACACTGTCATGTCCTTCATCTCATCACTTTTTCAGATGTCGTTCTTCTGAAGAGATCCGTTTCCTTCCTCTATGGATTTCAACACTTTACTGTGACATGACCCTCCAGTATTTACACTCTAAACATTTTCACTTTTACTTCACACCTTCATTTATCATCGCCCCAGCACAGCCTCCACAGTAGGAAATAGGCAAAATAAATGTGCCTAAAAAAACTCTCTACAAATCACTCTAAATCACAGACATATCAATTCATGCAGGACATGTGTGTTTACTGAAATAGGCGGATGATTTATGGTCGAATAACCTGCACATTATTACAAATTACCAGTCCTGTGTGTGGTCTGTTTGTGGAGGTTTGAGCTAACGTTTGGAAAATATTTGGAAGATGGTGAAGCACAGGGGCCAAACAACTGTATCTATCTATCTATCTATCTATCTATCTATCTATCTATCTATCTATCTATCTATCTATCTATCTATCTATCTATCTATCTATCTATCTATCTATCTATCTATCTATCTATCTATCTATCTATCTATCTATCTATCTATCTATCTATCTATCTATCTATCTATCTATCTATCTATCTATCTATCTATCTATCTATCTATCTATCTATCTACCTACCTACCTACCTACCTACCTACCCACCCACCCACCCACCCACCCACCTACCTACCTACCTACCTACCTACCTACCTACCCACCCACCCACCCACCAATCCATCCATCCATCCATCCATCCATCCATCCATCCATCCATCCATCCATCCTTCCATCTATCTATCTATCTATCTATCTATCTATCTATCTATCTATCTATCTATCTATCTATCTATCTATCTATCTATCTATCTATCTATCTATCTATCTATCTATCTATCTATCTATCTATCTATCTATCTATCTATCTATCTATCTATATTAACAACTTCATTTTTTTTTCAAGTCGACTTATCCGCAAATAAAGTTGAGTCGACATGTTGTGATGACGTCATCACATTGTCAACTGAGCTGAGGAACAACACAGACACATGGCTAAAAAAAACAAAACAAAAAAAAAACAAAAAAAAAACAACACACAGACACATGCCTCCCCAACAATGAGCAACTTGTATTACGTAAAGTTCACTGCAATGTAACAATGTCCACTGACAAGACACAAGCATCGAGAGAGAGACCATATTAGACCTTACAGACCCTGTAGACCACATTAGACCTTATAGACCCTGTAGACCACATTAGACCTTACACACCCTGTAGACCACATTAGACGTTACAGACCCTGTAGACCACATTAGACCTTACAGACCCTGTAGACCACATTAGACCTTACAGACCCTGTAGACCACATTAGACGTTACAGACCCTGTAGACCACATTAGACCTTACACACCCTGTAGACCACATTAGACCTTACAGACCCTGTAGACCATATTAGACCTTACAGACCCTGTAGACCACATTAGACCTTACAGACCCTGTAGACCATATTAGACCTTACAGACCCTGTAGACCACATTAGACCTTACAGACCCTGTAGACCACATTAGACCTTACAGACCCTGTAGACCACATTAGACTTTACAGACCCTGTAGACCACATTAGACCTTACAGACCCTGTAGACCATATTAGACCTTACAGACCCTGTAGACCACATTAGACCTTACAGACCCTGTAGACCACATTAGACCTTACACACCCTGTAGACCACATTAGACCTTACACACCCTGTAGACCACATTAGACCTTACAGACCCTGTAGACCACATTAGACCTTACAGACCCTGTAGATCATATTAGACCTTACAGACCCTGTAGACTACATTAGACCTTACACACCCTGTAGACCACATTAGACCTGATATTACTAACTCACTGTAACTGTACCTGTCACTGAATTTTAATACATGTGGAAATGACCAAAACCAGTCACTTGTGGATAAAAGTTTCCTCTCAAACATCATGTCTTTTCTTGCTGCTGTTTTCCATCGAACAGAGGCGTCGTAAACAGAGTAAACTTTGACGACAGCAGAGGCTCGTTAGTTCAGCATATGAACAACTAAAATATGTATTAAGCAAGCAGAGTACGGTGAGATAATGAGACAGGTTTAGTTTGGGAATTCTACTCTTATTAAAGTCAGTGTCATGAAAGACAGCACTTTTCAAAAGTTCATGGTATTGAGCCACAGATTTCATTTTAGCTATGGATTTCTCTCAGGAGGGAAGTTTGTTATTTTTTATTATTAACCAACTTACTAAATAATAGGAGAACCTTTTCACATCTTCCCTCATTAGAAATCAATCTAAAATTCGTCTGCCTGTGAGAAAACGTCTATTATTGTGTCACATTTACTTCCAGGTTTTGCTTCCTTTATTGTTGAGCTCTGAGGTACAGCTTGTGGAGGTGTTTTTTTCTCTTCCTCAGGTGCTGTTTTTTTTTTTTTTTTTAATGAACTCGTAGGTCTACCGATTCCCCCTCCATCCCCACACTCTGTATTTCTCTCCAGTTCCTTTTGTCTTTCTAACAATACTGCCTCTGGCACATTGATCACAGCTTCAAGGTCTCCAATGCTTTGGATTATACTGAAGACAACGGGAAAAAGGAACGCCAATAACTCTGTTCTCCCTATCATTTATTTTCAATCAAACAAAAGATTTACAAAAAAACTCTTTAGACATAAAAATGGGGAAAATCTGTGGTGGTTTTGGAATTATTACAGCTGCAGTTCTCAACCTATTTTCAATATAAAAAGGAAGCTAATAAAATGCTTGATAAAGGTGGAAATATAATGCATGTGGAGAACTGTCCATATGGTCTGGATGTTAAGTTTACATATCCTCTGTACTGACTCCGCCCCTTTAACATACCTTGCTTCCTCCTCTGTATTGGCCCCACCCCTTTAACATACCTTGCTTCCTCCTCTGTATTAGCTCCGCCCCTTTAACATACCTTGCTTCCTCCTCTGTATTAGCTCCGCCCCTTTAACATACCTTGCTTCCTCCTCTGTATTAGCTCCGCCTCTTTAACATACCTTGCTTGCTCCTCTGTATTGGCCCCGCCCCTTTAACATACCCTCGGTCTTCCTCCTTTCTATTGGCCCCGCCCCTTTAACATACCTCGCTTCCTCTTCTGTATTGGCCCCGCCCCTTTAACATACCCTCGGTCTTCCTCCTTTCTATTGGCCCCGCCCCTTTAACATCAGTCACAGGTGTGAGTCTTTTGTGGTAGTTGTGGATCAGACTCTTTATTATATCCCTGAAATGCAGAGGGTCGCAGATGTAACGGCTTTGCATGTGCCGCCACTGCACGAGATCTTTTGTGGTAACGTAATGACTGTTGAACAGCTGGATGGATTTGTCCCGAATTTGGTGTGCTAATGCTCGAGGTGCTCTACATGAACTGAATAGATTTTGGAGGTCAAAACTTTCAAGATGGACGGCACGGTGGTGCAGTGGTTAGCACTCGTGCCTCACAGCAAGAAGGACCCTGGTTCGAATCCCGTACCAGACCTTTCTGTGTGGAGTTTGCATGTTCACCCCGCGTCCGCGTGGGTTTTCGCCGGGCACTCCGGTTTCCTCCCACCATCCAAACACATGCACTGATAGGTTAATTGGTTACTCTAAAAAAAATTGGCCATAGTGATTGTTTGTCTATGTATGTCAGCCCTGCGATGAACTGGCGTCTCGTACAGGGTGTACCCCGCCTTCGCCCATTGTAGCTGGATTAGGCCCCCAGTGACCCCCGCGACCCTAGTGAGGATAAAGCGGGTTCAGATAATGAATGAATGAATGAAAACTTTCAAGATGGCTTTGACTTTGAAGATGGACAAACCATAAGTTTTGGACGGGTGGATGGATTGCCACCAAATTCGTTGTGCTAATGCTGTAGGGCAGGCATATGCACTCCTCAGGTGTTGGAGGGTGACAATTTCAAGATGGTTGAATTTTGTCTGGCCCATACCTTTTTTCCAGGTGGACGGATTGCCACCAAATTCACAGTGATCATGCTGTAGGTCAGGGACATGAACTCATTCTTTTATATTTTGTATTCAATATATATGTTTATGAATGGGTGAATGGAAGCATCACGTTTCAGGGATATACCTTTAGGAGACAGAAAACAACTGCATAGGCCTAGTTTCCTCAAATGTTAAAACTGCTCATTCTTATGGATCAAACACCTTCAGTTTCTTTCAGATTTTGTGTTTTCTTCATGAACTGCATGTTTAACTCCTCCCCAAAGTGGGGAGAATTCAAAGGTGACAGAGGTCAGATGAAGTGCTGTAGTCAAGGACAGGTGGACGTGGCCTTTTGTTTTGCTGGTTGTTTTTCCTCAGTGGGGGAATCCTAATCTGAACCAAATATTTTGGTGACGACTTGAAAAAAAATGTAGACTATAAACTACTGGACACTGAAATATAGGGTGATTCATTAGCTCCAGTCACTAAAATCTCTCCATTACTTGGCTGAAACACAGAAATTATACCAATCCATCATGACGAAGTATGTGAATAATTATAATTATCACGGCCAGAAATGTCTGAAAGAGAGGTCCTGTTGGTTCTATTACATCTGGGCCATGGCCTCCAGATATTATAACCATGGGTCATAAAAGACCTTGTTTCCACTTTTTATGTAAGGGAACAGTGCTCTGTCATTTTGAAAAATGATTTGTTCAGAAGACAAACATCTTTTGGGTGAATAAAATTCATCTAATTGCCTCTTGAAATAGGTGGTTAATTTCTGTTTAATGTTAACTGTCTAATTTAAGATGGAACCTAATTAACAGCAGAGATGGTAAAAGTACTCACACTTGTGTGAAAAAAAAACTTCTTAGTACTAATAATGTAAAAGAAAGTAAAAAGAACAACTGCATTTTTTGTTGCCATGAATAAAATAATACTGATTTAACTAGAGAAAATCATAAAAGTTTAAAAAGTAGCCAAAAATAAAGCCATTTAAAGTGAGTTATATTGTAAAAAAAATGTTTGATCACATCACAGTTCTCGGTTTAATGGTTATGGGATGAAATTTAGGAAAAATGAAAAAAAGAGTCATAATTGAGATACAAAAAAGGCATAATTTTGAGACAAAAAAAATCCAGAAATATGAGATTAAAAAAAAGATGAATTATGAGATAAGAAAAACAATATTGTGAGAGAAAATACATGCATAATTAGAGATTATCAGGGCTCAAAGTTACCTCTACCAAATGGTTGATCTGACCAACAAAGGGTTAAAAGAGGCAGATGTGCATGCTGTACCCCACTCCCTAAACTATATATACAGCTACGACTGGAAAATGATAATATGGTGTAAAAGTTGTTTTATTTAAATAATTCAACATAAAAGGTGAAACCAATCCATTTTATAGACTCGTGACAAACATGCACAGTGGGATATGCACATAATTTCTTTGTTGTCATGTTGACTAGGATTTACAGTTTATTACAACCTCAAACCCAAAAATTCAGAAAATTGGAATATTGTTTGAAATACAGTTTTCTGAAGCTATAAGTTCTAATCAGCAACATCTAAACAAATAAAAGATTGAAATATATTGATTCATATACTATTATTATATACAGAATAACAGAAATGCATGCACTTTTTCAAGATATGTGTGTATGAGGTATGGTAACAGAAACACACTGTTGGTAAAATCAAACATGTATAACCATATGCAATATGAATATATATATATATATATATATATATATATATAGAGAGAGAGAGAGAATGAATCTGTCTTTCTGCACTTTTATTTTTGGTTTTTGTAGCTGTAAACGCTATCGTTGACCCACAGTGGGTTCAGTTAAGTCATATCTGCTCTTGTCTTATCTTAAAACTTAAGTTAATGAAATATTTCCTGTTGGTTACATCTGAATATATAATTAAAAAGTTTCAATGTTATATTCCATTTATGAAAATTGTATGTGTGTTGGCAAACAGCTAGCAAAGGAATAGGCCTAAGTAACGTCAGAATCCCCCATAAACAGTCCATGTACAGTCATGTTTTTTTTTTGTTTTTTTTTTAACTGCAGCTGTGAACACTGTCATTTACCCAAAGTGAGATCAGTAAAGTCATACCTGACCTTGTCTTTTTGTAAAACTTAAATGAATGAAAACTTTCCTGTCAGTTACTTCTGAATTTATAATTAAAACCTGTAAATGTTAATGTTATATTCCATTTCTAAAAATGATATGTTAGAAAACGTGCGGCAAGACAGTCGGTGTAGAGTAGGTCAGAATGTCCGTATACAGTAAATATATGTAAATCAATTAAATAAGATTCTACAAAATACTTTTAAAGTAATTGTTGGGTTATTATAGCTCTAACAATGGACATCAAGAACAAAAGTTCTGTTCAAACAAATCTGTGTTTGGCAGAAGAGTTTTCATTCATTTAAACTTTCTGATCAAACTATTAACAGCAGAGTGAAAATTACACTCTCTACTTATTACCATACGAGTGTGATGTTTAGATCTAGGTCTAAAAATTACATTTCATGTTGGTGAAAAGACATGCCTGAATCACTTCCATGCTAACACAGTTTGGCTCAAAACGGTAAAATCAAAATTTCTCAATGTATCCGAATAGTGTGATTTTAATGTCAAATTTATGTACGGTATGTACTCCCAATCAACTAAAAATGTAGCTAAAATGAATTTCATTCCGGATAATCCCTTTAAGGGTGTTTATAAACGTACCCAGTGATTGATATGATATGACACAGTGGGGGTTTATGGGTAAATTTTTGCTTTCACCTCCATGACTAATTCTGGCAGACATTAGATTTAAAAATGTAGTAATGTATTCCACATGCTGTTTACTGATAGATATTCAAATTAAGCTATTTCATTATGTGATAATGATAAAATATGATCATTAAAATGACTTTGAAAAACCAGCAGGATGAAAGAAAAATCATCTTTTCTCTCAGTCATGAAACTTTTAGAATATCAAAGACTAAGAGTTGGTGTATTTTTCAAAGCAACATTCATTTTTTTGTAAATTGCTCAGTGTAAAAATGTGCAGGTGGAGGTCGAGCACTGCAGGTTTCAGAGAAAGAACACTTCCAACAGATACTTAGAATAAAGTGATTGGAGTGGTTGAGCACAGATCTCACTTCTACAAACTGCTTTGGCGAGTGAACATCTTCCAGTACATTGAGGTTCCCTGTTAGTTTTAATGTGAAACAGAAGTTCTTCTTCACGTTGTTTCACCGTGTTATTTGCCAGTGAGAGGCCATCAAAGCAAACACACCACAAGATAGATTTCTTTTCAAACTGCAATATCCTCTCAATAGAACAGTAACTTTTACATTCTGCAACAAGATACACATAAGAAACAGTGAGTGTAGGGGGGAAAAAAAACACGTCTCTGAAGAGAGGTTGTTTTCCACTTGTAGCAGTAGTTCTGTGTATTTTTATGACTGGTTTTAATTGTCTTTTAATCTTTGATAACCAAACAAAAGAAAAAATACACATATAATAGATTAAAATAAATGAAATTCAACATGCTCAAAAAGGAGCAGGAAGAGGTAAATACTTCCCCTAATTATTCCCTATGATCCCTATATATAAATTACTCATGTATGTGAATATTAATGTAATAACAGAACAGAACAGAAGTTTTTTTTTTTGCCATTTGTGCAGGACCCATAGTAAATTTTGTGCGGTCACTCCCAGAATCAACAAAAAAAAAAAAAACAAGAACACAAAATAACCATAGAATTCTATAGAAACAACTACAGTACTGTATTAAAAAAAAAGATAGAAAACTGTGCATACCCACACAATATCCATATGTATAAAAGTATCTAAAAACTTATATAAGAAACCCATTAGAACTGTTTAAAATCCCAGGATACAATAAATATAATAGTAAATAAAATTTAATTAAAAAAAAAAAATATATATATATATATATATATATATATATATATATATATATAATAGTTATGGATTTTGATAACATTTTCAGGATGTGTTAGGAGTGTCACAAGGAACTAATTATTACATGTTGGTGCTGATCTGGAAGAGATTCTGGATTCTGGATCACTTTTAAATGTATTCTCCATAAACAAACATCTTTAATTCACACAAATTCTAGACATTATGACACAACATTATTCACAACACCCTTTTTCATCTCAATACATTAATAAGGTAGTATGAAAAGAAAGTATGCATAAGAATAAAGGGAGAAAATTCCATTGATATGGATGCAGTCTGTAAATTTGCTCCACACCTTCAAAATAAGAGCGGGGTCAGTGCAGATGAAAACAGTCTCCAGATTACAATGGAAGTGAATGGACAGTTCTTAGCAGAGGCTTTCCCTCTCGTGAACAGCCGACTGAATCTGTAAAGACTTCAGATAGCTATAAATATTCTTGTGTACATGTGGGTTTGCCTGACCATATCTTCTTTACTGCATGTTACCACACAAGCCACTCAGTTGAAGATCCTTCGTGCCTTCTTTTTGGAATTCATCTTGGAGTTGTTTTTGCTCATCTGTTAGAAAATACATGGGATAGACCTACCACTGGCCCCCGAAATTTTGCTAATCATAATTTCAGTCACTTCCTACATTATTCACTCCAGAAAAAGATAAGAGGTCCGCAATTGAAATCACAAACACAGACAGTGGGTCACCCAATGACCGAGAGGTTGGCGGTTCACGTCCCGGCTCTGGCTGGGCTAGACACTGACTTAGGCCTCCAGTAGGACTGACCTTAGACCTTAGAAACCTACTGTGAAGCTAATACAGTATAAAGCGCTTTGAGCACCATGAAGCTAAGTGCAGGCCATTTACCATTCATAGAGGACTTGAATTATCTCTGGACATCTGTCTTCCGCCGAAACACAGTAGGTAATTTGCGGTGAAATTATTACTGAGCAAATCACGGATATGGCGCATTCGCATGGGACTAAGAACTCAGACATTCTGTGTAATAATTCCAAACTACCAGTGGTCCAAAGGTAATACTTATCCCATGTGAATAGGACAATATACACCCAATACAACAATACCCATTTATAAACGATGATCATAGTAGCATTAGCATTAGCATCTCCCATACTAGCAAAACAACTTTGCCCTGTGAGAATCGGGTGACACGTTGGCACATGTTCCAGTAACCCCTGTGGAGGATTAAGCATTTCAGAAATGCATTTATTTCTGTCTTTTATATAATGGTGTCATTTCTTTACAGTAGACCTCCACATCACACTGCATATAAACTGTTCTCAACGTGCATTTTACATCCCCGTGGATGTAAAACACCTTCATCTTCTGCACTTGCAGTCCACTAACCGTACAATAACCATCAGCCGTTCCTATTTCTCATCTGCAACCTCTCATATGCACTCAGAGTGTGTTTTCTCATAATGCTCAGAGAGGCTGAAAGTCTAAAGTAATCAGCGTTACTTAGCTCCTTTGGTACGAGGAGGCCTGGGTATCTGACAGAGCCAATGATGAGAAAAAAAAGCTGTAACCACCGGCAGAAAGTCTCCTTCATACAGGTACCATGTCATCTGGTATTAACCCTCCACCCCACTGTGTGGAAAGACATGCATGCATGATACAAACCTGTAGTCATAGCTTCATTTGAGGACAGCTTTTCATTGGCAGGATCATCACTGCAGCTGTTCAGCCCAGCGTCACAGCCATTTAAAATGTGAGGGTGTTCTAGGTGTGGCACATGAGCAAAATTTTATCATCGGAAAATTGATGAACAATTATCCATTAATGATGACATTTTTATAAGAAAAAAGTAATATATGGCCAAAATTAATAGCAAAATGTGTTTTTCCTCAATTAAACATGAGATAAAAAGTCAAATTTACGTGATAAAAAGTCAAAATGATTAGATAAAAAGGATTTTAAAAAATCAGACACTGATTTTACAGACATTGTTCATGTCAGGGGAGACGACTAAGAATATGTTCCTCAGGGGGAACATCACTGGAAAAAGTTTGAGAACCACTGTCTTAGGGTAAATGTCACAGAACAAGACATAGTTCAGTTAACTTAGTTTAACAACAGTAACATTTCTCATTACTTATTGGTTGATGACTGTTTGCTAACACCATGAAGAAGAGCTGTTTACATTTAGACTGGTGAACTGAGGTGCGCTTCATTTACATATGCTGTTATGCCGCGGGTAAACAGTTTAAACCATAGATATTGTAACAGCCCCGAAATGTTATTGATGTTTGTTTGGTGTGGTTGTGACCGACAGTTTATCCTGAAATAAAAAGTAGGTGAGACCAACTCTGTCTGTTTCCTGGATCCAGTAACGATACAATATATAAACTCAGGAAAAAGTGGAGGCTATGAAATCATCTGGTTGGAGAAGTGGGGGTGTCGCAACACCCCCACCCCCCACGGCTGTGACGCCCATGCTATACATTTAAGGTAATGTTTGTAACGTGTCAGTTGTTGCAGTAATTGTACTTTTATAGTCAAGTACCAGTCAACTAAAGGATGGCATCCACTCCCTGTTTTGCTTTCGTTTTAATTGTCAACATGGAAGACCAGAAACTACATAAGATTTTTGTGTTTATTTTTGTAATAATTATGAAGCAACAGCTCGACCGAATCAACATACTAATGCCAGCAGCACGGAATATGTATGTCAGTGTGACAAGGCCAGGAGCATGTGCATAATTACAGGAATAATGTAAAAGACGACTCATCCATGTCAGAGGAATGATCAAATTCAGAATTAAGGGTGGAATAAACTTTATTCACAATTAAGTTGAATTGAGAATAGTCATTATCGACTGGGATTAGGTGTTTACATGGTCATCATAAAGAGAAATTATCCTTTATTCTGAATTAAAAAGGAATAAAAAGCATACATTACTGTAACTGGCTCTGACACACACACACACACACACACACACACACACACACACACACACACACAGATACTCCTTTTTTTCTCCTGACATGATGTTAACAGTTACTAATAATACACTAGGACATGACAAATGAAGGCTCTTTATTACAGGCTTGTCATTTATCTGATCACCTTTAAGCATTTCAGTCTTCTTGAAGGTTTTACGCTTGGTTTTTCAATATGAAATAGTGATAACATAAGCCTCCTACATCCAAAATACTTTTATAATCTGTATTTATTACTGGCAGCAGATACTACACAATTATCAGCTGGAAAAGCAGGATAAAAGTGCAAGAGAGAAAAACAAAACAGAATAATAAAAATGCAGCTCAGAGTTTGATGGAGTAGTGCAGGTTATGATTTACAGACATAATAGATTTCTATGGGATTAAGATTGTAGGTTATTATAACAATGAACCAGTCCTAATTATACACTCTGCAGAAAATCTATATTCTGTTAACTATCATGGATCAGAACTTTGGAACAAACTACAACCCTGGTTTCAATCAATATTTTCAATATATTTATCAAAAAACATTAGTGGATATTTAGTGTGTCTTATTATTATTTTTTATTTGTTTTATCTCAACTTGTCAGTGTGAGATTTGATCTTTATAAGTTGAATTTTATGTTTCTGCAATTTAAGGAAGATAATGAAATTAATATTAATTAATGTCAAGGCCTATATGTATACATTTGGATTAGTTTCTTAGATTATATGATTGTGTTTTTTTGTTTTTTTTATTTGGTTTCATTGAAGCATTTTTTTCATCTTATTATATATATATATATATATATATATATATATATATATATATATATATATATATATATATATATATATATATATATATATATATATATATACTATATATATATATATATAGCATGCAAATAAAGTGTAACAAATGTATTTATAAATAACTGAGGACACCACATAATATTATTTTGAGCAATAAATGCAATGTTTTCCAGTATGTGAGATAACCTATGTTACAGTTTATGTGTTAGAATATGTATTATATGTATTTTAAACATAATTAATTTAAGTAATTGCTAGAGAATGGAATATACACCCTAGAAAAAAACATTATAACATAATTTTTTAATATATGGATGATACAGAAAAAATATTTAATCTTGTCATGTCACAGTTATGAAAAACTAATGCTTTAAATAAATCTTTATTGTATTTACTAACCTGTGACAACCTACCACAATATTTAGCATATAAATAAATCAACTCTAAACAGATAATTTAAGAGGACATTTTTGTTTTTTTTAGAACAAAAACAACAAGTTATATATATATATATATATATATATATATATATATATATATATATATATATATATATATATATATATATATATATATATATATATATTTAACAGTGATTTTATTAAGTACAAATTGTAAATTAGCACCAATTAAATGTTTTCCTAATGTTATGTATGTTTTGTTGTCATACTAATTGTGTATGAAGTAAATTGTCTACATTTATGTCACTTGATTTATTATTGGTTATTGTTAATAATGAAAAGGGTTTAAGGCTCGTTTTGATTATATTCATTAGTGTAAGAACTGAACATTTTTCTTATGTTTGTCATTCATTACTGGTTCTTTTCAATAATGTTGGAACGTCTAGCTTGCTTTTGTGTGGATTAATGGAAGAATAGATGCAACTGCAGTAATAATAAAGTGGGCTCTTGGATAAATAAATGAAAACATCAGAATATAGTTATGTCCTTCAAACCAATAGATCATTTGACAGTAATTCTTCTTTTAAAGTCTATTCAACCGTTACTCTACCTACAACATTTTCAAAATTGATTCATCACCATTTATTATTATTCTCATCCTGGTACTTTTATATAAGTAATTACCAAAGTATAGATGTTCATATACACCTACAGCAAATTCAAATGATTGTATATCAACATAGAGGAGCCTTTTCAAGCCAAATATATCAATAATCTAACATGAGAATAATCATCTTATAATGTATCCAACATCTCATAATAAAAATGATAAATAGGATGATTCTTTTGCATTTCTAAGCATTATACATGGAAGTCACTGGTGTCTGTTTAGGTCTCTGAGGACTAAATAAACAGTAAGTTTACTTTTTTTTTCTTTTTAAGATGAGACAAAATAAGTTCAGAGTCGACAGCATATAGAGAAAGAAAACAGATCATACGTACAAACATACAGAAAACTCTAAAAGTTAGAGTCAAATGTGGCTGAAATTTTCAAGAAATGTTGGTGCTGGCACAAGAAACAAATAATTATATTGTGGTGGTGATGAGTAGAGGTGTGTGTACTGTATGTGTGTGTGTGTGTGTGTGTGTGTGTGTGTGTGTGTGTGTGTGTGTTTGGGGGGGCTAGCCTAGCCGCACTATCCCTATTTGTTACATGTATAGGTCTTGAAATGATTCATAGGCAGGGGAGGCGGGGCTAAAAAGTTATCTTTGTAGGACAGTACTACAACCAATCAGCTTCATCCATCTTTAGTATGACGTAGTTAGACACCGGAGGAGTCGGGAGAAAGCTACTAATGACTAAACAAAATGGAGGATCATGGAGCTTAATGACTCTTTAAAGATTTCCGACATCTTCTAACATTCTTTACTCATCTTTGACAAAAGGAAATCACCACCCGTGGTTCTTCTTCTATGGTTGCTTCCAGTTGTTTGGCTCCGAGTCTGAATGGTTGCAGCGTCACTTTGCTATGCCCGCCCTCTGACTCTATACTTCACCGTGATTTGTCGGCCAGTTTCAGGGAAATGTTGCCAAAAATTGAATCGAGCATCACTAAACTACTACTGTAGCGTATTACATGTGCTTCTGCTAGGAGTCTAGTGCTAGGGCAGAAGTGAAAGTGAAACCTATGGCTCATTTGGTCATTTTGGGGAGGGGCTGATCTGCCTTGGTGGATATACAGTGGATATCAGTGTTGGGAAAGTTCACCTTGATGAGGAACTAGTTCAAAGTTCAGTTCAAGTTACTCAATATGAATTAGTTCAGTTCATTGTTCATTCTTCCAAATTATGAACTAGAAGTTCATGGATCCCAAAATGAACTTTTTCGTTCTTTTTTTGCGTTATTATTGTAAACCTATTATTAATCGTTCCTGACGTTATCCTGACCGTAGTCAGGAAATCAGGGGAAAATGTCGTCCTCCTCCCGGGGTTGACGTCCCTCTGCAGGTTCTTAGAACACAAGGAGCGGTTTCAGTGAGCTTCGTTTGTTTCCATGAACAGGACAACACCTGCTCTGTTCGCCGGTCACACTCTGTACATTTAACTCTTTTTCTCCGCTCCCAAAAACTCTCTGCACCCCTCTCTCTCTCTCTCTCTCTCTCTCTCTCTCTCTCTGCCCCGCCCAAAACGCTTCTCATTGGCTATTCCACAACATTATGTTGCTAAAATGTGTTCAGAATAATACAAAAATGCTGTGTTTTGATCCCATTTTATACCTTATATGACTCAATAAATACAACGTGATTAGAACGAAATGTGAACTACATAAGAGTGCAGTTCAATAAATGCCAGAATAACCGCGTTCACAACTTCCCATTCATTTGGCAAAAGTGAACGAATTGTTCACGTTAATCAAAAATATGATATCGTTCGTGAACGATCGTTCAATGAACTCTTTCAGGTACAACACTGGTGGATATATATGTACATTGTGTGATATGGGGGTGGTGGGGTGATGGGGGCATTATTGTCAACTATCGTATAGTCTGATGGCTGGTCAAGGGAGCTCCAGAGCAATAAAGGAGAGCGAATGGTGTTAGAACTCCATGGAAAAGTGTTAAATGGATATAGAGCTTCAGTCCACACTGGTCCTGTCTGTAGACCTCTGTTGGTTTTGTACAGGTGTGTTCGTCTGCCAGACTGCATCCACAAAAATGTAACCGAACAGGAGGTTTTTAGACATCTCTTCTGAGCCTAACCCAACCCCTAACCCTTGTGACCCTGGACATTGATCTCAGAACTTTATCTTCAAAGGTGTTGCAGTTCCGAAAATACCCAGTAACGGGCATGGATGGAAAAGTCAGGTCAAAACAAAACACAGGTTTATTCTGCAGTGAACTCTGTAAGAGGACTGGATCCATGAAAAAGCACAGAAGGAGCAGGACGTGGGGAGGGGTGGGGGTGGGGGTGGTAATGAAGCAATGATTAGCTTCAAATGGTCCAATCCATGATCAATCTGTGATTAGCTGAAGGTTAACACTCAATAAGAGCTGTAAACCTACAAACATGCAGAAAATGGCTAAAATAAAAGGGGAAAAAGAGAAAATACAGTGTTTGTGCAGGTAATTCCACGGGTACAGACGTAATAATACCATCTAAAAAAAAAATCATTAAGTGAGATTATTATTGAATAAGTCTGCACATATTTGACTTTGAAGTGGATTAGTTACAAAAGCAAAAACATCCACTTCACAAACTAAGCAACAACATGATGGTCTGCTGTGGTAGTGAAATGTCACCAGGTACATTTTCATCTTTGTTTACTTTGCTCATTTTAATTCGATGCTGTGGAAAATAAGGTCACGGAGGGAAAAAAAAATAAATAAAGAAAACAAAACCTTTTTTGTTTTCCATATGCATCATCCTTCAAGTATTCTGTTTTCACAACTAGTCCAGGGTTCAATTTAGGTGTTAGTATTGTTGTGGATAGACACTAGAGTTTGTTATAATGATGGAAAGTTGAGCTAAAGTTGCTCAGGTTTGGAACTATAGGTCAGTGGGGCTAGCTACCTTCACACTATCTGATCATATATATATATATATATATATATATATATATATATATATATATATATATATATATATATATATATATATATATATATATATATATATATATATATATATATATATATATATATATATATATATATATATATATATATATATATATGTAAATGAATTAGTTTTTAATAAAATATTGGGGCCAAAAATAGGACCACAATTGGGACAGGAAAAGCTAGCAGGTTTTATTTTGACAACATGGCTTGAAATGCAAATCTATCCAAATTAAATATTAATAGTTTTTACATCTCAACAGACAAAGTGTGCACTGTATAGAAATGTAACTGCAACATATGTTAGTATAAAGGTTAAATAAAAATGATCATTGTTATTTACCTAATATTATGACCCAAACTAGATGTGTATTGTAACCTATATTGGCATCAAATCAATCTAGCTCATGTTATCATATCTATGCTTGGCTGATGTCAGCATATCACCTGCCTTTATGTATGTGCCAGGTTTTGTAGGAAAATTAAACAAAATTGATATTGTTTTGACATTTGAAATATCACCCATTATAAGTGAATGGAAACAAAAATATTAAAAAAAAAATTATTCATAAAACATTTAAAATTGTTAATATTTGTTTCCCAAAATGAAAACACATTCATTTTGAGCCACTGGTAATCTATAAAAAACCCCATTTAGTATGAAGTTTTGTCTGAATCCTTGAAGAAGAGTCAGACAAACATTCCTTCTCAACAAGTCTTTCTCTGAACTTAAAGGTTATGTTTTTCTTGACTCTTTGGTTCCATGATACTTTTTTTGTTCAGTTCAAAAGGACTCAAAAACTCTTTCACACTGAAAGTATGGGTGTGCTCTTATAGTGGAGTCTTTTTAAGGACCACTCTTCAGAGATTTTTTTTCTACAATAAAATTGATCAAATAGTGTTGTCCAGAGTCAGGACAAGTGTGAGTTTTTTTTTTGTCATGTTTAGATTTTCACAAACAGAGCCTTGTTGATACATTAGCTCCTATTTTAGAAACGCAAAATAATAAAACACGACAATTAATTACAATAGTGAAGCAATAGGAGTCATATAATTTACACAGGGTTCAAATGTATACATCTGCATATTTGACACTCTCTGTGTGTGTGTGTGTGTGTGTGTGTTTGTGTGTGTGTGTGTGTGTGTGTATTCCTTGCTTTATGAGGACATTAATATGTTTACACTGTCACACCTTGGGGACTATAATTCAGGTCCCCACTAGTACAATAAAAATCTATGTGAAATATGCAAATGATGCCCCCTATATGCACATTAGCACATTTTTCTGGAAATCCTCATAAAGCATGAGGGAAACAAAGCTTTGGTGTATTTCTTTTTTTAGACTTTTTTTAAATTATTATTATTATTATTATTTTTATGTTTTTTTCAGTTTTTAATTAATTAATTAATTAATTAATTAATTAACTGAATTTCCCTTCAGCGACAATAAAGGTTCAAATCAATTAATCGTAATAGAAGTGCAAGTAACATATGCACATGCACAGGCATAAATACATTATTTCACTTGATGGTTACACCTAAATCCATAAAACATGTCAGGAAAACAAAGAACATAGAACATAGAACAAAACAAAGAACATAGATCTTTTTTATATAGCCCATTAATACCCCCCCCCCCCACACACACACACACACACCTACAACCTCACCCCACATATGTTTGTTTCCAAATTCAATGAAATAATGGTAATTTCTTTTGTTTGTGTGAATATATATATATGTGTGTGTGTGTGTGTGTAGAGAGAGAGAGAGAGAGACTAGGGTTCTCTACCCGAGGCCTTACAGCCTGAGGGTTCTGTGCAGAATTTTAGACAATTGTGTTTTGTTTTCTACTGTCGATTTGCAGTGCTTCATCTGTAAAGGGGGAGGTGCCAGAATGCAGGAGGGTTGGGAGTGGGGGGAATCTGGCAACTGAAAAATGGAAGGCGGGGTGGGTTGGGCGTAATGGTGACAGTCGCTTAATATAAAGAAGCTTAACATGGCTTAATGGCTGAAAACTGCAATTAACCATCACCAATGATGTGTGAACATCTCTAATGCTGGGAAGGGCTCCAGGATCCTCTGGAGGATAAAACATTTCACAAGATGAATGATTGAAAAAAATAACAACAACACTTTTATGTAAAAATACGTTTTTTGGTTGTTTCTTTTTGGCTTAATGGGGGCATCTACGATTCTAGGGTTTTCATTTTGCTTTGAGAGGAAAGTGGACAAGATTAAAGATGACTGTGCATCATCTGGTGATGTTGACTGATCACCGTTTTTGGACATTAAGCTACATTAAGCTTTTTTCCATTTCCGTTATGTGTCTTGCCCAAGGACAAAGTAGACTGACTAGGACAGAGTGGAATTCGAACCAGCAAACCTTTGGTTACTGAACGACCTGCTCTACCAATGAAATACTGAGAATTTTCTTTTGTATACCGACATGAAATATTGCGGTACACATTTTTAATTACTTGGATTATTCATTAGCTGGGTCTTTCATAAGTAGAGGTACCACTGTAATAGCCTTTATTTTTGAAGCAATGAAAACCCTGTTCGAGAACCAGAACCACTGAAGTGCAAGTTTCTATGGGAAAACACATGGACCGTAGACCATAGAAGAAAATTTTCCTATGGAAATCATATGGAAAGTCCATTTGTAATAAGGAATAAATGTCTTCTAATACATTAGTAGTCACTGAAATGTGAATATAAATCATACATATCTGACCATTACATTTTTTACATTTTAGGGGAAGTTGTTCCTTCAATAGTCAGATGGAGAAGACCCAGAGGTGCACCTCGCACCCGTGGCAAGATGGAGTGTCTTAGGACCTTGGGGCCTATACTGTGACCCTGGCACAAGCCCAACATCTTGCTCGTGACAGTCCCAAATGGAGAGACCTGGTTGCCATGGTTGGCTCTAGTGCAAGAGGACTGAGATGAGAGGGATGAACTCTTCCACTGCAGTCTGACAGAAAACACCTCTGCTGAGAACCTTCTAGAATGTAAAACCTCCTCTCAATGCATTGTACAGAGGTACCTTGCATTGACTACTGTATTGTATTCTATTTTCTTGCTTATACGACTGCGAGACCTTCTTTTAACTGATGACGAATGACTACACTGTTCTACCTTTTCTCTGTTGCACTGTTTTATTTCTAGACATGGTTGTTTTTTTGGGGGGGGTAAATTTGTTTTGTGTGTTAAGGAGACACGACTCCAAAGGGAAGTGTTTCATCTAACTCTGCAAAGAGCCAAAACAAACATATGTTTGTTATTTTTCCTCATTTTCTGTGGAGACTTCAAGTACGTGTTAATAAGTAAGACAAGTGACTTGGTAACAGAGCTCGCCTCTGTTTCTGCATTTGTTTGTTTTTCAGAAACAATGTTATTATGATGCCTCTACAGCAAAGTCTGCCGTCGACAGGTCACAGCTCGTCTTAGATTTGCACATTAAAAAGCTTCACTGTTTCCTCGGCTTATTATTTTTATTTTTTTTTCCCCCCTCTGCGATGGCGAAAAACTTTCCCACAGATGTTCCCTTGGCTTTTATGTCAAAAGCTATCTGACTGATATGAGCAAATGTCATCCAAATCCCAATGTATTTTTTTTTTTTTTTTTTTTTTTAACAACCTGATTATTCTTTTCTGTGAAAGGTCATCTGTGACACAAACCCAGATCTGTAAAACCTAAGATAGATTTGTACTACATTAAATAAACATGAGCTGCTCAAACACTGACACTGACTCTGTTTGACAAACCACACACATCTGTTTCATTAGTTTGTGGAATTTACAGCTTTATCATCATTTTACCAGGATTAAAAGAGTTAAGGAAAACACATCTGTATAGTACTAGTCTCTTTCCACAGCTGGCAGTTATGTTTAACCACCTTTACACCATCACTTTGACTATTTGTCATTTCCCTTGAGTCAGAACAGAGAAACCCCAGGATCATCCCCTACTATTACTACACCTGTTGAAATCAAAAGTGGTTCATTCACTCCAACACCATCTTTGTAACAGTAAGTGTGTTGAATACTGAGCCAAACTAGAGGGAAATCTTTGAAAATCATCTTTATATTGAGAAATTTATCAGATGTGGAATGTGGAAGTGGAAATAATGAAATATTTGTAAAAATCTTAACTTTTTCATTTCATTGTCATCTTTTTTTTTGCTGGTTTTGAAGAATGTATTTATCATTAAGGCACATACGTTTACTGACAGTGTTCTTATTTGGACATATTTTTAACTACCTCGCCTTTTAAAGGTCAACTTTCATCATTATTTAATGTATATAGCAGTGGCCACTATGTTTGGATGCATTATGCCTCAGTTCTGTGAAAAAAAAAATTATAGTTGTCTTGTTTCAAGCTGTTTTCTGTGAGTTAAAACAGAGACTGTGTTTGAACTATTGGCTTTTCCGGTGTTCCTCATGAATAATTGTGACACGTTAATAAGGCACCTCTGATTGGTTTCTAAACAAGAAAAAAAAAAAACAGCCCACAGCAGTCTGTGTTATAGTTTGTGTCCACAGGATGCATCTTTAGCTTTCAATACAAAACATATGTAGTTCAGTGTCAAGAGCGCCAAGTGCCTTCAGTGAAAAAAAAACAAAAAACGCCATGAGTGTTTTCTGATCGCTTTTCAAACAGCGCTGCACTCATCAATGTCACAATCAAAAGTTACTGACCAATCAGAAGCAAGGATGTGGCGGGAAAACCACAGTAAACAACCACTGAAATGAATGGCCATGTATTTAGACCAGTAAGAGAGGTTGATCTTAGTGGTTTCAGACACCCCTGTTTATTAGTAAACATTAATTAACTAATACTTTTAATATCATTATTAAGTAAGCATTATATTTATAGCCTAAGGGGTTGGTTAAGATATACCTCTTAGAGTCTTCTCATTGTCTTTTCATTACTATCACAATCATAGTTTACAATCAGTTACAGTATTACAAAATATTTCAGCATAAGATTACATAAGTCACTTGTCAGAGAGTCCAGTCTGAGTCTGGTCATTGAGTGTACATGGCCTGAATGGACACATAGCACTAAGGGGAAACAGTTTTAATCCTGAAGGATCCTTGGTCAGATTCCTGAAGAGTTGTAAGATGTCAGTTCTTCTGGAGGCTGGTATTATTTGTTCCTATTCTAATTATCTTAACCCCCACTGGGCCTCGGGCCATCCCAAACCGCGGTGACCTGCATGCCTGCCATGTAAATAGCTTTTACAGTCACCTTTAAAAAGTATATTTATGCATTAACATTTATATCGCTGATATTATTGTAATTTTCCAACAAACCTGTTATTTACAACCTGTCACTGAAGGGGTCCCACGACTAAGGTTTAAAAGCAAAAGCATGGAGATATGTTGTGGTGTCAGTTGGGATGCCCGGTACATACGTATATATTTACTTTTTTTTTTTCATGAAAGTAGTATTGTATACTGATAACAAGGAAGGTGTTAATGTTTACACATACAATATAACTAATACAGAAGTGTGTGATGTTTGAGTAACTAGCCTGTGGGTGGGGATGAGCCCCATAGGCGATGCCACCCATGGCTCGGGGCGGGGCTTATGACCTAGTGACGTAGCTAGGTTTTACCTGAGTCGCTCGTATGTCTGTGTCTCTATGGTGGGTCGACCAGTGCACCCATGTGGGTCGAATTTCACTTCTTGGAGTGCATATAGGATGGGTTGTGAAGTATCACATTATAAAAAGTTACACAAAGTGGTTTTCAGTAGAAGGTGCCCTTTAACCTTTGTGATGTTTGACTGTAGCTCTTCACATGTTTGTATCTCAACCTCGTTCTGCAACATTTATAGTTAGTTTGTACTCGTTGCAATATTTTTAACACTGGTTTAACACACTATTTTTTTAAATCACAGATTTTATCATGTGCTTTATTTATTTCTTTCGCATTTTAACATATTTCACTAGTCACTATTTTATTCTTTCGACAAGTGTAGTGTCTGTGTGTCGCACCTTCATCATGGCAATGTTTAAATGACAAATAAAATAATTGGAATCTAATGGTTTAAGTATTGTTATTTGTTTTCTTTGTTTCTAAACTTAAGGAGTGTGATTATTTATTAACATTCACTGTGTCACTCATAGCTGAATTTTCACTTAAGGCGGCATCTCAAGTTTACACTGTGTTGTCATGACAACGAGCCATACTAAGCTGTGAGCTAGTGGCCCGAGTGAGCTGAGTCATGCCAAAGGGAGACAAACGGAGCTGATAGCAGAGGTAGGGAAGTGACATTAATGTGGTCTGAGTTCTCTGTGGGGAATGGAGTAGTAATAAAATGAGACTAAACAGCACAGCATGTTTGTGAAGGAACAAATCAATGTGAGGACAATAAACATAATAAATTAACAAATAACAGCAATATGCATTTTATGCACAAATATGGTAAAAATTCACTAGTTGGTGTTTAAAATATCCTTTATCCCTCAGACATTGATATAAATGATGGTAAGATTTTTTTTCTCGTTAAGATAATACTCTGTCCATAAGCCATAGGAGCATTTACTAAAGTTGTTTTCAAATGTATTGACTTAATTCCTCAGTGAATATGTCCACTTCCTTTGCTTCCCTCAGACCTGGCAAAACCTAATTTATTTTCTGACAGGTCAGCCTGAAGACGTTTCATCTCTCTATTCTGAATCACTGGACTCACACAGAGGCAACAATCCCACCTAATAAAACAGCTGCTGTGATTGATTCCTATGTTTGTTGGATTGAACATCAATAAATAAATAAATAAAATGCATGGTCACACAACAAGGCTGCAAAATGATCCTTTTGGTCACAGATATTCTGTAGGTTTAAGAGGCTTCAATTCTTTGTAGGGGGAAAAAAACAGTAGAATTACAGTTTAAAAGGTTAAAAAAAGAAAAGAAAACTAAACTGTTAACACACATAGTACTGTAAAAAAGACACTGATACTGCAATGTTTAAATAAAACGACTAAACTAAACTAAAAAAAAACCTGAATGTCCCTAAACCTGGACATTCAGACACTGAATATTCTGTCCCATTTTCATTTCCAGACTCATGTAGTGAGAGTGAATAAGAGCAGACAAAAGGTGAATAAAAGGACAGATTATTAGTGCATTAAAAGTACAAATGACCTGGACAGTGTGGAGAAAAAAAAGCAAAGATAAAAGAAGAAAAAAAAAAAAAAAAAGTTTTTCTACCAAGGTTTACAGACAATGCATCTGACGTCCATCGCCCATAGGAGTATTTATTGAAGTTGTTTTTTTTTCTTTTCTTTTTTTTCTTTCTTTGCTTCATCATTCTCACTGCTCTTGTCCTTTCATAATAAGACATTCATTTGCATAGAAACATAGTGAAACCCAGACAGCTCCATTTGTACCTGTAACACTGGCAGGAAATTAAACTTTGGAGCCAGTTTTAGGTTGAAATGTGTTTGTTTATTTGCATTCAGAGGGAGATAAAAAAAAATCAGAAACAATTGGTTGAGAATAAAGGGAACATATCATGCCCATTTTCCACAAGTTAACACAGTTCCCTAGTGTCTCAGTGACCTTTCTGTCACATGCTTTAGTCAAAATATCACATTGATGAAGAAATACAGCAGCCTCTTCAACCTGGAGAAACAGACCTTTTTAAAACACTCTGTTTTATTGGCTCGTGTTGACTCCGCCCCTTTCTTCAGCATTCTACCGAGAGGCAGAAGAGGAGAAAGTAATGGAAAGTGGAGAAACAAAGACACCAATGAAATAAAATGAGCTGGAGAGAATTAAAGTGGGCCGAGTGATGGGTTATAGTAGCCTCGGCCCACCCATCCCAGGGTTCCTAGAGCTCAGGGCAAGTTTAATTCAAGATTTTTTAAGACTTTTGTAATGCAGTTTGAAATAAAATTTAAGACCAAGCTGACAATTAACCAAAATTGAAAAGGGAAAAAAAAAACACCAGATGAATTACCTGGGATCAGTTTTACCCAACTGTTAATTTTAAATAGAACATGACTCTTTGGTCCAGTTGCTGCGACATTCATGAACCATTTGCATCAAGAAACATAACATTGAAATTTTGAATATATAACACACACACACACACAAAAGATGAACACAAATTTGCAAAAAATTAAGTATACTACACCCACAGAATGATGTGCCCTCATGTTCTACTCACCCTAAATTATTTTTCTAATATAAACAGCCTCAATGTTACCAAATTATTTTTATTTCAAACTAATATAAATCTTACTTACTGTATGTGTCCAAATTTTTAAGACTTTTGAAAATTAAATTTAAGACATTTTAATGGCAATTAAATGGCCTTAATTTTAGAACAAGACTTTTCAAAGAACCTTGCCATCCTAGGGCCTGTTTACATTACTTTTTGCCTTCGTTTGTGCCTGTCGTTCACACACACACACAGTTTTTTTTCCTCTGAAAATGCATCTTTATAAAAATTCTGGCAAAAGTGAACATTTTCAGAAAACTCTGTTTTGACCAAAACTGAGTTTTAGGCCAATTTCGCGCCACAGAGAACAGCATTGTACATCTGGCAAGCATGGATACAGTCTGAATAACAACATTTCTTTTATTAAGAGTTATTATATTTGCAAGTTTGGTTTGAAAATAAAGCTGATCCAAGTCATAGACCAGCAGAGTTCAGAGGGCAGCAATTGCACATCTTTTTGTGACCAACGAAAGAGCGCGCCCATACTGCCAACGTTGGTGATTTTGGGTTCGACATGGATGGACTGTTGTCTGGTGGGAGCATTTCAGGATGTCGTGGCCCCCACTCCTGGCACTCGTAGAAATGTCAATCCGTACAGGAAGTAAGAGTATTGGTGATTCTCGATGAGGCTTCTGATTGGCTTGTGTGGAATTGTCATTCGTCCAACACTGACAGGTGTTTGGTTGGTTTAACTGCTCTTCATGGTGTATTTATGGGGATCGTTACTGTGTGCACAAAGTTTTTTTTGTTTTTGTTTTTTAAACGGAGCTTAAAAAATGTAAATTTTAAAAATATTTGGGTAGGCTATGTACACAGGTCCCTAGTTGTGACAGTGTTGGAACTCGTCTGGCCAGACAGACTATCTACAGCTTTCAAAACTCCAGACAAATTGGTAACTCCACCCTCTTTGTTGGGAGCCAATCAGCACTGAGCATCTCCACTGGCTCTGGGTAAAGGTGTGTTCAAGGCAGTGAGGGACAACAACTAGAACCCCAGGCTTGGACACAGATGAAAGTCTCTGCCCAATCAGATGTCTGCAGTGTTTATAAGTCATGTTTTTATTATTATTATTATTATTATTATTATTATTATTATTATTATTATTATTATTATTATTATTATTATTATTATTATTATTATTATTATTATTATTATTATTATTATTATTATTATTATTATCATTATTATTATTATTATTATTATTATTATTATTATTATTATTATTATTATTATTATTATTATTATTATTATTTCATTTTCTATATGTTTTTATACAGCATGTTTTAGTATCACTTGGAACCTGGGCAGAGGTGATACCAAAAAACTATGGGTACCAGATTCCAGTTTCGTAAAGGAATCGCAAAAAGACTGATCCAAGCCAAGCCGGTCCAAGTGGAAATGGAGCAGGAGTTAAATAGATGTTTTCCTTTGTACTGACTGTGTTTTTACATCACACCTCCTGTGATTGTAATCCTTTGTGGGCATATGTAAATCTGACACTTTGTTGTGTTAACCACAGCATGAACCACACTGCCATAAAAAACCCACCGGTGAAAAACAAAGGAGTCTAGTAAAACAAAGGAATGATAATAACTTAATGATTGAAAGGATTCAACTAAAAATCTCAACTGTGTATTAAAAGAATATTTCAATGGGACAATTTGTGATCCTAATATGGAATGTGTGTGACCTTATTTGATGACCCCTGGGTCACTGAGCGCTAAAAACACAGACTGAATGTGAGTGTATGTTTAAGTCAGATGCTCTTCCTTTCCACAGACTCAATGGTTTGTGTTTTGTCATTTTAGTTAACTGTGAGAATGAACACACACACACACACACACACAGATCAGACTGATGTTCTGGAATCAGCAACAGGCTCAAACTAAATTCTGTTTTTCAGCTGTGAACTGTGTTAAAATTATATGCATATATATAATCATGCCTCATGATGAGATGGAATAAAATATTTTACAGTGAAAGTCTTTTACCAAGAGGCAAGGGAAAAATATGTATAAATAAATATCAAAACAATAAATAAAAACACTTAAATATAATACGACCTCCCTAATAATAATAATAATAATAATAATAATAATAATAATTAGAAGAAGAAGAAGAAGAAGAAGAAGAATTATTCAAGGATTCAATGACTCAAAGGAAGGTTTTTTGTCATTCGTGTCAGAGAAAGAACGAAAATAGATCCCGAGGACCTGTATTTGCCATGTAAAATAAATAAATATGTAATATTAAATATTAATTATGATGAAAAGTATTAGAATCTAAGAGTCAATAATTTAAAAGAAATAAAATACCATAAAATGTAAAAAAAAAAAAAATACTTTAAAATATAATAAAAATACATACGTAATAAAAGCAGACAATCAAATTCAGTGTCTGTTACTGGTCCATAATGTAGATTCTTAATTAAATCATGCCTTTAATATCAGGAAATGTATAAGAGTTAAGAGTATAAGAGTAGCTCCAGTAGCTCCAAATGGACTGAACACATTTAATTCAGTGGTATTTCAGTATTACTTTAAACCCTTTTCCAGTGCAGGCTGTGCTTTTATTCAACAATGTGAATTCTTCTACCACTGCATGCACCATAAAATCTGACATCTGTATCAGGCGCTTATGAGTGCACAATCATTTTGTTGTCTTCCACAGGTGAGTGCCTTGTTCACTCATACAGTCAGTGGAAGATGGAAGGAGATTGCTTTTTATGGATTGTATTTTTAACTGATGGGAGTGAAGGTTGTTTCTTTTTGTATTATTATTTCACACTGGCTGGCTGTAGTTCAATGTAAAACAAACAAATAAATAAATAAAACAGTGCATGATAGAATGTCTTTGCATTGTGCGTGAGTCAAGTGAATGGTTCTCCTCCGATGACTGTGGCAATTTAAACTTCCAGACACATCTATCTTTGCAGGAAAATTGCAAAACTGGGATAATACTGTGCTGTAGGTCCTCTGATGATTTACTGTACGTTGTAGGTAATCCAGAGTGGACTGGAGAAAGTGCTGTTTCATGTGGCGCCCTGCTGAGGATGGCACAAATTTCCATCAGAAGTCTGACAGAACACAGCGTAGCATGCCTTTTCTTTTTGCCTAATGATGCAAATTATTAACATTATTTCCTTCCACAACCTGTTTCATGCACTTCCTTCCAGAAATAATTGAGGAATCTTTTTATGTTTTCAATTAGCAGCTGTTCCCCCCCCCTCCTCCTGCTACCCCCCTCCTCTGTGGTTGACATTCATTCTAATTGCTGAAAATTCAGGCTTCGCTTCAAAATGTAGCGGGGCATCGCAATAACAGGGTTTTATTTTCCCTGTCAATCTTTGACAAGAGACAAGAGAAGTGAGATGGAGTTTACAAATAATTACTGGGAGGAAAACATTAATTTTATTCCTTTGTAGCTGAGAAAAATACACATATATTCCTCTCAGGGAGTAATTATGGCAAATATCGACGGCACTATTGTATATTCTTTTTGTTGTTTTCCAGATATTTGCTGCCGTCACACCTCATACACATACATTTCTAATCCTGCTTAGATTTATTTTGTTTGTTGCATCTGTGCACTCACTTGTCCCAAAGCCTCTTGGATCAGACCATTTTTGTTGTTGCGTTTCATTGCTTTGAGTCGATTCACATGCACAAACGGCTCCACATATGAAAAAGTTACAAAGTTTAATATCCAAACACGTCCATTATTTTTAGATTCATACACTAGGCCCTGAAGGTTTGTGGGGTGGCCATTAAAAACTATAGTCTGCTTCTTCGTCATAACAGTTGTGGTCACTTTGAATCTATTCTGGTTAAATGGATGATGACTCAGTGTCTTTTCCAAGTGTCTGTGTGCTTCATGTTGCACACCTACAATATTCAGCCACTGCCAAATCAATGTATTTCTTTGATCAGACGTCTGTGTGACCCACAGTAGGGTTCAGATTTGTAAAGGTAATCGCCATGTGTGACTGTGACATTTCACGTTTCATTTTATTTTGACCTAACATTGAGAAAATGGATGCCACCCATGCTGCTTAAAGCATTACCTGAATGTATTCAATTACCAATGGGAGATCTTTTTGAACTTTGTTTATTAAACCAAAAATATTTCAGATGTTTTCTCAATAATGTACTTTTTTCCCTTTTTTCACACACACAAAAAAATGAAATAAATATAAAAAAATAATGCAGTCTTCCCAAACCCAAACATAAATAAACAAAAACAAACAAAAGCCTATACGCACACATCAGTCAACAAATGGTACATATAAGATACATCCAAATACTGTAGATACATAAACAAAACCACAAAGTAAGTTCCTGTTTTAACTGAAAATTCAGGAAAGCCTCCTGGAACTCAATGTGAATAAATTAAACCTGATCCAGAAGAAAATGAGCACAGCCACATTTAACACTGAAGTGTTTACTGTTAATTTTAGCATTTAACAAGCAGCCACTTTGGGAAAAAAAAAAACCCACATTATATTATAATACTATGCTAAAAAATTAAATGTACGTTATAGAATGTAAAATAAACATCCGCCCAGTCTTTTCAGCAATTTCTATATAGCCTATAATTACAGCATTTCTGAGCCATTCAACAGTATCATTGTAATAGTGTTTTAACCCTTTTAGGACGACTGTGTTGCTGGTGACACATTTTTACATCCACCATTATTTAAATGACCATATGTCTGGAACTGTTTGAACACATTTTTACTGTGGGAAGTCTTATGAATTAAAGGGTTAAACATTTACTACATAAAATAATGATAATTCATTTGCATATTTTTAAAGTTAGGTTCTTCCTGAAAAAAAAAAAAAGCAAAAGAATTGGCAAAAAAGAAATGTTCTGATATTTTTATTGTACAGCCAACATGAAGTAATTTAATGAGTGTATTATAATGGTAGTCATTAAAGGGTTAACTAGCCATTTTTCAAAGATACTAGATAAAGTTCATAAATACAGTAAAAGTACAAATGTCTTCACAGTGCATTCATGAATATTTACACCAGATACCATTTTTTTTCCGACATTTAGTTTCTGGTGCAGAAGAACACAGCCGATACACACACTAGTGGGAGGGGGTTTCCCCAAGACGTTCATCGGCTGTATTCTTCCGCACTGGAAACTAGTTCCCCAACCAACTTGACCAAGTCAAAGCCAGTGCATTGAGTTCCACTGTCATTTACACTCAATGTGAATGTACTGCATACAGAAAGTAATTGAAAAAATATATAATAGTAATAATAAAATTAATTCACTTTAGCCAAAATCTTTGGGTGGCTCCGGCTGACTGCAGTTACATACAAAACCAAGGTGCAGTCAGTGCAGATATAGTCGGACAATGGCTTAGTTGCCAGGAAAACGCTTCCACACACTGGGGGCTGTGGGGATACACTCAATTTGAACTGGGGGCGGTTAAAACAAAAAAAAAACTGTAAAAAATAAATAAATAAATAATAAAAAAATTATCTGGATGTGGTGGCAAAGTTATGAATTTTGTACTTCAACGTCACATACTTGGTTCCATTGAGGAAAGACTAAATGGTTTGGTTAAAAGACTGTAATGATAATATACATGTGCTAATATCTCAAGGAAAGTGGACGTGAAACATTCTGAAGTCGAAAGAAGTGATAGGTATTTATTTTTATCATTTCTAAAAACATGCAACATTAAGTCATACGTCATCTTGCTTTGCTGATAACACATTTTACAAGTTAAAGACGAAATCATTTCATTGTCTCTGTATGGAAATTCAGTCTTTGAACAGGCGAAGCTAACAGAAAGTGGACATGCTAAGCGCTACACCACCATGCTGCTCATTATGTAGGCAGTTGTTAGTTGTGCTATAGCGTGACAATCAGCTCATCTAATCTAACGACCATCTGTGAGGTCCATGTGAGAAAATGGTGTGAATGGCATGAATCTGCCGTATTTCTAGAAATGAGCATGACTACATACTTCACAGACATACTGATGCACAGACAATGATCTGCAGTAAATATCTTTAAAAGAGGAAATCTGACCTCCTATGTCGTTTAATATCATCTTAAATCATGGTGGGATCAGTGAGCATATTGAAAAGCATAAAAAGACGTGTGGCTGTAATTAGTAAAAGGGAACTGGGAGCAAAACACACATGGGCTCCAGATGGGCTTTAATGTAATATTAAAATCAGCCTTTGAATGGGGCTTTTTACTGTACATCCTCCATCTAAGTCCCCTCCTGGCTCTCACTGTGTCCTCGTGGAGGTGAAAACTAGGCTAACCTTCCACTTTGTTTCCCCTGGGAGGAAGTGGCAGATGTACAGAACCATACTTGCCCTCTTTGGTACATATACAATACACACACACACACACACACACACTAAAACAGAAAGCTCTCCAGGGTTCTGACTCAAGCCGAGCCAAAAACCCAAGCTGGAGTAATCCCGAGGGAGCTCAACTCTACCACCAGCTCTTCCCTCAAATCCTATTGGGTCAGAAAATCCAGGGAGCAACTGCTCCACCACCCAAGGGAGGGGGGTTTTATTTGCAGCATACAACATCATGGTGCTCTCCCTATGGAGAAAGTGAGGAAACATTGGGACATAGAGGACTGTTTTGTGACTTAGCAGAGTCCCATCTGAGCCTGGCCAGCTGTGAGGACACTATGGCATCATAAAATACAACTATATATATATATATATACGTTATGAAGAGGGCAAGAGAGAAAGTCAAGTTAGGAGAGTGGAAGCTCCGTAAACACAGAAACAAAAAAAAGTTAAAGTTTAGGACACATTCACTGAGATTTTTTAAAGATGATGAGCAGCTCTCAGTGTTTTCTTTTCTGTGGAAACCAGGTTCAAATGTGGGTGTTACAGGTTGTTGACCCCAAAGAGACATATATATATATATATATATATATATATATATATATATATATATATATATATATATATATATATATATATATATATATATATACATACATATATATATATATATATATATATATATATATATATATATATATATATATATATACAGTGTTGGGAAAGTTCACTTTCTACATGAACTAGTTCAAAGTTCAGTTCACAAATTTTAAAATGAACTAGTTCAGTTCATAGTTCATAATTCAAAATTTTGAACTAAGTTCACAGTTTCAAAAATGAACTAGTTCATAGTTGTTTTTTTCCAATATGTTGCTGCGAGCTATTATTTTTCATAATTATTGCCACAGCCCATATAGAACCACAGACAGCATTGCGTCAGATGTCATCTTCGTATCCAATTTTGAATCCTTATTCAACCAGGGTTTACATTAGCATTGAGGGGACAGCATTTCCCCATTGTTGCTGTCCATTCATTCCATACTAGTCGCATCTGACGCTTTCACTCCTACAGTAGATTCTCAAAAACATGAGGAAAAACTTGCAGTTTGAATGCTCTTTCTTAATGAGAAATTACTAAAACAAAAACAGGAAAATAGTCAAATGTTTTTCAATTGTAATCATTTTCCATTTCAATACATAGTGTACTAAAAAGGAATACTGGAATCCTGGAAAAATATACCAGGCAGATTCAACAACAAGTTACATGAATAGTAAAGCCATTCTACTAACACAAACTGAGGTAGAAACCAGGCTGAGGTAGGAAATTATGGTTGAACTCGAAAGTGCAATTGTCAAAGTGCAAAACATTTTGACATTATTAAGTCACTTTTCAATTTTTTGGCTTGTTTGCCAAATGAATAAGTAAAAAAAAAAAAAAAAGTTTTTTCCCACTGGAATCCTCACCAACCCTCTCATAAAATTGTTTTAAGTGATTGTAAGAAGAGTCTGAAGTAGTGCTGCTGCTACATGTCGCTGTTGTTGTCGCCTCCATGCTGCTTTGTGTTTTGATGACGCATGCAGCGGTGCGACACTGGTGGGGCCGGTGTTGCCAGATTGGGTGTTTTCCGTTACATATTAAGGCCTGTTTACGGTGTGTTTTAGCCGGGTTTTCACCTGGGAGGCTCTGTGGAAATCTGGCACCCTATTGAACTAGTGTTAAGTTGAGAGCGTGCCGTTCACAGACATCAGAATGAACGCGTTCACAGTAACGTTCATCGGGCAGAAATACTGAACGTTCAGTTCACGTTCGCCCAAAATATGAACGAGTTCATGAACTTTCGTTCATTGAACGCGTTCAGGTACAACACTGTATATATATAGTCCAGATTCATTGCCCTCCAGGGGTTTAACAGAAAATATTTTACACAACAGACACGATCATGTCACCTCTCGACACGCAAAATTAGCCGTGTCTGCACTTATACTGATCTAAAAACACGAAATCAATTTTTAATCTGACGAAAACCCAAAACCAACTCATCAGAAGTGAGGTCAAGAGGTTGACATGAAACGTGGCACAGCAGCACATGCTTAAAACTTTGAGTTGGTGAAGAAAATTATTAAATAAAAAGAAAGAGCTACAATATGCTGAAGGAAAGCGTGAAAAACAAGCCAAGGCTGTAAGAATAGAATAAAGATAATGGTTCATCTACATGCTGCTCTGAATCCCCCTCCCTCCTTTGTTGGTTTCTGCAATTGTAGATAAATATACAACTGGGACAAAAAAAAAACCCAACATAACATCTCAACACCAATACCTGCTTATTCTATGATCTGCAAAAAAGATACTTGAGTAACAATAACCCTGATTAGAGTTGAATTAAATCTGCAGAGTTTCTTAGGTTTGGTGTTTATCATTTTGCAAAAATAATCTTTCAGTACATTGTACTTCAGGCTGTTTAAAAAGACCAAACTTTTGCATCTACTGCTTGTCTACACTTCAGCTGATCACATATGTCAGAGGAGTAAGAATAATAATAATGTGGATCCATTATTTACTCACTCACACATTCACACTCTGGTGGTGGTGAACTGTTTTTGTATTCAGGCTGACCAAGGTGCCTACTGTCTCTCCAACCACCATCCAACATTCATACAACAGCAACAAAAGAGGCAAAGAGGGTGAAGTGTCTTGCTCAAGGACACAATGGCACATGACTAAGACAGAGTGGGATTCGACCCCTTCTACCTCCTGAGCCACAGCTGCCCCAGGAAGGGGATTAAATAAGAGACTGACCGCTGTAATTACTGACATAAGACAAAAGAGGCTTTGCTTTTTCCACAACACCACCATCAGGTTCATCTGCATTTATATTCATATTTTTGGATGGAGACCAGAGAGGCCTGGAAGCAAGGCATGTACTTTCAATGTTATGGTGGGGTTTTTTATTTTGGTTTTGTTTTTTTTTTTGCACTTTTCACTTCAGCTCCTGCAGCTTAAATAAGTGAAAAAGAACATGTCCTTTGAGACCTGCAAGCACATTCCTACTGACTGTTTATGTGCAAAGGTAACTGAAACTCATGTCATATTTGGCTGCAAAGTCTGTTATATCAAGCTAATGCGTGCTAGGCACAACAAACCCCACCACTTGCATTTATTGTAGTTTATTTTAGTATCCATCATCATCATTATCATCATCACATGTTTATTTTAAACCTGCAACCACAGTTTACAGCCAAAAAAAAACAACAACGCATAGCCCAGCCAATGTTACCACATTGATGCATGTGCTGATGTTAGCATATCCACTGCCTGTATACATGTGCTACATTTGGAGTAAATTGAAACTAAATTCATGTTTTGTTTTGTTTTTTTACATATAGGCATGTAAATTTCTGCCATAATAAGGGAGAAAAAAAAAGTATAACTTTGACCTACTGTTCCTAAAATGTAATCAGATCTGCTTTGGGTCACTGGTAATCTCTAAACCCAATATGGCATGAATTCAACCTGTAGATTTGCTGCTAGAGTGTTAAACAAACCAAGCCAAAAACAAAACCCCTTGCCTCCTTTTTAGCAGGTGATAAAAAGAAGAAGAAAAAAAAAAACAAAACAACACAATACACAGACAGGATTAAAATGAACTTCACTCTGATACGCATTATCGTGTAATTTCTCTATGATTTCATCTTGATTTAGTGTTTTTGTCTCACATCATGTCTATTTTCACCTCTCCACATCATTTTTGCATTAAACATTAATCAAGTGTGATTTTCCATCATATCTCTTCAGTCGTCAAGCACTGATATATTTGAAACTATGAAAAAACAATATATTTGGTTGTACACTGTTGAGTTTGTGTATTTATAGTTAGTATGAATGTACACCATTATTGATTCTACATTATTGATCCATTATTTATTCACTCTCACATTGTCCCTCTGGTGGTGGTAAACTACATTTGTAGCCACAGTTACCTGGGGCTGCCAATACGCATCTATGGTCCCTCTAACCACCATCAAACACTCAATAGACTGACTAGCAAAGAGATAGGGATTTGAACTGCCAACCATTCGGTTCGTAGATGACTCACTCTACCTCCTGAGCCACGACGGCCCTAAAAATGCAACAAATGCTCATGCTTGAAGGACTGTAGATGTGACAAATATGCATGTAACTGCGTTTAGGGTATAACAATGAAATGGCTAAGATTTATTTTGAATTGGCCACAAAAAATATATATATGATTTTCAGAAATAAGCTCATGGAAATAGATGAAATAAAAAATGAGGAAAAAGAAGCAAAAACACTGTTGTCTTGTATGTATGTCTACACAGTTAATTTCATCCACTGGTCTGTCTATAGAGTGTCAGCAGGTGGCATTAGGCAGCTTATTCTTTCTCCCTACAAATATTTATACGAGCACACAAAGTCAGCAGACAGTATTTATCGGGTGGTTGAAGCCTGCGCACAGATTGACCCATGTTGCTAATTCATGGGGAGATTTGTGCTGAGTGGGTAGAAACTGCCCTGTGAGTGTGATAATGGGCAAAGGAAGCACGGTGTGGAAAAAGCATCTCCATCTTTGAATTTGGTTGTTTTATTTTGTCTCAGGTCTATAAAATGAAACACCTAATAATAACAATAATAATAATAATAATAATAATAATAATAATAATAATAATAATAATAATAATAATAATAATAATAATAATAATAATAATAATAATAATAATAATAATAATAATAATAATAATAATAATAATAATAATAGTGCAATCTGCATTTGTGAAACACTGGGTGATTCCAAAAGAGTTCAATGAATTTAAAAATGTTTTCCGAAGATCCTTTTTTTTTTTTTTCTTAAAATCCCCTTCACATCCCAATTACAACCAATTAATTAAATGCTCTGACACAAAAAATCATATATACAGAAAGGACTGAAAAAACACCATCCAATTATTTCAAACACCCACTCCAAATGATTAAACAGTGAGTTGTCAATCAATCTCAACTGCCATTCGTCCCTCCCCATCCTGCATGAATGATATGTTCTCAGAGCCTGGAGCAATAGCACAGGAAACAATAATAATAATAATAATAATAATAATAATAATAATAATAATAATAATAATAATAATAATAATAATAATAATAATAAAAATACACAGTGAAATTAAATATTTCTTGTTTTGACTTCTGTAATCTGTTCCTATGTTTATTTATGTAAACATTTTTTTCCATATATTTTTTTGAATGTATTCTCTGACTTTGTCTTTTTGGATTATTGTAATGTCTTCTATTATAGTGTAGATATTATACTATATGAGTTAAACATCCAATAAAAAAGGAGGGAAAAAACACAACAAATGATCCTCCAGTGTGGCTGGTTATATTAGAAATATTTAGGAGAAAGGTTCATCTGTTTTGTCTGTTTTGTCACTGAGATAAATCAGTAGGAAATGGAACGTTAATCAGTTAAGTGTGAACTGGGGCTGTTCTGGAAGAGGGTTGGAAAAGACTAAATGAGGTATGCACAGTAAATTTTGCAGTATTAAATCAACACTTAGAGAGTTTATTTAACTTCTTCTAGAGTGTATTTGGTCCCATTGTCTCAAAATTAACACTGCAAAATCTACAGTGTATATGAACCAGAGCTAGAACAGAAGCCAGAGTTACTGTAAACTGGAACAGGAGCTAGAGCCAGTGTAGGAGCTGGAGTCAGACCGGAACTCGAATCGGACCATGACTGGAGCCTGAATCTGAGCCAGGTGAATTATTGCTGTGCACAGACATTTGAATTGTGTTAATAATGTAGCTTATTCTGTTTTTTTTTAAACCACCACTGTCCTACCTTTAAGTGTGTTACTGTAATGGGACGTCATTTTTGCAACCAGTCACTTTATGAAATAGACATTCCACCATCGGCTTCATGTGGAAGTGTTTAGGAAGCAGAGAAATTCAGTCACAGAGCATCAGGCCACACAAGTTATAGAGTCACATGATCAGGTGCTGTCATAACTGTCAATACCATATCACTCATGCAATTGACATCTGACCCATTCGTGCAACTGGGCTAATACTATATCACTTAACAGGGAGTCTTATCTAACTTCAAGCCTGTGTTTTCACTGTACTCGCATAGACACGTTATATAGAACATTATAGAACTAGATCAAATTGCACAGTGCATTCTCTGTTCAAGGACAGTAGCCCCCTGTGCATTTCAGAGAACACAAAGCATCTCTGATAAACATGATAAACACCAAATCATCCCATCAATGCTTTCCTCCATTAAAAAGGGCCATCCTGACCCCTCCCAGAGAAGCCTTGATTACCTCCAGACTGTAATCATGCCTTTGTCATTTTCTTCTTTATATAAGGCCTGTCGCTCCACTTTCATTTACTGTCTCCTGTGTCTCAGCCTTGTGCTCTCTCTGGAGGGGGAGTTCTTCCCATGCAAAGAAATAAATGTGCATGAAAGACCAGTTTTGATTTGAATTCTGCACAGATTTGTTCATTCTTTGCTCTTGCAACATAATGTAACTGAACTGTTTTGTAATCAGGAGGGTCACAGAGATGATGGGACCTTATCCCACCTACCAACAGACAGGCTGTGGCTCAGTTGGTAGAGCGGGTTGTCCCATAACCGAAAGGTTGGCGGTTTGCGTCCCGACTCCTTGGGCAAGACACTAAACCTTGACGTAGGCTCCCAGTAGGACTGACAGAACCTTAGAAACCTACTGGTGTATGAGTGTGAATGGGTGAATGTGAGGCTAATGTAAAGTGTTACTGAATTCGGTAACACTTTACTGAACAGGTGAGTTCATATCATATTTATAGCAACTGTCATAAAGTGCACGTGAATCATTCATGACTGTTTCACAAGACATAAGTCAACATTCATACCAAACCTTTCATGAATGTTGAAGACAGAATGATGACAACTTTTCAAAATAAAAGTCCAACAATCGCAAAGCAGCGCTGCCATTTTTCCTTCCAAACTTCTTACCATCACGTCACATGTGCTAGTCCATTAATAATGTTTTGTTGATACTGGGACTGTAAATTCTTGTCAAGAATGATGACAAGTTTTCAAAATAAAAGTCCAACAATCCCAAACCAGCACTGCCATTTATGGCATTTGTAAAATACATATTTTAATAATTTTGTGAAATGTATTGAATGCTTTGCGAGACTCCAGACAACATGCCTGTGACCCCCTCCCGCCACCACACCTCTCCCACAAGAGGCTGTCAAATAATGACCCGCGTTACATGCTTTTGTGCCGCATCCTGCAGGTCCTGCAGAATCCTGTCCTGTTGCAGATTTCTACATAAAATGCTTCTACAGTCCCAGTATCAAAAGATAAATCATTAACAAAGCATTATTAAACAAATTGGCACTGGACTAGCACATGTGATGTGATGGTAAGAAGTTTGGAAAATGGCAGCGCTGTTTTGCGATTGTTGGACTTTTATTTTGAAAAGTTGTCATCATTCTGTCTTCCACATTCATGAAAGGTTTTCATATAAATGTCTCATGAAACAGTCATGAATGCTTTATGTGCACTTTATGACAACTGCTATGAATGTGTTATAAACTCACCTGTCAAATAAAGTGTTACCATGTTAACTGTTCAATACTATATTTTCATATTTTCTTATGTATTTAAAGAGCTTTTTAAAATGTATTTTATTTACCACATTTTGAAAGAAGGGTACACTATCTAAACTGGATGGATTGTGTTGATTTTGGGATTTTATGACTTAGTTGGTTTGAGATTGTTTGTCTATAATGTTGATTCACCAGTAAATCTTAATGAAATAAATAATTTTTATCCACTGAATTAATTCAAACTTTTCATGAGCATCTAAATTCACTATAGGAAAATACATGATTTACAGTGAAAATGCAAAATACAGAAAATATTTAAAAAATAAATGGTGATAAATCACTTTTAAAGGCTTAAATAATGGGGAAAATTTTCACTTGGAAACTACCACAAAGGGAGCAGTGAGAGGATAATATCTGGATTAGAATGGAAAGTACCCGTAGATGTCAAGAACGAGCATCCCAAGCTTTTTGTCCATAAAGTTCAGACAGACATGAAAGAACATGTCAATAGCTCTAGGAAGAAAATCAATATAATAGAGTTTTTGTGCGTTCTGACATTTTAAATGACATTTTTCAAGCACAGAGGAGAACATTGTGTGTCCATTGGCTTGCAAATTAATTCTGCAGAAAGAAAAGTGCATTTTGCATAGAAATATTTCTATATATCAGTGGTTAATCTTTATCCGTCAGTGACATTTTGGGCTACCATCCATGCTGTGGTACAAATAACCTTATGTACAGTCATAAAATATTTACAGCTAATACCCACATACAATCTGTGAACTGATGAAGTGGCCTAATAACACCTCATTTCCCATCCCCCTGTGCAAATCAAGCAAAGGTCAACATCTGCTCATGCCAGTTTAGAAAACACTGGGGGGCAGAGGTTGACTGGGTGTGGGGGGGGGGATGTGTGTCATTACTTGGCAATCAGGATTTTTGTTTGCCCTGTATGGTGAATTAACAAGGATTTGGTAATGATGCAGAGATATGTGGACATGTACCACAGGTGTTTACACATGCATATCGCTCTGCAAATCCACTCAGTGATTCATGGGGAAAATGTCATGTACGTCTTTTTACTTTCCCCGTCTGTGTTTAGGAGATAATGAGAAAAGGATGAACCTGGCACAGTTTTTATGTGTGTAGATTTTTGCTTTATCTGTGAGCTTTTCAAGGTGCATCACAACTGAAATAGCAGAATGTGGGTTTACACTAAAGTACATCCTTTGACTGTTAAAATATCAGCTAGAATGGGAACATTTTTGTGCTTTTTTTTTTTTTCTTTCTCCTGCCTACAGTTGCAGAGGTTAAAGGAAAGGAAGAAATCTATGGGGAAATATTACAAATATTACAAAAATGATTCAATAAGGGTTTACAGGGTTGTCAAATCCATATACTTCTTATCTAAACCTACGTCTGCTCATAGGAAAGCTGTAAATAGTTGTAGAAATCCAAGAGTACACCTGTTTACAGCCTTAACTCCAGCGAGAATTTGGCATGAGCAATATATTTGACTTTTTTTGTGTTTTTTTTTTTTTTTTGTTGTTGATTTTGTTTTTTGTTTTTTTTACCAGAATGTGTTTGTTCAAGATAGAAAACAGAGAATTTTTTTTTAAAGATTTGCAAACGTCAGTAACCCTTTCACTCATGTCACACATTTTAAATAATCTTTTTTCATTTATTAAGATCTAAGGTAATTATATATTAGTAATGTTAAATTATATAAAAATAATAATAATTGATTTAATCACAGTAATATTCAGGGTGTGATTCATTTTGTTTGTTCTATTTTTTTTTCCCCAGTTCTTCTGCTGGTTGTTGCTTTTACTATGATTATTGTTTGTAATGTTGATACGTGATACGCGGGCTGACCCGAAGGGAGCAGGTATCCACGGGCACCCGCAGTTTTGGAAATATTTTTAATGATATTCAGGTTGCGGTCGGTCGGGTCGTTTAAGATAAACATTAAAATAACCTGGTAAATATGCTTTATTAACTGAATGATACTAATGATAATGATGTAAACTCTTACATTTTTTCCATGTTTTACAATAATAGAAGTAAAAAAAACTTTGTTAGAAATGTCTATCTTTTAGAAAATGTGAATACTGTAACATGAATCAAATGAAATAAGGAAAATAAGTGTAATTTTAACAATTATGTCTCAGTATCATTTATACATGTGCATTACAACTTAGAGATCATAGTTATACAGATATACGAAACATGAAACATTCAGAAACAGGTATAATATAATTAAATTAGCTTTTATTTCAGGTTATTCACATATTTTGTCAACAGAGAGTTTGTAAATATAAGTATGTTCATGTAATGTTTTTTTTTTTTTTTTTTTTCATGCCAGAACAGAAAAACATTTTGTAGTTAAATGTGATTAAAATAGCCTATTATGATCATATATTACTGGTCCAAACCACTTGAGATTGAATTGGACTAAATGTGGAACCTGAATTGAAATAATTACATGTATCTTCAGTGTATTTGTTGCATTTCCAAAATTCATCCCACGGGCTGGATTGGAGCGGTTTGGTGGGCTGATTTTGGCCCCACAGTCCGTATGTTTAACATCTGTGCTCGGAATGATGCAGGGTTTTGTTCAGAAAAATCCCATTTACTGCGTAACATCAGGTTTCCAGTCAACCAACAGCAGTCATTGTTCCAATAACATCAAAAAGGTATCATGCTGTGGACCACGAAATCCAAAAACTCAAAGAGCTTCTCCAAATATTACCGTTCCTGGACGTGGTTGTATCGCTTTAACACTGATACTATAAGGTGTTTCAGAAATGTCAGTCAAGAATAATACAAGAAAAGGACAGCTCCAGAAAATATGATCCAGAGGGGCTTCATCTCTATGACAGCGGGAGTAAATCTTATCCAATCCTTGAAACATCTCTGTTATCTCAGAGCGGCTGAGGTGCAGTGTGTCGCACTGACAACCACGCTTTGTCAGACATTTCAGTCCTAAACTCTTCACCTCCCCAACATGTTCAAAAAAAAAAACAAACAAAAAAAGACTTTTCATGAACCAATCTGGACACTTTTTGATCAGATTTGACTGCATAGGGTCTGATTTTCGAAAATCTTCTACCCAGACTTATAATGATGACAATAAACCTGTTTAATTGTATTTAATTATTATTATTTTAATCTCTATTAGCTTTAGTTGAAGCCATCACTTTTCTTTCACAAATGACTTTCATGGTTTTAATGGAATTAATTTATCTCACTCTGGTAATGTATTTTAAAATCACATTTTATTATTTATTATTATTTTCATGTTTTTTTTCCCCTTTAGTTATTTTCACCCTCCCCTCCCATGCGTCAAAAAAAGGGTGAGGCGAGGATATGTTTTTGACTTAATTATTTGGTTTGTGTGTTTGTCAGTAACTTCATGCAAAAACTATATTTATATTTCCAGGAAAGTTGAGAGGTAATCCAGAATATATTACATTACATTTTGGTGTATTTAGGTCAAAGGTCAAATATCAAGGTCACCAAAAATGTATTTTCACAATTAAATCTCACAAAGTTAATGTCTTTTATTCTTCTGGGATTTTTTTTTCATGTTTCGGTAAAGCACTTTGAGTTACCCTGTGTATGAATGATGTCTCATATTTCTATCAAGGAAAAGCTATATGGCATTAGTGTTTTATGGCCCAGCCTTATATGGAAGGTGTACATGCATGAAGACGGGGAGAAATCCAGGTGTTTTAATTGTATTCCTCAAACAGATTACTACTGTTGCTTAATAAAGAATATCAAATTTTACTCTTTACAAGTGAATACTGACTGTCAACTTTTCCACTTTAGCTTTGACCAGTAGCAAATACCAGAAAATATAAATATAGAACTACGGATAATTCTGTGTAAATTAATCTCATTTTTCTTTTTCTTTTTTTTTTTTTTTTTTTTTTTGTTCTCATCTTTTTTGGTTCAAATCAATATCAGTTTGGTCTAATCTGAACACTCACATTGTGAACTTTGTTCTCTGTATTGAATATTACTTTTTTACACTTTTCGGAGCAAAACAAGCATTTCCTCAAATGTGCTAAATAAATGAATTTATAATGGAACATTCTTACATTTTTGCTTTCTAATTGGTGAGAAAAAAAAAATCATCACTTTTTCACTCATTTAGACAAATCAATAATGAACATAACCATTGGCTGCAGCTCCAGGTGACTGTCGTTTACTGGTAAATGTGTTTAACGTTTATACTCACCCACACTTATAAGCTACTCTCTGATGAAACAAAACCAGGAAGAGCGAAAATAAAATGTGTTATTTTCTGAATTACATTTTTAAAACTAATAACGTTTGTTGAGAAACAACTTTTCCTGTAAACTTTCCTCCATCTGCTGGGGTTAGCGCTTCTGGTTCTTCACTGTCTGATTCACCAGTCCGATAAAACGGTGGATATTGGATTTGATTTGCATCCTCATGTGCACAGCATGTATGGATCACTCCACATGGCATATCATATTTTACACGTCTCATCACTGCAGAGGAGAGAGACAGTCCCTGTGGTGAGACGCTGCAGCTTGTGCGAGGGTCTACACACCCACATCATATAAATAAATCCACAAACACGCTGACACACAAACACATCCGCGCAGTCATGCTGAGAGACTCGCAACAAACTGACAGAATTTGGCTGAGGGAGAAAAAAAAAAAAAAAAAAGCAATCCAGTTTATTTTCTTGTTGACTGACAGGCTATGGCATATCAGCTTTACTAGACAGAAGGCTGAACATCAGCAGACTAACCATAAAAGCAGGTCATGATCAAATCAACAAATTTCAGCTTATATCAAGTCAGATGTTCCTCAGAGACGTAGAACGCTCGCCTGTGGGAGCGTTCACAGTCCTACTATGGCAAAGTCTCCCTCTGTTCTCTGTGTTCAACCCTACAACTGAGCAGCTCTCCATCCAAATTATTCATAAGACCAGGACGAGACAAGCAAATGAAAAAACAGGAGCTGTGACAATAGTAACTCACTGTCAAGAGTGAAATTCTGTCCACTTCTTTTCTTCCCTCCTTCCACACCCATATGAAAACACATCCATCTTGCATGTGTTGCTGACACATTTTCAACACCTTTTCCACCACACTCGCTTTGTCATTTGAATAATTCGTACCGTTGCTATTTTACAGCTGGACCATATCAACAATTTACAGAAGTTTCTAGTCTCTAGAGATGGTGCCTTGTTTTGTACTTCCAACTACGACAAACTTTATGTGACAGTTGTGTTTGCAGTGTAATACTGATCCAATATGAACAAGTCAGGCTCCCATACCTAATTTGCCACATATGGTTCCCCAGTAGCCCCCCCACACACACACATTGCACTGCATAGCTATAAAGGAGCGCAGCACACTTCCTTTTTTGGAGTTTTCAATCATAGACAGATATTTTGTCATTTCACTTATATGACTTTCAGAACACAAGGACCCAAATACAGACTCCAAGACAGAGGTAGAATTAAAACATGGTTTATTGAGGTTATTACAGAGGAAATGTAATGTGTTGCCGTCTGTGTGCCGATCAACTGGACTGTGCCGAGAACAGCGATGAGGGAACGGGTGAGGTTAGATCAAGAGTGTTTCCAGGAGGTGTCATGGCGGCATGTTGTTTGCATCATTAGTTTCAATATGTGCCGTGTTTATATGGTGGCGCTGTCGTCTTATACTAGGAACTTCTATTTCTGTACAAATTAAGATGTTATTACCCTATAGGCATGCTCGAAGAAGATTTTAACAAAAATTATACTTAAAAACCCTCAGATATTTTGAAATCTGGGATTTTTCTAAATCCTAAGCTCATAAAATATTAATATGGTTAATTTTATTTCCATATTTTCAAAGATCATATTTCAGAATAAGAGCTAGTCATTGTAATTATCAATACACTACATTCATTATGAATAATAAAAATTCTTAGTTGAAATTGGAAAAGAATATATACACACACACACACACGTGTAAATATACATATGAATTTTATTACAATAAACTTCTTTTTACTGGTATAAGATTACAATATTTTACAGAGTTACAATTTGCCCAAAGGTCATTCTCTTTTATTAAGAGCTCGGAGTTTGGTCATTTACCATTTAACTGTGCTTTTCTAAATATAGATACATGCCGCCATGACACCTCCTGGAAACACTCTTGATCTAACCTCACCCATGAGGGAACAAGGCAGAAGAAAAGTCAAGGTATGGAACGAAAGCGGGTCAAAACCAGAAAACCAGCAGAGCAAAAACAGAGCAATCAAGGTAATGTCACCATATACCAGAAAAGGCTCCGAGAAGCCAGACAGGTCCAAACAATGAGTATAAAGTCAGGGGCAGAAACAGGGTCCAGAACCAGGTGATCAGATGTCGTGGCAGAACAAACAAAAAGACAGAGAACCAAATATCCAGAACCAGATCATACATGAGGGACACCAAGCACAAAAACGCTCAACTGATGCTTCCAAACAACGTTGGTCCGTCTCACGTCTAATCGCCGGGAAAGACCAATATTTATACACCAGGCGCCAGGTGAGACACAGTAAATTAACTGGGTGACAGGAAGTAAAACAATAAGACACAGTGAACATGAAGCAACATGATAAAATAAAAGCCCAGGCACTAACAATGACGGAAAGAACAGGAAGATACACAATAACTAACAAGAGGTTCATAGTGATACTAAGACATTCACATAAAATATCATGGATCCACTGCAAAAACAAAATAGTGATGCAGAGTCAAGATGAAATAAAAATAGAATTAAATAAATACTAAAACACTAAAAGTCATATTTACTTCTCTAAACTTGATCGGTACAGCTTCCACCAGACTGCAGTAGCCAGGAGCTGTGTTTTTTTGTGTATTTGTGCTTTGAATGTGTTTCTATTGACGGTTGTTCTAAGCAGGAGCGTCGTAACTCTCATGAAATATCATCCCGCGAGATTTCACAGCTGGAAGATGGACCTTTTCGATGTCTTAATAGCACGTTACATTTCTCTGCTGTCTGCCGTCTCTAAAATGGAAGTTATGTTTTTCTCTTGAATTATTTTGAGAAAAGTCTCTGTCTCCTCCTCTATGTGGATCGCACCATTTTCAATCCGAGAGAAGTGATCATGTGACCATGTACGTCACAGGATGTGACGTACATGGTCACATAATTGCAGGAAATGTGTTTCCATTGCACTTTTGCGACACATTACTGTATAATATTGAAATGTCTGGAAAAACCACCTCATGAAAGCATAAACATAAACAAGCATATTTGAGTGTTGTTTCAAAATTCAGCCATTTTCATTACCAGTTTTTTTTATGTTGCTATTTCTATTTTGGGTAATGGAAACGCAGCTGTAGTCTTGGTCATTGATGTGAAGTGTTTGGACAAGAAGCACTTTGGATAAGAACAAACTTAACCCTTGTGCGGTCCTCCGGGTCAAAGTGACCCAGTGGTCCACAAATGTACTGTATGGTGCCATTGCTTACTACTGAAAACAGTAAAATATCCTGTGGGGGGGGGGGGGGGGGGGTCATGAGTCTTTGGATAATCAGTTCATCTTGTACTTTTGTAATTTTATATGTAATTTTATTTTGTATTTATTGAAATTTTCTAATCAATTTATTTTGTATCTGCACTGTTGTAAATGTATTTCTTATTTATGGAAATTTTATAATCAGTTTATTTTGTATAATGTATTTTTCACTCCGTCTTAAAATTGTACTTAAATTTTTAATCAATGTGATGCACTTTGGGCTACAATGTTTGTATGAAAGGTGCTATACAAATAAAGATTATGATTATTATATTATTATTTGGAACTGAACTTTGGCATCTGGGTGTTTAAGACCTGACCGTAGGACAGAGGTTGTACCCCTTGTACAGAGGACCACACAAGGGTTAATGTCATGCAGGAGGTCAACTTCATCATGAAGACTGAACTGGACATAGTTCAGCAGGTGGCTGGAGTGACAATGTTCAGGAATAAAGCTGTACAATATAGCACTTCAGTATCATCATCACAATGTATGTGTGTGCATTAGCCACATCACAGGTCCTGCTGTGTAGGAGGATAATTAATTCAGCGTGTTCTTGTCTCATTTCTAGGGTAGGTGATACACACCACACACTGATCCACCAGTCACAAACATTCCTCATCAGTTTGGTTACAGGTCACAGCTTTGAAAAATGTGCAACAAACCACAGAAAAATCACTGTAAACGAAGACATGGTGCCAAAATGTAAAATGTAATGTCTTATTTGGAATTATTTCAGTTACATAATGTACTAAAGCGTGTTCTGTGTCGACAGTGCTTTGCGGTTGAACCACAACCAGAGGTAATGCAACTAAGTGGTTTGACCATTTACATCAGCACCAGACAGCTATTATTTCCTCCTGAGTAAATTTTTTAAAATTAATAATAATTAATTAATAATTGCAATACCAGTTCTTTTTTTCTCCAACATTATATATATATATATATATATATATATATATATATATATATATATATATATATATATATATATATATATATATATATGTATATATATATATATATATATATATATATATATATATATATATATATATATATGTATATATATATATATATATATACTGAGCCACAGGCAGAACTTAAATAAAATAACAACAAAACAGAATAGGAACTGGCTTTTAACACATATTTTCAACATACAACATTATGACATGACTCAGCGACACTGTGACACAGATGAGTCATGTGACTCTACACAACTGTTCCCATAAAGTTACCAGTGTCGCTAGCTACAATATTTATACATATTTTTTAATACTTCTTGCCTTGTGTCTCTAATGTCACTTGTGAGGATGGGTCATTGTTTGTTTGTTTTTTTATGTTACCCGCCATCATAACCAAATAATTTCCTACAAAGGATCAATAAAGTATCTAAGACTGTGTTCAGAAAGCAGGTCTTGATGCACAATTTGGAGTTTTTGGTGCAATCTGATTTTTTTTTCTGCACTTCTTCTACTGTATATTAAATGGGACTTGTTTTGAATATGAACTGAATGTGACCCCAAAGAGGTCACGTTCATGAGATGTCTAACGTGACCACGCAAGCGCCCATTGTGATCACATATGGAGGCATTTCATCTTAAAGCAGAAATATGACACAAATATGATAAATTTCAATAATATAAAGGTCAGATAAATGTGACCAGATTTATGACCACATATGAAAGTGCTTGTTAAGTTTAAACATTTATTCCATTTAAACAAATACACACAGTCATTTCATCTCAGCTGAGAGGGATGAGGAACAAAAAAAAAAGCAGAACAGCAACGCGGCTTTTAGTTCTTAATTCAAATGGCGCTCACTTCCGGGTTGTTCCTCTGGGCTAAAGAGTTTTGTTGAAACCACAAGCCCCGCCCAGTGACATCACTCACTGAACAGGAAGAAAAGGCATGTGGTTAAATGGGATTGGTAGGTTAGGGGAGCGTCATATTACACAGTTTCATGAGAACACGTCATTGGTCAAATTGCCTTTAAGGCGTGACCCATTTCTAGTCGGGAAAATATTAAACTGCGACAAAGGAATTCTTAATATTCCTTTGTTCACTTTGTGGAAAATTTCTACTTCAGGAATTCAAAATACACACATACTGGTATATTTACTTCACAGTGCTCTCCATCTATCAGCCACAAATACTGGTTATACATCTCTCACTGCATATAAACATACATATATATGACTGTGTTGCTGTTTTGCTAACAGCATCTCAGTCATGCATCACTGAACCTGGTCCAAAATGGCTTCTTATTGTTGCATAATACATCTATAATGCAGATATTTCTAATAGGTGAAGCCTTGGCCTGGAAAAGGGGGCATCAGGTGGTCCCCAACCATCACTGGGTATTTTTCGACCCTTAACCACAACACCCTGTGGTTAGCGGGTCCGCAGTGAATGGCCAGGTCACTGCTCCTCTCCTCCAGGCTTCCAGCTTATGTCCTGTCTCTTGTGCCAGAGCCAACAGGAGGCTCTCTCAGATGCTTCTCCCAGCCTACGAACGACTGCTTTCCTTGAGTGGCCTCTTAATCCAACCTTTGTTGCTAGATTCCACACCGACTGAACTGGGAATCCTCGATATCCAATATCCGCCGTATAGACATAATTATACATTTTACTGAGGGAGGCACACCTATTTAAAAAAAAAAAAATCCAAAGAGGACAAAACCAATACCAGAACATGTCCTTTTTAATTTTTATTTTTTTTATAACATAGGTGATATTTTTTTTGAAAACGGGGGCAGAGTTTTGGAGTTTTTGAAGGGTCATAGGCAATCTGATGCTAAGTAATGACTTAATAACCTAAGAAGGCTAACCACTTCATTAAGAGCTGTGTAAATTAATTTTACAGTTTGGTTAATGAGCATATTAATCATAACTACAGTGGAGTTGTCTACAAGCGGAAGAAGAAAAGAAGCTCAGAAAGTCTGACAGTTCAGGCGAGGAAGCTGTCATCCACAGCTGTCAGACAAAGCCAGACACAGCACTTATCAGAGTTTAATATCTGGCCTGAGATCTTGTTCACACACTCAGTGATGGACTACCAAATCAATTTATTACAGGGATGAAATAAAATGAATGAGACTGACATCACTCCCCGGGGAAAAGAGAAAAAAAAAAAAAAGATTCATTCAGTATTTTTAGCAAAAAGCTCCACATGCAAGTCAAATGAACCCTGGGTTTTGGGGTCAACCCCCAGTGGTGTTTGCTGGTAACACACCGCTGTCTGAACTCAGATCTAGGATTGGTTTTCATTCACACACTAAATCATATTTCAGCCTTTCTGCCAAGCAAAACCCTGTCAAAAAAATAAATAAAAAATCCTACTTCAATAAATTGGACATAATGCATCACAATGATGTTCCAACAACCACCACTGAAATTTGGACATTCTGCTCAATTTTCCACCACTGGTGTCTGTTCATAATGTTGGCATAATTTGGTTTTGAGACACATTTGAGTTTTTATTCCCATTTAAACACATCAGTAATCACCTATGATCAGGTATAATAACTATATACTGAGTCCCAGTGTCACTTCATGTACCAAGAATACATCATATTGTCACAATGATTTCATGAAAAGAAGTAAAAAAATATATATTTTATGAAACAAATACTGGGAAAACATCCACTCACCACCTGCAACAACAGCTGTGGTTTATAATAATTCTTAGCAACCTTTTCATCCCTAAAGTCCACATCTTCTTTGGTTGGTATTTCTTCTAGAACTAATTGCACCAAAAGCTGCATATTACCTATTATTATTTTATTATTATTATTATTATTATTATTATTATTATTATTATTATTATTATTATTATTATTATTATTATTATTATTATTATTATTATTATTATTATTGTTGTTGTTGTTGTTGCATCCTGCACATGTTCAAAACAAAGCATTCAAATCAAAGGGTCCTGTGTTGGGAAAATTACAAGATATGAGTATTAAAATGTACTCTTTGTAGTTTAAGTTGACTGTGGAGGTGATCACAGTGAAGTCATTTGCATATATAGATACAGAGGTGACATACGGGGGAAGTGGACGATGCCTCAGGCACAACATCCCCCACATGGAAGTTTCCAGAGAGGTTGACACCCAGCCATCAGGTGTGTCTCTTAAACTACATCTAAATAATACCCATTTACGGAGCTTCTTCTACGGCCCTCTAGAACGTCCCGTTCACTTTGAATGACGTCAGCGGGCGGATTTTTTTTCGATAACCGCCCACTGCGCCGTTAACGCCCGCTGCCCATGGCAACGGGTTTTGTCACTTCAGATTCACTGTACCATATCACTCCGCAGGTAGTTCGGCCACTTTTAAAGTAAACATTAGCTTCGTTGTAACTGCTAGCTTATCCAATGTTAACCTATGCTGATGTTATCCTTACCGTAGTCAGGAAATCAGGGGAAAAATGCCATCCTCATCTCGTACAGAATCTCCAGTATTTTACCCCTCAGTTAACTCCTCTATGCTGGTTTTTAGAAAACAAGGAGCGGTTTCAGTGAGCTTTGTTTTCAGTATTTATTTGCAGGAACGGGACAACACCTGCTCCGGTCTCTACCTGACTGTGTACATCCGTCTTTCTCTTTTCTCCGCCTAAAACTCTCTGCACCCCCCTTCTGTCTGCCCTGCCTATTTCACAACACTAGTCTGTTAGAGTAGTGACAGTAATAAACTGTAATAACCCATAGAATAAGCGGGATAATACATGGAACACGAGTTACTATCGAAAAATATTCCCCTTCAGGGCATATTTTTTTAATAGTAACTCGTGTTCCATGCATTATCCCTTGCATAACAGACTAAACACACAGTTCTAAAAATTAGCAAATTTAAATTATTCGTCTGAGCATGCTGCCATGATTCTCATCTCACCTCTATGTCTTGTAATTCTCTTCACACTTCTAGAAAATTGTTGTAATTATTATGAAGATAATTAGCATATCCTGGGTCGAATAAGGTTCTCCATGTAGCACTGACCCCTGCACCGGCTCCTGTGCTGTTATTGAAAGAAGGCTGATAAAAAGTGAGAATGTGGACTTTTTCCTGTTAATATTTCTGACTTTATATTTGTTGGACTAAACTTCTGTACTGACAAGTCAGTGCAGAGTTTGCCTTGATGGATCCAGTCTCCATTTTACTGCTTCTTACAGTAACAAGGAGATGAATCATAAATCAGACAGCCAGGCCCAGCAGCCATTGCACATGTCCATCAGGAGGCAAATAGCAGTTTGCATGTCTGCAGTCCAAAACCCACTGTCACACAGCCAGCTAGTCACAAAACAGGCAACTGTCACAGGACGAAATATAGCTGACAATTAGAAGCCTGTCGTTGTCATTCATCCCCAATCATTCACATATGAAATTGACCAGTGGTCGAGACAGAGACGGGGCCAGACTCTTCTGCCAGTCCCTTTTTTCACTTCAGTGTTTTCTCTTATTATCCCCCACTGATGCTTCACAGAGACTTTACCCACCTGTCAATTTTCTCTAGTGATTTGACCATCAACCGCAGCACACAGCAGGCATCTGGCTTGTGCCAACTTAACCCCCCCCCCCCCCCATGTGACTTTCAGGAAGCTGCTGTGTCCATCCTCAGTGAACTTTAAGAAAAGAAAAGAAGAAAGAAGAAAAATGAGGGAATCCTGCTAGGATGTCATTTAATAAATCTCGGCTTGTAGCATATCTACATTTTCTTAAAGGACAAAAAAGGGAATTTAAATGCACAGTAGTGACAATTACTGCGTACACTAGAAATAAAATGAAGGTTCATTATTCCATACTCGTACATTATTTTCATTGAGTTATGCATTACGTTGTGAAAAGAACAGTATGGTGCTAATACCTATTGACATTAAAATGTGTTGCTTTGTTACAAGAGGGCATTTCACAGACTTTAGCAAGAATAAAATAGAATTCAAGTGACACATGAATGGATAACAAAGCCATATGATGCTCAGTAAATATGAAGAAGTAGATGTTGGATGGTTTTAATATTTCGTGAGGTCATACAAATGTAGAGTTAAAACAAAAAAAACCCAGGTCTTTTTAACCGGTGGCCACTGGTTTTAATTGAACTGGAGTCAATCATTTGTTTCAGATTTTAGTGGATATAGATCTGGAATGTTGTTTTGTCAATCGAATACCTATAAAAGTGTCAGACTTTATCCTTTTGTTTGACTTCAACTCAGCCACCATGTCCATGTGGGCGTAAAAGGGTCACATTTGGGCTCCATATAAGGGTTCCAAGCGGGTTTGTCTGCAGTTCCCATGGTGACCAAACATGTTCAGAGATCTGAGTATATTATATTGTTTATTTTTCACACCATTTATCATTTATCCCATGCCATTTACCTTTCGCGTTGTTATATTTATTTATACAAATATCTTAATTTGCAATACTTTTGTTTATATTATATTTATGTCAAAGTAAATAACTGCCTTTTAGTAATATTTGTTGTTTTACTAATATTTTTTGTCTGTAAATTCTTACACTGAACCTGGGAGCTCTACTGTTTGGTACAGTATATAATGACGAAGAGATTGTGATTCTGATAAAGACAAACGTGGGGTTAGGATGGAAACTGCAGACAAACCCACTTGGGACCCATTCGGAGTATTTAAGTTTTGACTTCTTCCCACTCCTTTTCAATTATGTTTAATTTAACCATTTAACCCCTGATGTGTTCTGAATAGATGGTTTAGTTTTAAAATTCAGAAAAATTCAAGGTTTTTTTGTGTTATTTTGGTGAGAATTTTCTTGATAGAACTGACGTACAGGTTTGGAAAAGCAACTGATTTAGAAAAAGGAAGAAAAAAAAGAAAACTACTGGAATCAAATTACAACACTTTTTTAAAACTTAATTTTTTTTTTCATTTTTAGTTTCATTAGAGTAATCTTTATAAATTAGGACTTTTTTTAAGCTTCAAATTTTTATTTATTGATGTTTTTTTTCTCTCTCTCTTTCATGCCGATATTTTTTTTATTGCTTTCCCATTGGAATGCTTTTAAATGTTATATGTAAAGTACTTTAATCGTTTTTGTAATGATGAGATGGACCCCTTTATAGACAAAAGTCAAAGCAAGAAAAACTGTAAAAATCCTCACGTGTTAAATGTTTTTTTAAAGGACAAAGTGACTCATCAATATTTGATGCGTTTCTATTCTGATACAATAATATCAAACATACTTTAAAAAATTATTAGAATGCACTTAAAATATATGTTTGTTGACATTATTAGAAAATATTCAATAGTCAACACATTTGTGAATGCAATGAAATGAGCAAATAGAAATACATTTAATGGATTAAAAGTCAAGTCTTAGTCATGACCACCTGTTTTTCTTTTGACCATATAAATCAATAGCTAGCTCTGAGTAGCTGCTATATGAGTTTCATAGTTTATTATATACGATACTACTGAAAAACTTGTAAGTGGGAGCCTGCTATTGACAAGGAATGTCTTGTTTTATTATCCAAAATGTTTAGGTTTTTTGTCCACCAGTTTCATCAACCTGTTCCACAGATAGACGTTCATTCTTTCTCAGTGGCCAATGTGACATGTAGAAAGGTGTAGAAAAACACACACACACTCTTTTCCATGTCTCATGAGGACCAAGTTTATAATCAAGTAGCCATTGGTAGTGAGTGTAAACACATCTTTGTTTTATAAAATAATAATAATAATAATAATAATAATAATAATAATAATAATAATAATAATAATAATAATAATAATAATAATAATAATAATAATAATAATAATAATAATAATAATAATAATACATTTAAAATTTAAACAATGGATCAATAAAAAAATATTAAAAATGAATAAACAAACAATAGTATTTAAAAAATAATAAATACAAATGAAAAATAGATAAAATGAAAAAAAACATAAAATATATTTTTTAAAAGCATAAATTCAAATTTTCTTTCATCTTCAAACCAAAAATACAAAAAAAACCCCAAATGTTTCACTGTGCTCCTGTTTCCTCCAATGCTTTATGCTTCCAGAAAATAAAACAAGTTAATGCATTTATAGGGCCACATCACTTATATTTTACTAGTGGGGACCTTTAATTATATTTAACCTTTGTTGGGACCTGAATTTTGGTTCCCATAGTGTTAGAGGTCCCTATTGTCTGGCTGTGTAAACATATCAATGTCTCCACAAAGATAGGAATACAAGCACACACACTAGTAGCTAGGATGATTAGCAGTTAGGGTTAGTGGTTACAAATATATAAACTGGATATTGTCGTATATTGACATGTCATCAAATAGTATGAATAACATGCGAAAGGATGAAAATGTATATCCATACCATGCCAAATGCTAAACTGCTGTAACATAGAGTGCAATTTCATGAGATCAGTCTGCAGTGGAGAAGAATGTAAACCTGGATAAGTTGAGTTTACTTTGGTAAAAAAAAAGAGAGAGAGAGAGAGAGAGAGAGAGAGAGAGAGAGAGAGAGAGAAAGAGAGAAAGAGAGAGAGAGAGAGAGAGAAATAGTTGCCTTAAAAACATCAAGTAATAATAATTAACTTTTTTAAATGCATTTAACTTTTTAAGATTTTAAGTCAAATGTACTCAAAAACTTTATTAATCATTACTTAATTTTTTCCAAGGTAACGACTTTTCTCTGTTTTTCTTTTTTTTCGTAAACTCAATTCATCCAGATCAAGGGTTAATTAATTACCCCAGTTAAAAGTAAATCGACTTCATTCGGATCCAAACAAACAAAAAAAAACTTTCATAATACACACTCTTTTATCCACAACACTATCAGACAATCAGGCCAAGGTGGAGATGGCAGATGAGTAGAAGGCAGCAATAAATATAGATAAATGGTGCTTTGTTTGGTTCATTATATTCACCAAGGAGAAGTCTGGAGCACTCCAGGCATGGTGGATTTTTTTTGATGCATTCCATGACTTTCTCTTCCCCAAACCACAGCAGAGAACAACCTCTCTTTGTTCTAGAACCTTCTGATTTATAAATTAGGCACCGAGGACACAGTGACTTAGAGACTACATTATGTACAAGTGGAGCTCAAGTGAGTATCTGTACTGAAAATAAGACTCAAATAAACACTGTATTTAATAGTCCATGGTTACAAAGAGCTAACATGTGACTATCTACATACAGTAACGTGGCTCAATACGAGAATAAATGGTAACACTTTATAATACCTACACACAATTGGCCTATGTATTGACCACTTATTACCTATTTATAAATGGGTTGTTCATTATGTATTAACCATTCGTTACCTATTTGTTGATGTTTTGTAAAGGTTCATACTAGTCTAAATGTAAAATTTTATTATTTTTAACCAACAGGTACAGTGTTTACAACTGTTTATTTACCTGTAAACACTGCACCTGTTGGTTAGAAATCATCAAATTTTACATTTATCTTTGGAAGACACTAGTATGAACCTATGTGTGTAGGTATTATAAAGTGTTACCGAAAAAAATGAATACACGACAGCAAAAATATCAGTAGTAGGATCAATACAGTGTTGGTTTGACAATATGCATGTACAGTATACAGAATACAAACCAGAAAATCACTGGTAACAGAATCCCTGCGCATCAAAGGGCTAATTATGCAGAACAGCAACTTAAATTATTCACCAGATATTAATTAAAATGTTGTAAGTGAAGTGGTTCCATTTAAAAAGGTTATTAGCAGTTGAGTATTAGGAAAATAATCTTTATGCTGGGCTGTCAAGAATATAGGTTGAACTATGTGCACTATGTCAATAATAGGAGATGGAGGTTACCACGAAATGTCAATACAGTAGTGTGAATACAATATATGTGAGATAACACATCATGCGTTGCCCTATTTAATGATTTCTCTACCTGACACTTTCTGTTTCTGCAGTTCTTTTTTTTTTTACTGCCTATCCATCTATATTTCCATCTATCCGTCTGTCTATCTAGGTCTTCTCTGGGTTTCATCTCTGCTTCGGTGTCTGTGCAGGTTTACCGTGCTCCTCTAATTGTTTTCTCATCTCACTCTCTGGGGATGTGTAGGCATGGCCTTATTATCCCAGCTGATCGATGTGATTTATAGGTTTTGGGAGAGAGACATGCAAACTTTCTCATCTCCTGGGGATAAAGCGAAGAAATCAATCACAGACATGGTGTGTGTGGGCCATTGTAGACCTGAGAACTACTTTCTCCAAAGACCATCAAAGCAACAAAAAAAAAAAAAAAAAAAAAGTGGTGCTCTAGAATCTATAAAACTCCTAAATTTACTCCTTTAAAAAGACTTCTTTAGGCAAAAAATATGCAGATTTTTAAAAAATGTCTTAGATTCCCTGATAGAGATTTAGACCATAAGCCTCGTCTTACATTAAATTGATTAATTATGTCTATGCAGTGATTTGTTGTGATGCATATTTCCTCCTTGTTAACATAATTACATGGGCCCATGTAAGGACAACAAGAGCTGCTACAAGTTCTCCACCTTGAAAGACAATATATACAACCTATAACAACTATGATAGATTAGTTTCCTTTGAGGCAGTGAGAAAAATTGCACAAAAAGTGTAGATAAATGAGACACATTATGACACGTATTGTTAAAATATAGGAAATCCAAGGTGTATTTAGGCTGCAGCACTGCACCATGTCTTTGTAGTTAAACAATGGTATCCATACTTACTGTATGCTGAAATATTTTGTAATTCTGTAACTTATAGTAAACTATGATTGTGATTAAATTAATGAAAGACTCAAAGAGGTATATCTTAACCAAACACTGAGGCTATAAATATAAATTGAGTAGAGTTAAATATGCTTACTTAATAATTATATAAAAAGTATTAATTATTTTTTTTCCCAAAACAGGAGATAGTTTGGCTCACTTTGGGTCTTTTTGTGTCAAAGCATAAAAAAAAACAGCTTGGTTAGATTTGGGGAACAAAGTCTGTTAATGGTTAAAGTACAACATTGATATTGTGTCGCAAAAATAATCAGAGCATTTACATTTGACTTGAAATGGAACACAGACACTGGTCTCCTGTGTTTAAGTCCACAGATTCCCCACCTCCCAAATCTGTCATCAGTGACCTCCTTCTGATGTCTGTCCCTATTCAACAATATCTGCAGGTCAGTGTTGCTCCATCTCTACAATATAATCCAAATCCACAATATGGTAGATGGACTGAGTTTATGTAGCGCATGTTATGCCCCTATAGTGCAGGGTCTTATTTATAATATGTGGTTTTTAAGGTCTTAAAAACCATTATATTTCACTATTTTTTGAAGTATGGCCTTAAATTTCACATAGGAGGTATTACATTTCAACTGGGTAGCCTATGGTTAATGAAAAACATGCCTGGATTTTTTTTCCTGCGCTAGTTATTTATTTAGCTAGTGTCGTTATCAAGATGCTGAAAAAGTAGATGGAAGCTCTATCATAGAGCTGTTGTGTGTCTAATAGTGCAGGAATCAAACTGCAGGGGGCAGTGTGTCATTTTAGCCAGTATTTACTTCATTGATTAGAACAGAAGAAGAAGAAGCGACTGGAACAGACGTACGTGAACATGAACCCAGACGTGGAAGTTCAAGTTCAGTGTTAAGTGTGTTTGAGGAGCCGAAAATACAACAGTTGGTTATCAAAAACAATGTGGGAATATGAAGTGCCATGTAAAGTATGTGGTAAAGACATCACATTAGACTCAATGGGCTGGAAAAAGGCCTTGACTCTCACATGAAAGAGGAAAAGCATACACACTATGCTGCTAGTCAGGCAACAACCGCTAAGCTAAAGATAGAAATACTGTGGGTTCTGCAAACGATATGCTTTCAACTTAACCTGGAGTGTTCATTAAAATGAGTCTTATTTAAAGGTCTATAAGGTGTTAAATGTCTTAAAAAGTATTATATGTGACCCGCCACCACGAAACCAGGCATAAGTCGCGCTGAGCCGTTCAGAGCTACAGCCAAATTTAGGCTGGAAGGTTATTCCTTATTTGTGTTTACACCTTATCAAAAAACGGTACCTTAACACCTCTATGTTCAGTTCCTGTGGTCATTACATTGAAATCCAATCAATAAATGTGTTTATTGGGTCAATTATTTAAGCGGTGACAAAAGTTTAAGGATTGCTGAGCAAAGACAAAGACGACTTCCACCTCTTTTCACCGAACAAACCGATCTCCGTTCCGTGCGTAAACATCCAAGTGTTCGGTACGAGGTAAAAGCTTATATTGAATGTTCTGTCCAATGGTGTAAGCCAAATGATTATAATACGTTGCAATTCTGTCCTATTATTATAATATATAAAACTTCTGTGACATGTCCATCAGAGTGTCCTTTAACATCTGTGAATATTTTTTGTCAATCGGATACGAATTATTATGCATTGCTAAGGCCTTCCTACCCCAAAACAGTCCAAAACTTTAACGGACAATATCTAAAAATATGCAAATTGCATAATAGGTCCAACTGTGGATATTAAAATGACCATAACTTTGGTTCTACTTATGATAGAAACATAATTTTTTCACCATCTTAAACCTTAGTTTCCACTCTACCAAGATACACAGATAACTCACTTTTGATTTCCAGACACTTATGCCTGGTTTCGTGGTGGTGGGTCACATATTTGCTCGTCAGAAATGTGCAGAGATCCTGTAGTGCCCAAAGCACTTTACAGTCACCCATAGTAAGAGTATTAAACAAAACAAACACGATAATGGAATCAAAAAGAAGTCATCTCGGCCATTGTATTTTTTGTTATTTTATCAACACTAAAAATCTGATTTATTTACTGATGTGTAGAGAATGGTTGTTTTCCATGTATTAGAGCTTGTTTCATCCATCTAATTTAGCTCAGTGACTCAAATTAAAATGTTTAACTTTACACATTAAGTTTAATTGTAGTTAGACTTTGCGCAACACTATCTTGTTTAGGGTCCCTACAAAGCTAGATACGGCCCTGCATGGGGCCCATAATTGGTAGTGGCAGCCTTGACTATGTTTAGCCGGTCATTAAACTTTGGGGCTTTTCCAATAATTAATAATAACCCAAAGTTGCACCAAGACCATGACAGAAAATGTACCTTTTCATGTTTAAACAGATTAATTAGAAATTAATCACTTAAAATACATAAAACAGATGCTATGTTGTGCATCTGAATTCTTGTTCATCTTCTGTGTATCATTATGCATCTTACAGGGACTGAATTTGAACTCTGCAGACAATGTTTTCACACCATCATTAAACTAAACCAAAGTTCAGTTTTATCAGACTCAGATTTCCTCTTCTGTTCTGAGAGTGGTTTCACACCTGTAGATTGGACTCCAGTCAAACTGGAAAGTCTGAAAGTGTGAACCAATGACTTTAGTGTGAAAACACCCAGTATGTGGTCATATTAGATGCCATACATGAAATCTTCTTTCAGGAGGATGAGTACTTTCACATAAAAATTACCTCAGGTGTCAAATTACAACCGTACATAAAAGCAATAGTACAATGAGAGTTATAGAGAAAACAAGACAAAGCCGAAGAAAACTGTTGTGGAGAGGAGCAACATGTTCTGTTCCATATCCACAGAGAGAGAGAGAGGTTTTTTTTTTCCTGGCCTTGATAGCAACTACTGTTTTTTTAAATTATTTTTTAAAAAATGTTTTAAGTTAAAATGGCATCCACCTTCATTCGAGGACAAATTAAAGTGCATTCAGAATCATCGACAGAAGTCTTAGAAGTTCTTATTTATATATATATATATATATATATATATGTATGTATGTATGTATGTATAAACTGTCACAATATTTATTTTCCAAATGTAACTAAAGAACTTTTAAAGACAAAAAAAGAAAATCTGTATCAGCTCCAAATATTAGGTTAGAAATATCAGTGTATCAGCTCAGGCTGATGTTAAAAAAAAAAAAATAATAAATCTAATCAGCCTAGGATTAAAGTTCTGTGACTCCCCCCATTTATCTTTTGAAGTTCAACAGAGTTACTGTATGTGATGTCGGATCAACACACAACAAACCGTTAGACATGGTGTGACATCTGGATTAATACAACATGTTTTCACATTTAATTTCAGGCTTTGTGGCTCAACAGTTATAAACTGCATATTAAAGACTGAGGCAACTGATTTCAACTTGGCACGACTCGTATATTTAGACAGGTCTAAGTTTTAAGTACAGTATACATTTTATTTATTTATACTGCGCTTTGCAAAAGACATCAAATACATAATTAGGAGACATGATGCAAGAAGAACACAAATCATGTCTACACACACTGGTCTGACGCAGTCTTGTGAAAATAGATGTCTACTGCGTTCTGATCTTTAATACAAAGGGAGAAGAACCAGGGATGGCTTAATACAGAAAAGTCTACAAAGAAAAGGGGCACAAAATATAGGATAGGAACTTTAGATACTCCTGTATTTTGCATAGAAAACCCTGGTCTGAAGCAGAACAAATGTTGCATCCTTATAGTCATTCACAAATTGCATGCCCTTGAAAATATGATCTCGTGATCCAATAACTGCAGCTACACTTCAATCATATAAACAGAATTTATGGGAGACTGTATTGAAAATTTCATCACTGGTATTTTGTAATAATTGTTTGCAGTGAGCATAGCCAAATGCACATCAGTACGAATGCATGAAGACTTGCTGTGGAGTATATGCACACACTAAAATATTAGGGAAGGACTACACTTTTCTCCTCTGACCTATTATTTCACAAAACAAAGATTAAAATAAAACCATGTGAATTCACGGTTTCATAAATTATTCTATTTTCTCTGGGTTGCCGAGGTGCATTCTACTGCCGTAGCTAATCCTCTTAAAAAAAATGTCACAACAAAACAGCGAGAAAAATACAGTGTAAATAACAATGCCATATGGACAACATTCAACTTGATTACCCATTGTAACTCTGTGCTCTGTGTCGTGTGGGCAGCTCAGATACACTGCAGGCATTACTGTCTATAATGTGTTTCCACTTTGTTTTAATTCAGGGGTTTATGGCAATTTATGATGCTTTTTAATATTTGGTGAATAATGCAGAGTTAAATTTTATTACTATTTACAATGTGACTGCATCCAAATCACATCTATATGATCTAAATATGTATTTCACTATTTATTATTTGAAAATACAGCCATGTATGCATTTCAGCAGGTATTTATAGACCATCCATTTTCAATAATATCATCGTACACATCAGATTACTTTCATCTACACAAACTTTCAGAAATACATCATTAAGCACTATCATAGAGTAGGGTTGTGTTTAGGACATATAAGAATTTTTCACATAATGGTAGATTTCTTGGCGCACACTGTGACATTCAGGAGCCTAACACTCCATTTATCCCTGGCCAAATGGAAACATGACATGGGAGTTTTCAGAAATATTCATTTTCAGTGAAACTGGATCTTTATTTTGATAAAAGGTAAGAACACATGAGAAAATATGATTTTCCCCCCAGACACACAACTACATGTATACATGGCATAAACCAAAAAGCCCCTGTTTCAACTTCCCCTGGAGTGTCTGCTAAAAACATTAAACTAAACAGTGATATGACTAAATTGTAATGGAAGACATCAGTACTTGTCATGTAAAACCCATAAATATGCAATAGTCTGTTATTTATCTTGACATTTCCTAGTTTAGTTCTTTTAAAGCCTTCCCACTGTGATGATTTAGTACAAATCAATGTCATGACATTTGTATTAATACAGGATTCAGTGCTTCTACCTTTCATTCAGTCAAATTAAAGTTGCATTATTGCACTAAATGACGTACACGAACACACTGATTTTATCATTGATTATAACTACTGCCTCCATTGGTGTTTAAAACACCACAGTAACACAACAACTCAGATTCAAGTGTATTTTTTTTGTCAGCAAATTTTGGTGGCTTTAAAAGCATTTTAGAGTAGAAGACGGCAGAAATAAAGAGCAAAGAAAAGGTTAGAAATTTAACAGCATTCACGTAAATGGATCTTGAGTTCGTTATAGAGTTGTAAAACCAGTCAAATAATTCATTCTGACCTTCATATAGTTTTGGTAAGTGTCTTGTGAACATGATGTCCCTGAACTAATCCTCTCACTTCTACAATTTGGTTCAGACACTCATCACCTGCATTTAAGCTGCTTTCTGACTTGGTAGTAATATTCAGAATTGTCTAATGGATGGAGTTAGATTCAAAACAGTCACGTTGCACAAATGATGGTCCATGCACAAGCATAATGAATGGGTGTAATGTGGCTTAAAGGGCTCATATTTATCTAAACCCTCTTCTATTAGTCTTTGCTACCTTTACTTGTGTATCTAATAATTCACCCTCCCGGTGCTGCAAAGCTGTTAGATTCATTTTGGCAAAAATCGAGTGGATTTGTACAACCTGTTTTAATTCTTGTTTGGTTTCTTATGTGTAGCTAGAACTAGTTACTGCACAACATTTGTACATACGAGGTGCAGACTTCTGATGAATATTTCTCTTGAGTGTGACATACCGTATTTTCCAGACTATAAGGCACAATTAAAAGGCTTTAACGGAGACCTTTAAAGTGTTTTTTCTACATACATACCATGTTATAATGTTGAATGTCGACCCTCAAACCTCAGCTAAGTTACGAAATATGAGCTATAGTGTTTATACTGTAATCCTGTAACATGGTTTCCTGCCACTGTAAACAGCTCGTTGCAAGATGTTCGGAGATGTGCACAAAACTTGACGTCAGGTTGAACCATCCAATTGGGACGAATGTGCCAACAGCGTGGAACCAGCTTCAAAACACGTCCACATGGCGTATAATTTAAACTTAAAGTTACAACCTGAAGAAGAGAGTAGATGCCTCCAAAATAGTCTGTTGTTTTTTCCAACTGTGAGGGAAAATATCAACAGTTTTCCTTTCCAAAAGATGTCCCAACTATAAAACTGTGGGAAGAGTTTATTTTTGCCACCCAACTTAACATAACATAACATAACATAACATAACATAACATAGCATAGCATAGCATAGCATAGCATAGCATAGCATAGCATAGCATAGCATAGCATAACATAAGATAACATAGCATAGCATAGCATAGCATAACATAACATAACATAACATAGCATAACATAGCATAGCATAGCATAGCATAGCATAGCATAATATAACATAATATAACATAACATAATATAACATAACATGACATAAGATAACATAACACATGAGTGGTCCAAAATATTAACATGCTTGATTCCTGCCAGTTCAACAGTGAGAGAAGACCGAAAAGCATGTGACTTGATAGGTCTGTTTACAGTAGCCTATGTTAGCCTACCGCTATCACACAGTAAACAAATACACATGTGGGGACGGACCCGAAAACCTCGGTCTGCCTCTTGTCCTGCACCCCCCCATCAGAATCCTCCACTGGGTATGGCCAACAATTTTCTTATCATATTAACTTACAAGCAATGACATCGAATTTTCACACAGAAATAAATACAGGTATGTGAGTAAGGTCATGTGATGTTCACAAAGACCATTGACTACTTTTTAAAGTGGGTTGGGTGCGTGAAGTGGGTTGGGTGCATCATTTTCAAATATATGTCTTGCGGGCCGAGTTGTGGGTGGGCTAGTTAAAAAAAATGGTCGATTGCGGGTCAACCCACACATCACTGGTGTGGACTAATACATACTGTACTTGACCATGATATTATAGTGTGTTTATAAGGACTGAACTGAAAAAGTCAGTGTATTGTGTTGTTTTGTGTCATAACTGAACAATTTTGACTGTTACTGTGAATATGCTAACATTTGATTTAGCAACAACCGTGTGTTTTGTTACATGTTACAACTGAACAATGTTGGGAATTATTGTGAATACACTCAGTAACATTTGAACAAAGACCAGAGTTGTTGTGAATGTGTTTAATAAAGTTTGACTGACTGACTTATCTGACTATTTTGTTTCATTTAATGTGCCTTATAGTCCAGTGCACATCATATATATATATATATATATATATATATATATATATATATATATATATATATATATATATATATATACATATATATGAAAGCCAAAACATTGACAGTGTGCCTTATAATCCAGTGTGTTGTATACTGTAGCATATCAGCATCAGAAGTTGTAGTAAAATATGAGAATATGTGCAAACTTTGGGCCGATTACTTAAAATGTTCAGTTGTTGGTTGTATTGACAAACACATATGGCTGAATCGGACAGATCAGCAGGGTACCATTTGTTGGGCCAAGTGTTTGAGGCGGATGTGGCTCAGTGGGTAGAGCGGGGTGCCCAATGATAAAGGTCAGTGGTTAAAATCCTGGCTCTGACTGCCTGCATGTCCAAGTGTCCTTGGGCAAGACACTGAATCCTAAATGTCCTCCAGCAGGTCTAACAGCAGCCACCTACGAGTGTGTGGGTGAAAGGGTGAATGTGAGGCCTATGTAAACCATGAAGGTGGAAAAGTGCGATTTAAGTGCAGTCCAGGATAAAAGTTATGAAAATTTCATGTAAGATCCACTGTAAAATAGAATATACACTGGGAGTTGGACATTGATACAATATCAAATTTCACTTTCATTTCATGCCAGTGTAAATTATAGACCACACCCCCTCAACTAGAACAACCCCCCTTGTTTTTTTGGAGAAATCGTACCCTGTAGACAAGCACAGGCAACAACCTGAGGGGGATGGGGGTGTGAAGTGGCTCATGTTCATTTATGGGCCAGCGCTTCTATGCACCTTTCTCCTGTCATCATTACTCAGAAATAGGGTTGAAGATGAACCTGTGGAGTTGAATTCAGACCTAAGCAGAACATTTACAACTTATAAGGGCCACAGGGAAATGTTTGACAATGCATAATTCCATTTAAAAAAAAAAAAAAGGAAACTAAATCAGTCATTTAATGCTTGACATCAGCTGCCATGAAAAGAAAAAAACACAAGAAGAAATGATTACGCCTGGTCTTCTGTCAAAACACGTCAAACACCCACTTCTTCTTCTCAATATAAACTCGTAAGATTAAAATAAAACACTGTAGTTCTTCTTTTCATTTCATGATCCGCTAATGAAAAGCATACTCGGATCTCTATAAATCCATCTAAATCCTACAAATGGACCTTTAAGTTTCCATATTAGGAAAAAAATTAAATAAAAAAAAAAAGACACGAGTCTCAACCTCAGAAAATTGAGTCTGACTTTGATTTTTTTGACGGTCTGAGCTCATGCAACATCAATCAATGAGCTCATCGGAAACACTCGTCAGCCTGTAGGGACGCAAGCAGTTTGCTGTCACTGGAAGATTTTTTATCAGTTTCCAATGACTCAATATCTTCACTTAGCTCCAATTAGACTTGTTTAAGGACAATTAAACATTAATTACCAAGCGAGGATGGTAAATATTTACTTATTCATCATACATATTTCTTGTTACGCACATTCATATTTTATGAGCCAATTTTCTTATAATCTGTGTTCATACGCTGAGCATTTTAATTTGATGGGACTGGCTTCTCTGATTGCACATTCATCATGGATGTTAGACCAGAATCTTTTCTCCCTGCTTCAGTCTGTGTGCGTTTGATAAAATCCAGTCAAGAGCAGGGACCACAAAGTTAATAGACTATCACTCCCCCTAAAAAGAACTGATTGTACTATTTGGGGGGGGGGTCACATACACAGTGAAAGGGGTCACACCAAAAGCGAGAACAAAAGAAAAACTGGGGAAAAGTGAGTGGAGGGAAAGAGTGTATTTTGAGTCCTGTGGGTTAATTCAGTGCCTTTCAGCTACAATTGCCGTGTCTAAACATTCATGAGCCGTAGAGGGATGGAGGGAGGTGAGAGGGAGGGAGAGAGGGAGGGAGGGAAGGAGGGAGGGAGAGGCAGAGAAATGAGGGGGAATGGATGGAGCAACAGCACAGCGCTCAGACACAGGAGGGAATGCTGGAGAGGCAGCGGCTCCACCAGATCAACCAACGCCACACAGCTGCAAGCAGGTAGAGCGAGCACTGCAGGCAAGAGAGAGAGAGAGAGAGAGAGAGAGAGAGAGTGCAGCAGGGAAGGCAGTGAGGGAGGGGAGGGAGGCAGGGAGGAAGTCCAGTCTTTTCACCTGAAGATTACTTTGTCTCATACTTCACTCACCCCGAGCGCTGAAAGGAGCACGGGAGGAGGAGGAAGAGGAAGGAGCCGAGTTAAGCAGGAGGTGCCAAATCTTCCTCTTTTTGGTGTTTTTTTTTCCTGCATGAGGTTGTTTGATGGACTTTGCTGCTGATCTGAAAGAGAAAAGGACAGAAAAAGTGAGACAATTGCACTGGCTGTGAAGGAAAGTCTACTTCTGAGAGCTTTCGAAAAAAGGTAGGAATTCTTTGTTTGATTGAATCCTTGCTTCTGATTTGATGCACGTGATAATAAGAACAACCTGTTACAAGGTAAGTCTGGTCCAGTGTGAACTGAACATCATTTTAATGACCTGCAGCAGCAGCAGCAGCAGCAACAGCAACAGCAGCAGCAGTGGGCACTTTGGTAACTGATCATGTAGTGCGTACGAGGGAAAGTTAGGAAGAGTGGCGAGCGGAGGAACAAAAGAGTGGAGAAAACAGAAGAGATGTAGATGAAAAGAGGTCCGACTGAAAGAGCAGCAGATGAAAGTGAAGGAGAGTTGGACAGATAGCGAAAGAGTAAAAGAAGAGAGTAAAAGGAGGAGGGATGGAGTAGCAGGGACTTCGCTGGCAGCCAACTCAGTAACCACGGCAGCTGAGATGAACCAGAGCCAACAGGGGACAGTGGGATTTCTATTTTTCACCCTAACTGAGAAACGCCGTGGTTCTGCCAAGTCCCCCCACCTCCTCCCCCCATGGATAATGATTTCATTGTGCAGCGCTGTGACCATATTCATTAAGCATCTCCATGTCCTCTCCCCTGGCTGTGCTACTCTCTTACGCTCCTTTTCTCCCTCAACTCCTCGGCCGATACCCGCTCGCTCTCTCCGTCTGCTCCTCCCTCTCGCTTTCATTACGCTCTCAATTGGACCTATAATCATCCCCGACTCGTGTCACATCAAACAGTTGTGTTTGGGAAAGCTCTGCTGCAAATAATAAATAAAACACATTGCCTCTCGAGAGGGAAGATTCTGTCTAAAAGAGGAGGTGTTGGGTAACAGTCACTTGAAGTAAAAGTTTCTCAACCTTTGCTGGGTACCACATGGGGGTCCCTCTGTGCCCAGATGGGGGCCCACTGGAAATAGAATTGATGAAAGCCGGTCAACTTCGATGGAATTGTGAGAATTTGGCAAATGTTTTGGCGAGAAAGAGCTCTGAGATCCTTTTGACTCCCATGCACTGTGTTAATGTGAAGGCAGAAAGAAAATTAAAATTGATTTTTTTTTTCGTGTTAAATAAACCATGCTTAATCATTATTTTAGCAGTGGATCTTCTACGGCTGAGTGCTTGTATATGAAAGGGGGAGAGTATGGCAATAAATAATCATGTTGATTCACTGAAGAGTAAATCTTTCAGCTCATTTTGATGCTTTGGGTTCACTCATCAGCTTTGTTTTCAGCTGCAGCAAGCAGCTATTTTCAGCTACTCCGCTGTATGCAACCTGCCAAACACCCAAACAACAGGAAGACAAAGTTAGGGACAGCTGGGGAAGAAAGTGGAGCATTTAGCAGCTACGGGGCCAGATACAGCTGAGGTCGGGAGTTTATATACATCTACAGACTAAATGCATTCACAGTGTTTTGTTTGTTTGTTTTTTTTACAACTGAATACTGTGAAAACTGGGTTTGTGCAATGACTTCTGTAAACCTGACTCAGCTGCACAAGTTCTGCAAGAAGGAATGAAAATTACTGGTGCAAGCAACATTAAGAATCAGATCCAAGTTACACAATTTAGAGGCATATTATGAAGGTATGTCTGACTGTTTGAAATGTGATAAAGAACAATTTCCTTCAACTATTGATCTGAAATTATATATAATCGCATTAACAGCATCAGTTCTACAGTGCAATCAAATGCTATTCTGAAAAGCTGCATTTAGCCAAGGCCTGTAGACCCCCAAAAAATACCTCTACCTACATAATATTACACTGACATTTACAAACCTGTGCAAATCAGTTTCCATGGGGACTAGTAGTTTGGCTTGGAAACCTTAGATTTTACCATAAATTAGTGATATTTTATTTTTTTACCTGCTGCCCCCAAGGGGCAAACAAACAAAACATAACAATTACCTGCACAAAATTCAACCCTATTCAAGCGAGTAATTGTTTTGTCATCATCCTGCAACTATTGCTCTGCAGGTACACTTAATATGCAACTAAACCTCTTTTATTATCCAACTTTATAAACCAGTCTTTATGGCCAACATCAAAAACTTTATTTTGTGTAAAATTTGTTTGTCATAAAATAATAAAAAAAAACATCCACCTGAAAACTACCATCCCTGTTAAACCTCTTAGAAGGCACTTATTTCAACACTGTAAAATTCAAAATGTCAGCCTTTGTATGTTATTGAACATTGACATCTCCCTCCTCTTTTTAGAAAACTGGGCAGTACTTGCTCCAAAGTAAACATATGCAATAAAACAACTATTATGAGATCATAAACCAAAAATTACTCATTCATTATTTATAGCCCCAAAATGTCTATAAAATCACTCTGAATCATTGTTTAGTTATATAAAAAAAGAACATGCTTACTTGATTTCAATAAGGTACGGGACTGGCCCCATGTTTAAAGTCATGATATATCGGGACAATATTTTTTTTTTCTCTTATATCAGGATCATCCTGTTGTGTTGGCTGATATGCCAACATGGTTTTGGTTGGGGACCCAAGGGTAAAGACCTATAGGTAAAGGCCCAAGGGTGCACCCAGAGGAGTAAGTCATTAATCTATTAGGTGGCCTGATCATGCAATGCCCAGAAAGTTAAGACTAAAATGTTAAAACCAATAGGAAATTTGACAGGAAGAACAATGAAGGATTGACTAAACAGGGTTGACGTGGACTGGAAATTCTCGCAGCAGAATTTTGTACCATTTGAAGTCTGTTGAGAGTCATCACTTTCCTGATAAAGTCTTAAAAGTTTTATCACAAGAATGTTGTTTGTTTCATGCATGGATCTAAATGCCTTTTTCTTTCCCATCTCGATGTTATAGCGGTGTTGACTTTCATATAAAACCCATAAATCTGCTGAGACCAACCACCTTCACACCTTCATGTTTAGAAGAAAAATAAAACACTGACTCAGAATATAGAAAACATGAGTGTTTTGTGTACCAGAGTCAGTACCATGCTTCAGTCCCTTTACTCTTTCAGCCCTTCAGGTAAAAGGCTTCTTATTGTTTCCAAGATGTGAGACACTTTGCTCGTGGTGAAATCAATAGCCCAGTAAATTCTTAATTGAATGACTGCGGGGCCTAGAGCCTGATGGTGCTTTATGGTCTACCAGAAGGCGGCTTTGAGAGTGCACAGAATAAGGACCCTGTTGGCATTGTTGTGGTCTGGGAAACGGCGTCGTGTCAATCAGCCCGGGCTGGCAGGCGACAGCAGCATTGGGAGCCTGTTAGTGCTTCTACACCTGCTATGTTATGCTTGAGCTGCTCCTGGTGTCATATTACCTCCGATTAGCTTTTGTTCCTTTGAAACCCACTTTTTGGCTCATTTGATCACTATGCGGTATTTTCCTCGTCAGTGTTACTTGACACCGTAGTGGTATAATATATCTCATCGCAGTGATCGAAGATGTAAAAAGTAGCTGCGGGGCTCGAGCTGTCAGGAAATGGACTGGGCATGTTAAAATGGGACATGTGTATGTTCAGTGCAGTTAACACCTTTGTCCTGTTTTGTAGCATAGCGAATGCTTTTGTCTGAGCTGTAACACATCTGTCTGAGGTGGTGATGGATAAGCTGACCTCAGGGCCCTTCCTGACTCTTCAGCGGAAGCAAAAGACTACAATGCATACTTTTGGTCAATTTGTTCAGTGTCACGGTTCTTTCACATTTCACATTACCAGCTGTCACTTTGTTAACCAGTTTGTCCGCATTATAACCTGTATTCACCGTGTTCTGGGAGGATAATTGTATCAGGGATGTACGTGTCTATCACTGAAACAAAAAAAAAACCCCTATGCATCTGAATGTTACTGAAACATCCGAGATTAAACCAGCAGAAAACTATAGAATTCACCTGTACTGCAAGAAAGTAATTAAAAAAAAGAGTGGATATATGATCAGAAGTGTTACAGTGGATATGAGTACTACAGATAATATAACTTCATTTGTCCTGGGGAGGTCAAATGCCAAAACTGTTCAACATTAAAAAAATAAAAAATCTTGATTTTATCATAGCTGAGTGATTTCTGAACTGTGCAACCAAACAAATAGCCCAACAAGAAAATAAATAAATAAATAAAAACTATGAAGTTTGTGCTATTTTATCAATGTGCGGTAGCCTAGCAGCACTATCCCCATTCATTACATGTATAGGTCTAGTCATGCTTCATAGTCAGAGGAGGCGGGGCTAAAATGGTTGTCTTTCAAATCCCTCTATATGCAGTAGGACGGTACTACAACCAATCAGCGCAATCTTTCGGGTGACGTAGTCAGACACTGTAAAGTTCACGGAGGAGTCTGGAGAAAGTTACGAATGACTAAACAAAATTGAAGATCATGGAGCTTAACGACGGTTGTTGCTTCTCTAAAAAGAATTTAAAGATCGCTGATGTTTTCTCACATTCTTCACTGATCTTTGATAAAAGGGAATCACCATCTGTTGTAGTTCTTTTTCTATGGTTGTTTCCGGGTTGTTTCTCTCCAAAGCGTTGTGGCGTCACTTTGTTAGGCCCGCACTCTGACCCTATACTTCGCTGTGATGCGTTGGTCAATTTCAGGGAAATCGAGGCAAAAGTTACATTGAGCGTAACTAGACTACTATGGCAGCACATTAGATTTGCTGCTACTAGCGGCGTTTAGCACGGCTAGGCTAAATGTCAGGGCAAGAGAGGGCAATGTCCTGTTAAAGAAACATTCTGCCCCTTTAAAATTCAAGGTAGGGAAAATCAAAATGAGCTGCACCACAGCAGGTTACCAGAAGTGTCAACTTTCACTTCCACTTTGTACAGTAGCATGGTGTGCGGGTACATATGTGATGAAACACACTCCTAAATTCTATGATCTCTTTGCTTTGTTGGATCATTGATATGTTCTCATCCTTCTCAATCCAATATCACCATATTGCACACACCCCTAGGTCACACTAAAACAAACACTTTTTTCCACTCACATGAAAATATCAAGTACAAACTGATAGAAACGCTCAGACATTTTATTGTTTTGGATGCCTTGGAAAATGCCAGACAAAACAGATGCAGATACTTATAACGTGTCATGAGTTAAGTTAGAAACATGAGTAGTGTGTTGTATCGTTGGTTCATTTTGTTGAAGTATTTTCTTTAACATGATGTCAATTTGTCTAATCAGTCTCCCAAAGGTATTACTCTACAGCTGGTTATACACGATTTACACTAGCCTTTGACATTTCAGGTTCATTAAGTCAGAGATCCAGCTCTATTTCTGTGTCAGCTCCCAAATGAAATTTAATCTATAGATAACTTGTCTCAAGTAATGTATCACCATTTATTATATTATTATCTTCTGTATTTTCCATTCTATCAGTATTTTTCTGCATTTAATTCACTGGTGATGATGGTCATAAAAGCTCAGATTAAAATTAGAGGTTATTGTACGATATGAGAAACACAAACTTTCTGTAAAATATATTATTAACTGAACATAAAACAAGTGTCCATCCACCTGAATATCATGACAAGATGAAAAAAAAAAGCATTTTATACCAATTTATACCACTGTATGTTTGGGTCTTTATGAGTTAAAGCAAAGTCTTAAGAGAACAAAATGCACAAAATTAGATATGATGTCATCCTCAATTTCTGCATTTTCTTGTCCATACACACATGTTAATAGAAATACTCACTTTGGAAAGCAAAAATGTCTTTTTTTTTTAACCTAAAACACCATTTTTATATTGAGAGGAGGCCCAAACAAAGAAAACAACCCTTCTCATATTGAACATCACCCCTGTCCCTTCATTTTATACTTAAAAAAATAAAAATCCAATACTGATAATACACATTGCCCTGTTGCATCACTCCCTTCTATGGTAGCCACTAAAAAAACACAAAACCATAAAAGTCCTGCATAACAGCCAGAGTTAAGTCTGTCCATTCTATGGATAATACGTATCATCCACACATAGTAAAGCTCCTCAACATGACACAAAAAGATGAAACAACTCTACTAAAAGCTACTAAAAAAATGCCACAATCCAGGCTTGTATCAAAACTCAATAACCATTACTTTTCATCTGATTATATAAAAGAAATGTATGATTCTTAATTAGTCTATTTATGCTCTTCAGTTTCCTTAAACCTCACACAGCAAGCTTTTAAATTAATAAATAAATAATTATGATAAAAACAAATAGCATTTTTACTTCACCTATTAGTTTCCAATACTGCAGCTCACAGAATATCTCATTTATGATTTTTCTTCTTCAGTCTGGGGAACAAATATATATATATATATTGCCTTGAGCCAGGCCTCAGCCTCCATTGGAGACATATTTACACTCACAAGAGGCCAGACTGAGGCATCTATATGATGGACAGAGCGGAGAAAACATTTTACAGATGATGAATCCATCTATGGGTAGCAAAAAAAAAATATTGGTTTATATATTTATATTTTGCTGGTAGGATTTTTTTTTTTACTTCTTTAGTTTCACACTGTAGAAGAAATAATGAAAAGCGGTAAGAATCAGATGAGCTGTGCGGTTAAAAGCCAGCTGTGCTCAGACATGAGAGCTAGTGCATCAACACTTCTCATATCTTTCCCCAATGAGGCCATCCAACAGTTCCAGACGTGAACAGGGATTCCACCTCCTACTTCTGTCAGCATCTGTGTTTACTGCTCTACCTCATCCATTCCCTCTAGGAGTGTGACCAAAATATGAAAATGGTTTTGACCAACACCTGGGAAACATCAGCAGCAATTAACAGACTTGTCCCAATATTTTAGCTACTGTACAACCAGGAAATGTTACAACTTCTAAGGATGCACCGATAACACTGTTTTCCAGACCGAGTACAAGTACTTACATTTGAGTACTTGCTGATACAGAGTGCCCATTTGAGTATTCAATAATACTATTACCGTTCTTAGTTACTTTTAAAATGTGCTTTATCGTCATTAGTTTGTAACAAAGTGCTTCTATTGACTGTCGATCCACCAGAGGGAGCCACTCTTAGTTAACCATACTAAATACCATTTTGATTTTGATTTGATTTGTTCGTAAAAAGATAATGCAAATAAAACTTACATTAAAAATGTACAGGGTAGCACAAAAAACTGATCAAATACACTTGTTTCCATTGTGGCCCTAGATGACATGACAGACAAGTAAAAATCGGTACAATGATTTAACAAAGAATAACAATAACATATCACAGTGTCAATAGAAAATGAACATAATGCCTTAGCTTAATAACATTAATAATCACTAAACAAAAGAGTAATAATACTGCAGCAAAAACATACCATACTGTATAATAATAATAACAATAATAACAACAACAGGCAGTCTCAAATGCCCTCACCATCCCCTGCGACCACCCCCCCCCCCCCCCCCCCCCCCACGTGACGCCCGAGCCAAACCCAGCCAAATCGGTGTCTGCATGCCCGATCCACAGCCATCCACAGAGCAAAATCGCAACCTCCACTGATAAACTGGTGCAGGACCGAGAGACAGACATCCGAGCCAAATCCGCGTCTGATCCACCGCCACCCGCCATTAAGAATACAACATTTTCTGAGAAGGAGAAAATGTCTGTCGGTGTCTTTAACGTAACTTGCAGGCAGTGTTTGTGTAATTGTGTATGTTAGTGTAGTTGTGTCTGTGTGTAGCCGTGTCTAATTTTTTGCGGGGGTTGGGGTGGGGGTTTGCTTGGAGCCTACACAGACCCTAGCAGCGCCCCTGTGCCCACGTTCAGTATCAGAGGAATAGCAGTATTAGCATCAGTAGTGCTATAAAGACACTACAATTAGTGCATTTCATCCGGATTAATGACATAATCCACAATAATACTTAAGAATCCTCATCATTGTAAGTATATCAGCAACACTAGAACACACTGAAGGTACTTATTAATTGAAGGAAGCTTCTCATTTTAACCCATAAAGATCCAGTGCTGCTTTTGTGAATGAATATTTTCTCTTCTGAAGGGATTTATCATAATATTACCCTCTGGTTTTTTTTGTTTTTTTTTCCAGTGATTCCATCATTTTTCCCCTGTATTAAATTTGTTGATCGTGTCGGCGTTCAGAGTCATTTCAAAGGTTATTATATCAAAACAATGAAAACTGAAAAATGTGACTTTTTCAGTCAAACCTATCATTAACTGAACATAAAACAAACGTCTCCATTCACTGTTACTCATTCAACTCCATGGGTTATTACTGGTGAATCAGCGTTGTTTAGAAGATCACAGTGTTTCCATAGTAACCACTGAGCCTGTGAATGGGTCATATCAGATGACCAGTAAAAGATGACGAACCACATTTTACACCGATTATTGTCACGGACTGATGGAAGCAGGGGAATAGAGGTTATTAAACGTTTTAGATCAGTAGGCAGTCTTTAAGGGTTAAAGGTCAAAATATAAAGCAATTAAAGGACAGTATAGATGCTAATAAAACTCTACACCTGTTTTAATGTATGTATTTTTCTGAATTATTTCTTGAATTTAACAAAAAAAAAAGTTTAAATAAAAAATATATAATTGAAAAAGATAAAAAGGGGTGGGAGATTTTTTATTTTTTTTTTTTCTTCCCACTCCCTTTCGAATATGTTACTTGCCTTCTTATTTTTTTATTTATTCTATATTGTCTTTGTCTTGTTATTTTATCAATTATTGGCTTTTGAAAGATCACTAAATGACAAAAAAAAAACCTGCCAATGAAACAGATGAATATTATCTTGGTAGGATTTCAGGAGATAAGTTTTGTCTTTTGTCTTATCTCCCTGGAAAATCTTATTTTAAGTTTGACGATATATTTGAATAGAAATGATAAATATACACTTGGGAAGGTTTAGCTTTTTGCAGTGGTTTGGTCCAGTGACACATTCACCCCCCCCCCAAGCGTGTCTGGGCTGAGCTTTAGAAGTGTGTCAGTGAAAGTTCATTTCCACTCACTGGATATTTTACAAAACTTGAAACATGATGCTCTAGGTATTTTCTTTTCCAGAAACACAGGAGAGTGGCAGCTGCTGTTTTTATCTGGTTGGACAGGTGTCAATCACCCTCAGGCTCGCAGCTCCACCTCTTAATCCATTTTTGGAATTTCCAGAAGTGATAAAAATGTGTGACATCACCAAGATGACAATGGCAGGAACCACCCACTTTGTTTAATTTCAGCTTCAGAAACCAATGGGTCTGTGAACGGATGCTTCGACCCAGATCTTTTCAAAATGCGGGACAGTGAACCCAAAAGCACCTGTGCTCCCTTATATTTATCTTAATGTTTCTTTGTTATTATTTTTTTTAAACATCTTTTATCTTCATCTCTACATGTGCTTACATTTATTTATTAAAAACCAATTCTAACATTTTTGTATGTTTTTAACATATCTTAACACATCTTAATATGTTTGTGTTTTAAACATCTTTTTAAATACATTTTTACATCTTTATGTGTTTAACATCTCTGTGTTTTTACCTTTTTTTTAAACAAATGTTAACATTTATATGTTTAATGTTTCTTTTTTAACATCATTCTTTATCTTTATTTCAAAAAATGTACAATAAAACAAACAACACAGCAGAAAATAATGCTACATAGTTGTGTCAAAAGCAAACCATTATAGATATTAAACAAAAAATATTCCACAAAACATGTCTACTTATCATTGTTTAGACTGTCCATAAATAATCCTAATGAATGAGAAAGAAACACATTTAGGAAAGAACTTCTGTTCCAAATAGAATAGAATAATTCAATGCTTATCCAGTCCTATCAACAGTTTCCCTTAAACACATGATTAACTTATTATTCATAAGTGCCCTGACAAACATTTGACTTTCAGTGTTTCATTTTTATTCCTCCCTAGTATATTTTGAAAAAAAAAAGACTATAGAGTTTCTAAAATTGTAAAATACTTGTTTTTTTATATATATTTTCCACCAGTCCATTATTTATTTATTTATTGTTTTTTTATGCATTTATTTATTGTCCTCCAGTCCATTCCATAAAAGCAGTGCACAGATGAAAATGTACTGTACATGCTTTTAAGTTTAGTGCGAGCAGAAGTCTGTTTACATTTCAATTCCCCTCTTAAATAATAACCAACTTCTCTTTCTGTGAATAGTTTTTTTTCTATTGCCTAGTAAGATAGCTCGCCTCTAATGGCAAAACATATTTTTGCCTGAATTGTTAGTCTTACAACATTCCGCAGGGCCTCAGCCAGGGCCGGTAAAAATTTTTTAGTTTTTTCCGATCCTATAAATTAATTCACACTTTACAATTATTTATTTTCTCTGTCATCTAGAAACAAGAACATAGCAACAAAAGAGGTATAAAATTAAAACATATTTAGAGCACTACATAAATGGAGCGTTGTGATTGGACTGGGAAAATTTTACTGGTCCAATCACAATGCTCCATTTACGTAGCCAGATTGTAGGGCGGGGTTTAGCACAATGACGACAGGGTTGAAGAAGTACGAACAGTCTATGGTCAGAAAAGCAGCATGTAAACGGACCAGGTGGATATTTTTCCTCCACTGTTAGCGATGCGTTAACGTTAATTAGCCTAGCACATAGGATGTTAAAACAACCAGATAGACGCTAGTTTAGACTTGTTTTCATTGCTCTGTACATGTTACATTGTTCATTGTTCTGATTGGTCATAGCGCTGGCCTATTACGTGACAGACATCCGCTGATCCCACCCACACACTTCAGATCATCTCCAGACTATGAATTCATATCATAGTCTTGCTTGCCAGGCTAGTTTTTCTATGTTGCCTGGAAACATTTTATTATTTGATTTGTCCAGTCTATAAATCTATGAAATCCATAAACTTTAATGTGTAACTTTAAGACGAATTCATTGTTGCGCTTATAATTTGTGCCTTTTTCACAGTTTTTAAATATCCTTTTTCACATCCGTGTATTTTTTACCACTCACATACTTAACCACATACATAATGATGGAAGAACTGAAGTGATTTGGGTTATTTTATTAAAGAACATTTTTGTCAGTATCAAACAAATGGACCTTTAGTTGGACCAGGCTTTAAACATGAACAAGAAACTAAAGAAAACATTAACTCTACATTAACACAGTAGCCATGTTTGTACAAGAACTAGAACCTCAATGAAAGTCACCACATGTTACCAATTCCAGGCGTGTATTTATCCTAAAAGTTACTTAACACAATTGAAAAAGTTGGTTTTCATACCATAAGACTGTTTTTGTAGCAGTAAAACGTCGACTAATATTAATTTAGCTATTTGTTAATATAACCCTTAAATTATTTACTCAATAGTAGATAGTAGAAAAAGTAGAAATAAGGGAATTGGTCTGACTTTAGTAACGGTAAAATCCAATAAACTCTCCATAGGGGTTAAAAAAACATAATAAAAATCACAAAGTAGCTTTAAAAAGAATACGCAGCTTCATCATTTATTTTAAACATTTAAAAAATTAATAGTCTGATGTCATTCTGTTATGTTTTTTTAACTGCGTCATGTTTGATCTGTTTATATACCAATACCATTGCCTGTACCATAGCTTGGTTTTAAATGTTCCCGGATGAAAAATAATTAAGACTGTCGCCACAGGTGCATTACTCTAAGGAGATAAGCAATAACATAACCAGCATTTTTTTTCCCCCCATCAGAGATCCACCAAAGAAGAGGCACATGGTGAACAAATGGACTGAGGCAACTTATAATGAAAGTGTAATGGAAGATGTCAGTGGTCGTACAGCTAATGTATCTGCACAACCTTAAAGACAGAACGCCTACAGCCAGTAATAAGGTCAATCTAATGGTAATCAGACCTAAAACACACCAGTACCAGTCCCACATACAGAGTCCAATATTCACATGTGTGCTGCGCATGAACCATCAGGTGGATGTTGGAGTAAATTCCTGGTTGGTTTAGCTCGATCACGCACGATGAGAAGCAAGGTTTCATTTCATTAAGCTTCTCCTGAAACTCCCTCTAAACTCAGACAGTGAATTATTCCATTCCCTCTCGGGTTAAAGAAAGCAATCATGTTTTCACTATATATGTTTTTTCTCTCTCTCTCTCTCTCTCTCTTCGGATTGACTCAAAGGCAATGGATGTATTTAAAAAATAAATAAATAAATAAATAAAAATGAGACTTGCTTAAACTAAAAGACAGAAACACCTCATCTCTGAAATTAATGTGAATTGATTCTCTCCAGTCCTTTTCCCCTCGTTCTCTGACAAGGTTTTTAAGGAGGAAATTTCAGATGTTCAAGGCCACGTGTAAAAAAAAATCAATTCCTAAATGAAGCTTATCCAACAGTTGTAGCATCTCTCTCAGTAGTCCTGACTGTGGACATTGTGCACACATACTAAACTTATATTAACTGTTGCATGGTAACACAGAGATCAACAGGGGATTTACTAATTAAACTCAGAGCTGCTTGAATATTCTTAAGAATCCGTAAATTACGCTTCCCATAGTTTCTACAGGTAGGTACTTACTGCAATTGATCAAGATGACAAATCCCCCAGTGGAAATGTACCGCACAGTAGAGTGTGCACAAAACAAGAAACTTCTGAGGACCCTTCTGACTGAACACATCAATAGAACTTTATGTAGGACATGGAATTTTGCTTTTTTTTTTTTTTTCATTGAAACTTTAGAACATACTATATATAAACTTTTAAAGAGGACAATTCAATTACTGACCCCCCATAATGAACACATTTAATAATAATTACAAAGAAACAGGGAGCGTTTATGGTAATAATATAAAATAAATAAAAAATACAAAACCAAATGAAAAAGGAGCTGTAAAACAAATACATTTTACAAACACTTAAGTAAATAAAAGAGCAACTTAATGAAATCAAAAGAAAAATATATCGTTTAATTTCACTGGCTGATTTTTGTGACTTAGTTTAATTAAGTGATGAAAAAAACAGTTTAAAGTCATTTATAAAACATTTAAAGGAGGGCTTAGACTTTTTCCTTTCACTACAATGGATATGGTATTCAAATAAAATAATCATTATATTAATAAAATCAGATGTAGATTAATAAAAAATATCACCAATGTCGAGCAGTGGTACATTATCAATTTTAACAGATAGACAGTTTTTAATATCAAACCAACATTTTTGAGTAACTGAACATAAAACAAACAGAGCGAGCGTATTCGGGAGGAAATCCTTTTTTATACGAAGACGCAACAGTAGGCGATATACGATTGGATAGTCATGCCAGGCCGACTATGTGGTATTATGATAGAATGCTGACATCTCTTTTTCTGTTTTTGACGTATGTAAATGTACACCCGTCTCTGTTCAGGTATGTGGGTAATTTCTGTACAATAGCTGAAACCACTCCTGTACATTTACTGGAGCTGCTAGTGCTAATGCTAATGCTAATGCTAATGCTTGTGCATCTGGAATGTATGTGGGATCAAGGTTGTCCGACATGTTTATTGTTATACCTGCTCAGTGTATGACTGTAACATCAAAGTGTATGCGACATGAATATATGTGACGCACGCAACGTGAACATGTGCGTTTCTAGCCATTTAGACGAAGATGCGACCTAGCACGTCTTCAATACACCCCACTCTGGAAGGAATCTTCAAATTTGTGCGTATTCACACCCTGACGGCTACAGCTTCGTGTAAATGAAAGGCACTTCTAATAAAATATGCTGTTGTCCTTGTGTAAATGGCCCCTTAGGCAGTTAACAGGCTTTTAAATGGAATTGTGCATTTAAAAAAAAAAAACATTTCCCCGTGATCTACGTAAACTATAAATGCTGTTAATGTCTGACTAATAACATTAGAAAGGTCATTTTGAGCACTGGCCCTTTAAATGTGAATCAGCCACTTCACTCCTCGCCCCCTCCAGGTGGTTGACGATCCCATTTAGCCACTTGTGTTTGTTAATCCAACCAACAATTTAATATGTTTTCCAATCAGCTCAGAGTTTGGACACATTTCCAGCTTCTACTACAAATGCTGCTGCTTATAAACAATTATGTCATAGTCTGAGAAATGTTCATCAAAAGTCTGGACCTTATATGTGGAAATGTCATGACGTAACTACTTATATATAACAAATTAAAGTAGCAATTAAAACAGGTTGTAGAAATCCACTTGATTTTTCTGGAATTAATATAATATTGCAGCAGCTGGAGGCTTCAAATTCAAACTTTATGAACTATTGGAGTACAAATAAGTGAACCTAAGGCTAATACATGTGAGTTTTACAAAATATGACCCCTTTAATACCACTGAATCCCAACTTTCTAAGTCTTAACTACCTTACTGTTGTGACAGATGGACTAATCAACAATGCCACATTCTTCTAAATGTAAAAAAGTATATCATTTAACAGCAGTTTTTATATAACAGATGCTCTTAGAATATATATGTATGGAGTGTTGCAAAGTGTATATGAAAATACTGCTACTGAATATTTCTGTAATACACACAAAAACATGTGTAATCTTATACTTTGAGTCACAATATTTGGAGTTCCCTTTTGCGTATTCCATATGGGTTTAACTCAATTGTCCTGTCAGTACCTTTTACCCCAGTGTTGATGCTAAAGTCAACATTTTTAATCCAAATTACAGACTCTTTATGCGTTTAACCAAGTAACAATTTAAATGTATTAATCAAATTAGTTAACCTCTTCCACCTTTGGGTACAATTAGACCATATTCATGCAAGAAATGACTAATCCTGTAAGTCTGCAATGGGAAGATAATGGAGTTTTCATATATTCATATCTTTAAGGAAAAGCAGCTAATACCCTAAAAGTTGCTCGACTTGGATTTAACAAACCTTTAAAGCTTAGAGAAAATAATGGCGGCAGTGATACCCTGGAAGCAGAACTACCTCACACTCTTTTCCTTTCTGAAATGTCAAGAGTCTATTCATGCAACAGCCAATGTGTTCACTGTCAACCTGTTCAAACATGCCACCTGCTCAGTTACCACAGCACAGCTTACAGCATCAGGACCTAAAATACAAATGTAAATTATGAGCCACAATTATATCAAAAATCAAATATTCTCTGTTTGATGATTTAATTATCAGTCTCTCAGGCTTCGGTGAAAAAGTAAACAGCAGATCGCCCTTCAGTGAAGGCCAAAATCATCATCACATTGCATAAGGAATAGTGTGACCTTGGTCCTGGCAGACAGTGATTACGTTTTATTGGCCCAAAAAATGGAGCCCAATACTCACCAATGTACTCTACCTGAATAAAATGGAACACTGTGGGGAATGAATTATGGTCCCTGGAGTCAGCGCCAGTCAACTTTTTTCTCTCGTAGCAGTGAAGGGGGGATGAGTCTCCATAAATCTGAGCCAGAGATCCATTAAGGTTTCTGTACTCTGCAGCTTACAGCATTAGGCTACACTTTTACTCACTCTGTGGGTTGTATGTTGGACCAGCCAAGACTTCCACACAGCCCTAATACCATTTAATGCAGTGTTTGGTGTGTGTGTGTGTGTGTGTGTGTGTGTGTGTGTGTATTTTTATATTATGTCTCCAAAACAGTGTTTTCACTCAAACACGGGGGAAAAAAAGTCTAATTTCTAATCCAAATATCTCACATTTGAAATAAGACAGAATCACCTAAAGACAGATTCTGTGAGATATAAATAATTAACTTTTTTAATAATAGCTCTGAAACATATTTCAAGAAATCCTACCATGATCATTTTCACTTGTTCCATTGGAATATATATATATATATATATATATATATATATATATATATATATATATATATATATATATATATATATATATATATATATATATATATATATATATATATATATATTTTTTTTTTTATTTTTTTTTTTTTTTTATTTTTTTTTTTTTTTTTACTTAATTCAAGATTTATAATTCTATTATTATTATTATTTGCTTCATTCAAGCAAAAAAATTCTGCCAATGAAACAAGTGAACGTTACCTCAAGCTGCGTTTCCATTACAGTTATTCACAAAATAGCGATATTCCTAACATTTCAATAAAGTATATTTGCGCTTTGAATGTGTTTCCATTGACGGTTGTTCTTGGCAGGAACGTTGTAACTCTTGTTAAATATCATCCCAAGAGATTTCACTGCTGTCACCTTCGAAGCTTCAGATGGGCTAACACCCTGATAGCATTAGCATAAATGAATCGGCTAATTCTCTCGTCAGTAAAAGTCCCCGGCGAACTCTTTAAAGACACTAACATGTCAAACAAACCAGCTGGTTCACATTATTCGGGTCTGTACATGTGGTCCCTACATTGTCAGGTCAAAATATTAAGTGGAATATGCTTTAAATGCCTTTAAATGACAACCACGAATTAGCATGTAAGAACATTAGCATGATTGAATAGGCTAACTCTCTTGTCAGTAAAGGTCCATGGTAAACTCTTTAAAGGCGCTAACATGTTAAACAAACCAGCTGGTTAACATTATAAGGGTCTATACATGTGGTCCCTACATTGTCAGGTCAAAATATTAAGTGTAAATATGCTCAGCAGTTAATATTGTGACAACAAATGATAAATATAATAAATATATGTAGTGCTTTTTATACAGTTCTTGAACTTTTACAGAACAGAGAATATATTTATCTGTAAAAAACAACAAACAACTTACATATTCAAAAGCTAACATAATAAAATTAAACTTTCACTGTGTCTACTGTAGGAATCACCCTAATTACTACTCGTGTCCTAACAGCCAATGGTTGTCATGGTTACAGCGACTGCAGCTGTCATTTTCACTCCAAGAGAAATGATCATGTGACCATGTAATTGCGGTAAAAGTGTTTCCATTGCACTTTTGCGATGTTAGAATATCAAAACGTCTGAAGAACCACCTCATTAAAGCGTGAAAACTTTTTAGCGATACTTGAGTATTTTTTTCAAAATTCTGGTGTTTCCATTACCAGGTTTTTTATTGCGATATTTACATTTTGTGAATTTCCAACGGTAATGTAAACACTGCTTCAGTAAGACTTCTTTTTAAAAAAATCTAATTTTCAAGATGTATTGTCTAAAAATAAGTTTGTATCTTTTATATTTTATCGAAAAATGAGGAAAAAATACACTTGGTATGAAGTTTATGTCTGCAGTGAAGAAGTCGCGTATGATGAGAATTAAATTCAAGAGCAGGTGGTTGTTCAGCCTTTAGCGGTGTCATTCTGTGCAGGTGCAGCCAAAAAAGCAATAAATAAATAAATAAAAAAACCCAAAAAAACATGTGGCTTACAGGTGAGCTTTTAGAAAGAGTGCACTTCTGTTGGTTCCACAGCAAACAAACAAAGGTTTGAATAAAATCCTGCATGTAGTTTAAGGGAAAATATCCCAAAAACAATCAGCATGAATAGTTTAGTCAAATTCAGAGCCAGCAGGACTCAAAATAGACCTGAAGGCAGTTAGAACCGACGCTAAAAAACCTTCAGCATAAATAACCACAATTAAAAGTTGTTTATGCGTAGAAAAAAAAAAAAAAAAACTCAAACAGAAAGTGAATCATCAATCATCTAATGATCACAATCACTGAAGGCAGCATGATGCTTCTGCAATTAATCAGCGGTAGCAGTCAAAAATAGCAACAATCTGCAATTTTTGTTTCACAAAGTCCCTGCTTTCATGTTGCATCACATGAAAACACATGTACATTTGAACATTTGATCCTAAACCATATTCAATAATAAACACAAGCTTACCTGTTCCTCAGAGACGTCTGGCCTGAGGACAGAACACAGGTGGAAAAAACCCACAGCTCAGATCAGTTTAGTTTAATGGTCTGTAAGTTCTGATTATGTGCATGACAGCGATGGAGAACACTACCACACAGAACAGGTAAATAATAATAATAATAATAATAATAATAATAATAATAATAATAATAATAATAATAATAATAATAATAATAATAATAATAATAATAATAATAATAATAATAATAATAATAATAATAATATATGAAAAAGTGGGTTTTTTAAAATTTATTTATCTCATATATATATATACAAAATAAAACAATTGAATAACATTACAACTAAAAATAAATACAAAAATACTAATATGACCAAGTGGATTTTTCTCATTTCATCACACCTAAAATATAAACAGAAATTCTTTTTAGACAATAAATCTGAAAATTCTCATTTCAAGAAATATTATCAAGGTCATGTTCACTCTTTCCATTAGATGTATTATTTATTTATTTATTTATTTATTTTGTTTGAATCTGTTTGTTGATTGTAAGGAACTTTACACAAACTCTACTGGACCAATTTCTATGACATTTTCAAGAAAGGTGTGAGGTGATCCAGAATACATAGTATTACATTTTGGTGAATGTAGGTCAAAGGTGTTTTCCCAATGATAAGTAAATGGACAAATCAGTTAAAATATGTCTAAGGAAACACTTGTTTCCAGTTGTTTTTGTTGAAACTGTTGCACATGTTGAATAAACACATTAACTGCAAATATATTCCCTTCTTCCTTAGTCTGTTTGTTCATATAAAAATAAAATGTCATTAATACCGAATAAAAAATAATGATATTTAACTGTGATTGATCATAATTAATCCATAGCAACCTCATGATTAATCTGATTAAAGATATTAATTATTTGACACCACTAATACTGATGCATACTGTTTATGAATATGTACTGTTCCTTTGAAATAATAAGTACAACTCAACCTCAAAACTGTTTTGATGTTTCCCACATGGACGTGACACAGTCCATTCAGCTGTTACTAAACTATACTTGGACCATACACTTACACTTTCTGGTGAAATTGTGATTCTGCAGATTAAACAAACTGTGTGATGTTAGTAAAATGGCTGCTTTGTAGCGACGTACAAACTACAAACTAATTACTTCATCCTTGGCTTGACACTGAACCGTCCACTTCAGTGAAAATAAGCCTCCATATGTTTGATCAGTGGGTGAATGTTCTAGTAACTGAAGAAACCTTCTGCTCCTGCTCACATCTAAACCTGATGTCAAAGCTGTTACCACGCCAATGTTTGTGTCAGTGTGGAAGTTTCTTTGTCTGTGACCTGTGAAAATGTGTGTATATGTGTGTGTATGTGTGTGTGCTTATATTCCTACCTTTATGGGGACATCGATCTGTTTACACAGTTACACCAAAATTCAGGTCCCCACGAGGGTAAAAGTGAAATTTAGGTGCCCACTAGTAAAATACAAATCTGTGTGAAGTATGCAAATTTGACCCTATAAATATTTTTTTTGCCTGGAAGTCTCCATAAAGCATGGTAGAAATAGATGCAAAGTGAAACATGTTTTAAAGGTTTGAATATGTGTTTATTTTATTATTATTATTATTATTATTATTATTATTATTATTATTATTATTATTATTATTATTAGTAGTAGTAGTAGTAGTAGTAGTAGTAGTAGTAGTAGTAGTAGTAGTAGTAGTAGTAGTATTATTAGTATTATTATTAATTTAATATTTTTTGTTTTGATTTATATATATATATATATATATATATATATATATATATATATATATATATATATATATATATATATATATATATATATATATATATATATATATATATATATATATATATATTATTTTTTTTTTTTTTAATTTATTTGATTTTTTTTTTGTTATTACATTTATTTGACATGAAACCAGTATATATACTGTGTGTGTGTGTGTGTGTGTGTGTGTGTGTGTGTGTGTGTGTGTGTGTGTGTGTGTGTGTGCATCAGTGCAGATTGCTCATGAAATACAACCTCTGGAAAAGTTTCCTGTGCGCGTCCTTCTCTTTGAACTTCAGTCCATTCCACTCAGGTATCAGATTCATCCAACAGGTGTAGAGTGTTAAATGATCTGGGTCTGTGGCAGTCTGCCGCACATGAAAGAGAAGCTTCTACACACAAACACACATTTACCCACACAGCTTACACCGTTCACATTATCGCCTGCATCATGTGCAGCTGTGATAAAGGTAGTGGTCTTATTGAAGTTTGGCCAGTGTCATGTGTCTGCGCCGTCATGGAACACGAGCTGCTCAGAGGAAATACTACTGTGTGTTGGAGACATACTTCACTGTGAGATACAGGTTACTGTCTGACTGGATGGAAATACTCCATTCCAGCTGCCTTCATTTTTCTTCTGTATCCTGAAGAATCTGATCAATACAGTCAGGGCTGTGCAGACTAAGAAGACAAATTCAAAAACAAAAAGGCTCATATTCGTTTCTTTCCGACTGTTTTACTCAGACAGACGAGTGCTTCAAGGTGAAAAAACAAACTCCACTGTTCTGCAAGTGGGAAAACTCCACTACATCATTATTAGAAACTACCTTTTCACTTACTTCTGACCTTCGTGTTCCTTTTAAACATGGATTCACTGACCTGAACAGTTTAAGACTCTACCAGCCCTGTGTCCTGGTCATTATTGTTATTATATATACATTAATGACATTATTTTAATAACAGCTATATATACAGCTCCCACATTAATGCACCTGCACGTGTCATACATTACATTAAAGTGAACAAACTAAGCATCCTAAATATATAAACCATTCTGAAGTGCAACAGTAACACCATATACACAAAAGGATGATTTACACTGAAGACTAAGGCTGTCATCTGATCAATAATCAGTCAATATTCAATAAATTAGTTCACATTTATAATCAGTGGGGACTCAGTGGTCAGTGTAGACAGGTAGGTAGAAAATGAGTTGCTGAACATCAGGATACATTTATATGGGAAATATTTATTTTCATAAATTGTTGGTAAAATGTGTGTATTTCAATCATTCAACAGTTACTTTTTTTTCCAAAAGTTTCCAAATATAGCCACTTAAGGAAAAATGACAATTCCACAAATTGTGAAGTGTAAACCGCATAAATATAACCATAGAAAAAATGCTGAAAAACTGATTTTTTTTTCCCAAAATAACTCAATAAATTGTGAACTTTCAACTGTAAAGGTCACAGACATTGGTCAGAAAAAAACACTCTGGTTTAAGCACAAAAAATTAAAGTGTGTGTGTCTAAATGTATTGGTATTTTTGAGTCTATAGCTTTTGACCTGTTAAATAAACAGTTGAAGTCAGTGTTTTAGTCCAAACTCCAGGGTGTTAACTTTACAAAGAGCCCATTCTTTTATTTTTATAGCCACAGTTTTCATTTGGAGATGGATTTTTTTTTTAGCCCAGAATTGTTAAAGGGTTAAAGCTTTAATTAATTAATTTTTGTTGTTGTTGTTGTTTCTTTGTTGTTGTTTGTTGCATCACTTGACAAATAATCCCATTTATACAATACAATAATCATACAATAGTGACAGACAGGAAATGACACTTCCTCACCTTATGGCTTTGTTTACATGATATAGAAATGCCAGACTTTTATGTGGTGTTTTTACATTAAAAAGGTGAGTGACAGCTTTAATTACAAACCCGACCTAACATGACATTACCTACAAACATTTCATGACATATCACATCACGTCTTAATATTCAGTGTTGGGATTTGGACAAAAAGAGAATGAAGTGAGAAAGTTCAGATACAATTAGCCTGTCATTGATATAAATGTACACTGAACTCTACTAAAGTTTACTGATGCTTTTCCATCATTTTTCGGCATCGTACCAGCTCTGTCTTCTTCTAATGGATGTCTGCCAGCCCAGCACTTTGGGCCAAACTTAAATATCTTCCTACGTGACTATATTTTTAGATGCGTCGTCCCACAGTCTAAATTCTAACAACCCACTGACTTTTTCCACTTTGCTTCACCAGCAGATTTCTTCTCAATGTGTAAAATATATAACAAATTGGATCATTAAAGTTAATCTTAATGTCTATTCCGCAAAGTTTACACATTCACGGCTCCCAGAATGGCCTCATAATACCCACGTTTGTAATTAGCGACAAAATATTAATCATAAGTCATTATCTCAACACACGTCTGTCATTTCCCAGTTTTAATTTACATTCTAAAATAATTTCATACAGACAAGAGATGTAAAAACCATGTCATTTTCAAGCTGCATCTTGTAAATTTTATGGATCTGGTCAAATATATGCTCAACAGATATTGCACAAACATGGAAACCCTTTAAAGCAGTGTAGCTGAAGGAGCTACCATTGAATTTTGAAAAGGCTTTTATATCTATATTTATATTTGCTATAAAATGTCAGACTTACTAGTAAAAAGGTTGCAAGGGAGAATATATAACCAGACAGTGAAGCTATTTTTTTTTTCCTATGGGATTTTTTTTAACCCTTTAAATGCTGTGTTTGTAATGTAGGGGTGAAAAGGTTTAGTGCAAAAATAACAAAAAACTAAATTATTTTTTTTAAATACTACATAAAAATTGGATCATGTATGATTTGATGTTTACGGCCTTGCATATGTCAGTGATTTACACCAACATTGGTTTATTTGCGTTATTATTTTTCAAACTTTTAATTACATATATATTTTAATAACATTTGTTGGTGGGGGTTTTTTTGTATTTTAGAAGAGTTTTTGAAAATATTTGAGCAATTGAATCTTTATTTTGAAGGGAATTTTAGTGGATTTTAGCATGTTTGTATATTTTTTTTCTCGATTTTTTTTTTTGTTTCTTATTGTATTTTTGTATATTTAGTGGGGAATTTGAGTTTAAAACAACAACAACAACAACAAACCAGAGACACAACAGTCTACCGACATTGAGTGTTTTGATCATCGTTGTATTGTATTTAATTTTTGATTAATCAGAATTTTTTGGATTCATTAAAATGTATCCGAATCAACCCTGTGTTTGATTTTATTTTATTTGAATGCTTTATTTCGAACATGTGCAATTATAATAATAATAATGATAATGATAATGATAATGATAATGATAATGATAATGATAATGATAATAATAATAATAATAATAATAATAATAATAATAATAATAATAATAATGATAATAATAATAATAATAATAATAATAATAATAATAATAATAATAATAATAATAATAATAATAATAATAATAATGATAATGATAATGATAATGATAATGATAATGATAATGATAATGATAATGATAATAATAATAATAATAATAATAATAATAATAATAATAATAATAATAATAATAATAATAATAATAATAATAGCTGTTTAATCTGAATAAAATTCTAATCATTTCACAGCCCTAAAAAAAAAAAACACGATTTCAAAGGTTGCGAGTGCGTCCGTGAGTCTAATAGAAGTTTTGACACTATTTTTTTTCCTGTAAATTCATCCAGTGAACCAGAACATGGTTGGTGTTGGATTGGTGTTGCTGAGCAGTGAACGGTGAAACCATTTCTTGGTTCTTTTCCCTTGGGTACCGCCATGCTGTTTGATAGGAGCGATTCCACCAGCACCGCCGCCTTCTATTGCAGTGATGGGTGGGTGTGAAGGGGGCGGGGCTTCTCCCACTCCCACACCTCCATACACAAACACACATGAGCTGTTTGATCTCCCTCTTCCCCAGGTTCAAAAGACATCTAGCTCTCCAGTGCAGTGAGTGAAAACACACACTTCAACACCTGTCCTCCTCCCATCCCACCTCCTGTTATCATTACACTTCCCTTTGAAATCACATTACCTGTGTCCTCTTCTTAAGCCGAGGAGCGAACTGTACCAGATGAGACAGAATAGGAGATGTAGAAGGGAGGAGGAAATAACCACAGCCATACTTTGTTATCTCCTGCCTACAGGAATTCCCTGTCAGATAAGAGGATCGCTTCTTTTTTATACTGCATTCAAGGATTCATATGAGTCCCATAAGATTAAAGCGTCTCCTTTGGTAAAAAACCAGGAGCACAAACTCACCGTAGCATTTCGTAGTCAACTAAATTTTACAGTTTGGTTTAAATTCCATTGAAAAAGTGGACGTTTATACGTTTATTAGCATTTAAATGACTGTTAATGTGTCATAAGGTAATTAGAAACACAAAAAGTAACTTACAGTGTGTTATGACGTCAGCTGTTATCGTCAATTTATATGTTAATGTGATCAAATTATTTTCAAAAGTAGACATTTTGTTAATTACAACATAAGTTTATAGAGATTTAAATGACTGAATAATGTGTAATAAGATAGGGCACAAAGTTAGAAACCCAAAAAACTAGCTACAGTGCATTACAACTTAAGCTGATAAGGTTAATGTGTGAGGCTTAACTGAAAAAAAAAAGCGTAATTCCCTGTCGGATAAAATCCTTCTCTTTTTTATACTGCATTCAAGGACTCATATGACTCCCATAAGATTAAAGCGTCTCCTTTGGTAAAAAAAACAGGAGCAGAAACTCATCGTTGGCAGACCATTTACATAAAGGTGGACATTTATAGGTTTATTACCATTTAAATGATTGTTAATGTGTCACAAGATAATTAGAAACACAAAAACTTCCTTATTTAATCTGATATGGGTCATTTATGTGTTAATGTGTTAAAGGGGACATATTACGTTAATTTTCCAAAAGTGAACACAGTTCCCTGGTGTGTCAGTGACCTGTCTGTGACATGCTTTAGTCACAATACCACATTGATGAAGAGATACAGCAGTTTCTTCAACCTGGAGAAACAGACCCTTTGAAAATGTTCAGTTTTAGTGCCTCGTGGTTTAATGTAAATGAGCAAATAAGGTATGATGTAAGGTATGGTTTTAATAAAAACTTGAACCAACATGAATTGCATGGTTTTCTTTAAACTCAAATAAATTAGTCACAACATAGTTAGAGAAACTAAGGCTACGTTTATACGGAGACGATGAAACAGAAGCTGAAAAAGTGGCGTATCGTCTTCAGTTTTTCATCTGCGTTTACACGAGCGTTTATACAAAGACGCAACATATACGATTGGATATGCACGCCAGGTCGGCTAGCTGGTACTGATTTGTTCTTTTCTGTTTTTGACGTATGTAATTGTACACCCATCTCTGTTCGACTATGGTTTATGTGTAATATCAATACAATATATGAAACGACTCCTGTACATTTACTAGAGCTGCTAATGCTAATGCTAATGCTAATGCTAGTGCAGTTGGAAGATCTGTGGGATTGAGGTTGTTTGACATGTTTGTTGCTTTATCTGCTCGGCGTATGAATGTAACATGAAAGTGTATGTGACGTGAATATATGATGCAAAGACGTACGCAACATGAACATGTGCATTTTTAACGTTTAGACAGAGATGCGACCTGATCCATCCAGGCGTGTTTCCACTATCAGAACTTCCAGGGCATTTTACAGGGACTTTTTATTTTATTTTATTTTATTTTATTTTATTTTATTTTATTTTATTTTATTTCATTTTATTTTATTTTATTTTATTTTATTTTATTTTATTTTATTTTATTTTATTTTATTTTATTTTATTTTATTTTATTTTATTTATCCTTTATTTAGCCAGGATTGTCCCATTGAGACTAAGTGTCTCTTGGAGTCCTGGTCAAAATGGCAGCAAACAATAAGTGTCAGACAGAGACAACACAATAACATGTATCAGGGAGAAATAAACAAACATAACACATTGACACATAAAGGAGAGAGATTTACATAAAACTCAGTGGCTGCTAAAAAGCTATGTGCAGTCGTTCTAAAAACAATGACAGTCCTCTGTGTATACATTATTAATTATATTCCTAAAAATCTTCAATGATGGCAGAGACTTCATAGCCAATATATTCTGTAAGTCATTCCAGAGATATGGAGCAAAAAAAAAAAAGAAAAGCCTGTTTTCACTCGTTCAGTGAGGCACCAATGACTCAGACCTAAAAAACATGGCAAGAAAAAATATGACTCATTGACTGTTTGACATTGTGTAACACATCACAACTTAGCAAATTGAATGTTTAGTCACATTCTGGATGATTTTTTATGCTGTTTTACTCAGGTTTATGCTGCATAATAATTAAAATGTTAAAGGTTGTTCAAGACACTACACAGTAAATTTTGCAGTGTTAAATCAACACTTAGAGAGTTAATTTGGAGACAATGGGACCAAATACACTCTAGAAGAAGTTAAATAAACTCTCTAAGTGTTGATTTAACACTGCAAAATTTACTGTGTATGTGTGACTTTAAAAAAAAACAGCGTAAAATTCAGAATATAGGTTTACTTACAATTGGGAACCTACTAAAATGAACATTTTGTAAACAACTGCAGTGGCTTAAGCATTCCTCAATATGTTCAAACCTATGAATGCTGATAATTAGTGATGAACCAAAGAATTAATAATTTGTGAGTTGAGAAAAAAATAAACTCTTTTTCATTCTAGTTCTTTTTAAAGATTAACAGCTGGTTTATAGAGCCAGCAAAACAAAATGTTGAACATGATAATGTTATAGATATGATGTAGACTATAATTTGTGGATAAAATAGATAAAAGTAACTTAACTATGAACTTTTACAGCAATAAAATGCAACATATACATACAAATCTAAGAACATTATCTGCATAATAGTTACTTTTTTATACTTTAACTACATTTTACTGAGGCAGAGCCCTTTGTGAGATTAATTTGTATTAGTGTCTAATAATTCTCCTACAACTGTACTAAAAAAAAAAATTTTTTCAGGATATTACCCAAATATAGACGGGTAAATAAATTGTATCTCCACCATCCCTAATCCATTAAAAACTACTTAAGGTGAAAAAAAAAAAAAAAAGACTGACAGCAACTTCTGAGCGTGTTTCCACTTGACCGGGTCGTTCCAACATGGCCGCCTTCCAGAACTTTTACACAAACCAATGGAGTTCCTGCTCGAGGGTGGATACTCAAGAGCGGCCCTGTAGAGTCACTGGGCAGAAGTCACGCAGATTGGTTGTCGCAAATGACATCATCAGATCGTGACAAACGACTCAAGAGTAGTTGCTGGGGGAAGTTTACCACACGACAAAGCAGAAGAACAGTGACAAGAAGAAGATAGAATGGACGAGAACAGTGTCGTGTGATTTCCTCCTGCTGCTGATTTGTTTTGGAACTTTTTATTAGTGACGTTACCATAGCAACTCATGTAATATGAAGAAGGCATCGCAAGGTTCTTACAGGGACACGACGCCTGAGAGGACCGGCTAAATCATGGCCCGGTCAAAGTACGTCTCCTAAAAAAGTCCCAGAAGTTCCAATTCTCCTTTTTGGACATGTCATTGTTATTATTATTATTATTATTATTATTGTTGTATTGATTATTGTTGCACTTTGCACATGTTCGAAATAAATCATTCAAATCAAATCAAATCCAAAAATAGTGGAAATATGCTGAATACGTCCCACTCTGGAAGGAGTCTTCAAATTTGTGCGTATTCACACCCCGACGGGTGTCGGTGTAAACGAAAGACACTTCTGATAAAATATGCTGTCGTATTTAGCATGTAAACGACCCCTAAGAGCCCCTTTTAGGCTTTGGGTTTAAAGCAGTGGTCCGCAACCCCTGGGCCGTGGACCGGTACTGGTCCGTGGATCAATTGGTACCAGGCCGCCAGCTGCCTCATAATTAATTAATTAATTAATTAATTATTTGTCTTGTATTTATTATCCAAGTCTGAACAATCTTTTATTTTGAAAAAATTACCGGATTCTCTGAGTTAAATCGCTGTCACGTGAATGTCAAAAATGTAACTTACATGTTAAGCAGAATAAGTAAAAAAAACAAACAATGTCTTTGGAAAGTTTCTTTTCGAAGAGGAAAAGGTCCATTGAAGAGACAGAAGAAGAGCTTCCAACTTCCAAGAAAAGGAAAGATTTTAACAAACAAAACCAGGAGTTTATCGTGACAGGTGATAACCACAGACCAAGACCGCTCTCTATAATTTCCTGCGACCAATATAAACAATCTTGGTATGGGTGTCGCAGCCACTTCTCCAACCAGATGATTTCATAGCCTCCACTTTTTCCTGAGTTTATATATTGTATCGTTACTGGATCCAGGAAACAGACAGAGTTGGTCTCACCTACTTTTTATTTCAGGATAAACAGTTACTGTCGGTCACAATCACACCAAACAAACATCAATAACATTTCGGGGCTGTTACAATATCTATGGTTTAAACTGTTTACCCGCCCGGGCGACACAACAGCATATGTAAATGAAGCACACCTCAGTTCACCAGTAATGTAAACAGCTCTTCTTCGCGGTGTTAACAGTCATTAACCAGTAAGTAATGAGAAATGTTACTGTTGTTAAACTAAGTTAAATAAACTATGTCTTGTTCTGTGACATTTACCCTAAGACAGTGGTTCTAGAACTTTTTTCACTGATGTTCCCCCTGAGGAAAATATTTTTAGTCGTCTCCCCTGACATGGACAGAAAAAAAGAAGTGCAGTGTCTGTTTTTTAAATGCTTTTTAATCTCATAATTTTCACTTTTTATCTCACAATTGAAACTGATAAATTGAATAAATTGAGGAAAAACACATTTTTGTCATTATTTTCGGCCATATATTACTTTTTTAATATAAAAAAATGTTGTCATTAATGGATAATTGTTCATTAATTTTCCAATGATTTTGCTCATGTGCCACAACTTAGAACACCTCCGGCTGTGACGCTCTTGAATCTAGGTTACCCCCCCCCCCCGTCTGTGGTGAAATTATAAAACGTGGACCAGTCCGTGGTAATAGAAAGGTTGGGGACCACTGGTTTAAAGGATTAAATGATTGTTAATATGTACAGTAATAAGATACAGAAACAAAAAAGCACCCACAGTACGTTAAGACATAAGTGAATACAGTTGATATGTGAGGCTGAAGCAAAACAATGGTAGCACTTTTCACAAGTCATTCACTTTGATTCCCTTTAAAAGCTCTTCATAAATTAGAACTGCTCCACTCTGCCTCTGTGCTTCTCACTAATTTGCTGCTTGTTTTAAGCGGGTCAGTGGGTTATCATTTAGTTAATTTGTCTGATCAAAAACAGTTGTCTGAATGACATCATGGGTTAATTAGTCAGAGGTTGAAAATAGTGAAAATAAAGCTGCACTTTATGCACTCAACCCCACACCCACACTAATGTTTTATGTTGTGCTTTTCTGATGTGATAAAAGTTCTTTTTTTTTTTTTTTTAAAGGCCGTTAGGTTTAACAGAAAAATACACGTTATGAAAAGTGATCACAAATGAAAACATTCAACCTTTATTGTTTTTATAAAGGTATTTTTTCATCTTCACTATAATAACAGTCGGCTCATGAGAGTTTTTATTTCCACAACCATTAGTAATAAAAATGTATTTGAATTATCTTTACACATTCATTTTTTCCACATCATATTTAGTGATGTATATTTGATTCTAATGAAATAAATATAGGTAAAATTTATTTTTATGGTGACTTCTAAATGAATACTTCTTCACAAATATCTTATTTTATTCTTATATATCATTATTACCTTCGCCAAGGAGGTATGTTTGTTTGTTTGTCTGTCTGTTTAGCAGCAGGAATACTCAAAAAGTTCTGAACGGATTATGATGAAACTTCCAGGAATGATAAATAATGGGTTAAGGAAGAACTCAACATATTTTGAGCAATATAGGTCAAAGGTCAAGGTCAACAGCTAAAATACATCAGTGATAATCTGGTGGTTTTTTTCATTCACATCATCTCACCTGTGGCTTAATCAAGTAACGTTTTGACGCCATATGACACCATATCAAGCCTTGGTGGAGGTCTACTGTCTCTGACTGACTGGTATAAAATAAAACTGTGCTCAAAAATGTGCCAAACACACATGAGTTACCTGTCATTCATCACTAGCTTTTTTTTTTTTTTAACATTTTTTTATCATTTGTTAAGTAGTTAATACAAACTGCATAAAACAGCTTTAAAGTGAGATCAAACAATCACAAATGCACATTGAACAGCTGAAAATAGTGCTTTCTAAACTAACTAAATCCACTTTTATTAGTATTTGCTTCATTTATTTTTTATTTGTGTACAGTATTTGGACTCAAGTAATTTAAACAGTTTGAATGTGAACCTTCCAGCTGCTGCAAAATCATGTGTAAAAACTGAGTGCTTTTCTGTAGGATGTTTTAATTCATTCTTAATTTATTACCTCTGCCAAGGAGTTATTAAAATTGACTCTGTTTGTTTGTTTGTTTGTTTGTGTGTGGGTTTGTCTGTCTCTCAGCAGGATTATGCCAGGATCTCTTCCGCCAAATTTAATAATTTGTTCCTTGTGACACTCCCAACACAACCTGAAAATGTAATCAAAATCAATTCAGAACTTTTTGCATAATCCTGCTGACAGACAAACAAACAGACAAACAAACAAACAGAGTTGAATTTAATACCTCATTGGTGGTCGTCTCTTCCTTTGAAGGGGGGAGGTCTGCCTTGGTGGAGGTTTGTGTTCTCAGACTGCTTTTCTAGTTATATTTTATAACTAGTTCGGTCATGACATTTGCACATATAAGGTCCGGACTTCTGGTGTGCATTTTTTTTGGGGCTGTTAAAATGTCATCATCATAATTAATCTGTTTAAACATTTTAATGCAATTAAATGAAACAGTTGTTTTGCTGAAACTGTTGTATAAACATGTTAATTGCACATAGATTTATATTTTTGCATATGTTTTGGATATTTTATCAAATTTTTTGGTCTTTTTCTTTCTGTATTTTATCAAAGTTTTTGAATGTGTTTTGAATTTTTCATCACTTTTTTGTGTTACTATAATTTTGGGAGGTAATTATAGTGGATTTCAGTATGTTTTGTGTATGTTTTTTTCCATATACATATATATTTTTGAAGTTTTTTAGTGTATTTTGTGGGATATTTGACTAAAAAAACCCCAAAAAAACAGAGATAGAACAGTCGACTGACATAAAATGCATTTATCATTGAAATTAATCCAAAATAACCCTGTGATTAATCTAATGAAAAATTTTAATCATTTCACAGCCATGTTTAAAATGCATAATTCCATTTAAAAAAAAGTAAAATGTCACTCCTTCAGGATAAAGCTACTAAAATGCTCGTATGAAGGCAGTGGAGGAAGCATCTGCAGTGGTGAACCCTTGTGGCCATGTGTTCAGATAAGTGCCTGCCTTGTACAACAACCTTCCCTGTCTTGTCAAGTGGGCCCTCGGATCCATGTTTGCAGTCACTTCACTTCTTAAGTCCTACCTTTAAATATTTGAAGAGCCAGACACAAATTAAGAACCAGGAGTAGAAGGGCTTTCTGAGTGAACATGCAAGAATAGGAATGCATTTATAATGAATGTTCGCTCTCCTGATTTATTTGAAGCCAAATGAGCATGGCCAGCAAGAGCCAAATTAACTTCTTTTACTCAATTAACACGCCGATTGTTTTCCTGGAAACTATTTAAGAATGCTGATGCTTACTTTATAGGAAATTGCACATCTCCTCCGTCCGTTGTCAGTTCATCAAACTCCAGGCTTTTATTTTTTTTAGGTCTACTTTTTCTTCTGTGTGTGTGTCATCTACAGTTTGTCATTTTTTGACATTTCTCACAATCTGCCAGAAAACATCCTGCATGCAACTGTGAGTTACATGTAAGCCACAGCCAAGAAACAATGGCAGTCATGCAGCGTGTCTATGTCCTGTAGCTGTATGGCATCATGGTCTGCTGAACCCACTGTTGTTTGTGAAAGCACAGTTTCTGTCTTACTATGGCTTTTTCACTGTGTGATGCTTGAAAATGTTTTCCGGCTACCAGACTACACTGCATAAGAGACATTTTTTGAATCCATGTCATCATTGTGTGGCGCATTTGTTGATAAAAATGAACAGGATCTACAGTGGTTTAACAAACGTATTTCTTCATTTAGATTTAACATACTTGTCCATATACCTCAGTAGGTTGATTAATGACTCCTCATTGACTCCTACAACATTAAAAATATTAATAAAAGATTAATCTAATGTCATTTCAGTCTCAGTCATCCAATATTAAAATGTTAACCCCACATCCAGAATTCTACAATGACTTCAAGAAGTACATTTCAGTATCTTTTACATAAAATTAAAGCCAATATTTGGAGAAAATAAGAGGGCTAGCAATAGGTCCTTGAGGAATGCCACAGGGTGTATTTTTGAGGTTTGGTAAAACATGATACCAACACACATTTATAAATAATCAACTAAAAATGTATGATCACCTCTATCAAAGGCTGAAGTAACAAGATTTTTAAATGAAAGAAAAAATACTGTCAAAATACTCTATAGGCTCAATAGTGAAACAGTATAGTAGTAATAAAAGTCAATGTTACACACTTTGTTTTCTCCAAAGGTAATTTCCTTCTCAACATTTAGAGGTATAGTCATGGTTCAGGAGGTCGTCCAGTAACGTCCTGAAGGGTTGTCGGTTTGAAACTTGACCCTTCAGTGTCACTCACACTGGTGTATGAATGTGGATGAATGTGGATGAATGGTGGTGGGAGGAGCTATTTGGTGTGAATTAGCAGCCATCAGTCTGCCCCAGGGCATCTGTGGATACAAACATAGTTTACCACCACCAGGGAGATAATGTGAGAGTGAATGAATAATGGATCAATAATGTAACATACTTTGGGTGCATTGAAAATTGCAATAGAAATGTGATCTACTATCATTGGTGTTCACAGATACATTATAATAAATGCTACGTTGATACCGTCTTATTGGTGCATCATTTTAGCATCTCTAGTATATTTGCTGGTACTGACTGCCCATAGATTTTATTCTGAATGGAAGAACTGCCTATATGTGCATTACATATTCAACATAAAATAGGATATATTACAAATAACCCCCCACCCCCACCCCCCAAAAAATGCTTTTCTCATTTTACTACTTGTAATTACATTCATAACAATGACACAAAATGTCACTTCTCAAATTTGAAGATTTCTGGTAATTTAATTTTGTGGACACCTTAGCCCCAACTGAGGTTCATTTAATTAAAAACAACGCTACTCAGTTCCAAAATGGTGGCGCCATTGGCACATGTGGAGAGTCTATAACACATATAACATCTATATATATATATATATATATATATATATATATATATATATATATATATATATATATAAACAGGCCAAGATCCTGTGGGACTTCCAAATCCAGACTGACAAGATGGTGATGGCCAATCAGCCTGACATAGTGGTGGTGGATAAACATGAGAAGACAGTGGTGGTGATAGATGTAGCAGTCCCCAGTGATAGCAACATCAGAAAGAAAGAACATGAGAAGCTTGAGAAATACCAAGGGCTGAAAGAGGAGTTAGAGAAAATGTGGAGTGTGAAGGCAACAGTGGTACCAGTAGTGATCGGAGCATTAGGGGCAGTGACCCCCAAGCTGGGAGAATGGCTCCAGCAGATACCAGGAACAACATCAGAGATCTCTGTACAAAAGAGCGCATTGCAAGGAACAGCTAAGATCCTGCGCAGAACCCTCAGGCTCCCAGGCCTCTGGTAGAGGACCCGAGCCTGAAGGAAACACCGCCCATGTGGGGCGAGGGGAACATTTTTATTTATTTATTTATTTTTTTATATCCATGTCTATATTTTACACATCCTACTGTAATACACACATGGTGCCTAGCATTAGTAATAGCTATAGCACTATACAAGGCAAATGTATGTTTATATATGTTTGCTGATGTGGGACAGTGAATTACAAATGACATAAAATAGCAGGTAACATGATACTTTCTCCACAGTTGCTTTGATTACAATTTTTTGTTCAACATTCTTAACTAAAATGTGCATACCTTGAAATTTCTCATTATTTTGACCACATTTCTGCAAACATATCACTCTTAATTAAGCACTTGTCATTAGGCATGCACAATGGATTAATTAGTTATCATATTCTCTCAAGCATTATTATACTTTTCAATTATGCTCTGTTGTGAATGTGTCATAAAAGTCACAGGTTTTGATGGTAATTCAATGTGTTCCGCTAGGAAAACACTTCTGTTTGTATGCTTGTCGCTACCATGAATCTTATGCCAAAGAAAAGTCAAGAGGTCAAATAGAAAACAGAAGAAAGAACAAGATAAATAGATATTTTTAACAACTTTTAATGAAGTTTCACAAAATGTCCTTTATGTAAATATCACTGATGTGGTGTTAACTTGACTGTCAACTGACCTATTCATTATCTAATTTTTTATCACAAGTCACTTATGTCAGATATGAAAAATACATATCCATTATACGCTGCTCTGTGGAGGTTGACAAACAACCTCTAAAGCCTGTTAGCATGAGCACAGAAATGACAATCAACATGAAACTTAAAAGTTAACACATTAAGGAAATGTTCCAAGCAACTGAAAACTGAGAAAATATATTATTAATATATTTTATTATTATTATTATTATTATTATTATTATTATTATTATTATTATTATTATTATTATTATTATTATTATTATTATTATTATTATTATTATTATTATTATTATTATTATTATTATTATTATTATTATTATTATTATTATTATTATTATTATTATTAATCCATATCTATAATCAATGTTTTGCTGCCAGGACCTATGCATGAAATATACAAACTTGCTTTCTAGTTATACTATATGTAAGCTATAAACATTTTTGATAACTGAAAAAATATATAACCAAAACTTGAATTTAAGTTTAGCTTCATCACTGAATCTGCATGGTGACACAGAAAAATACACTTTCCTTAACCCCTCGGTATTGAGTCCTGTTATATGTTCTGTTCTGTTCTGTTCTGTTCTGATATGCTATGCTATGCTATGCTATGCTATGCTATGCTATGCTATGCTATGCTATGCTATGCTATGCTAGGTTAGGTTAGGTTCTGTTATGTTCTGCAGATATTTACTTGGATATATACTTAAATGCAGCATACAAACATAGTGAATGCATAGACATGAATAAACTGGACAGATATCTCTGGATAATGTAAATCAAAAATGTTTTATGTACGAAAAAAACCTCCAGGGTCCAGTCTGGCCCTTATAATGAAGTTATGAAATGCAAAAATTACACTGGAGATATTAATCATTTTCGTTCTGGTTCCACATTTAGACAAACTGAATCTCAAGTGGGTCACATCAGTCAAATACTATCACAATAACCTATAAATACAAATGAATTTTTCTCTTTGTAAATGTAAGCATGTTCGTGTCATTTTATTTTATTTATAACAAATTATCATTTCACAAAAAAAGGCAAATAACCTGAAAATTTTGAAATGCAAATTTAACAATATTATGCCTATTATTGTGTATTTGTTGATCCACTCTGATAATTTTGTTGAAAATGCACTTAGTTTTCTTAAGAAATTTCAGTTTGTTAGTTGCTTGATGTAAACATTTTCATCCCATTATTTTACTTTTACTCATCTAAAACATGGAAGAAAGTTTGGAGTTGACATTATTTATAGTATATTACTATTATTTCACTGGTCTCGCTGACTTCAGATAAATTTTGGCTGAATATAGCATCTGAACTAAAATTATATTGATACCTCGGGTGTATTCTAATGCTTGATTTTGTCACCATATAATGTTTGTCATATTTTATAAAGTCAAAGTGAATTACAACAGAAAAATAGGAAATAGGAAATAGAATAGAATACCTAACGTTCCATATATGCTCCACAAATATCAGCAGTAATAATATTACACGAGGAAACATTACAGTCTGCAGAGATGTTTTAGTTTTTTCAGGGGGACTTTTTCGACAGATGACAACATTTATTTCAAAGATTAGATAGAATCAGTGAAATGGCTGCAGGCAGAATTCAGATAGGGTATGTTTGTGTTTCAGCAAAACACTAGATTCCCTCCCACACAAACCCAGGCTGACAAAGTACACACAAAAAAATAATAATAAATTATAATAATAATCTCTTTTTGTTTGTTTTTTTTCTTTCTAATGGGAGCTGTAATGAGAGATGCAACTTTGAAAAGGCAGTTCCAACCTTCACAGCCGCATTTTATTTGCTTAGTGGACACTCTAATCTGTCATTTCACACCGACAGCTTTACACATTTGGTGTTGCCGGATGGATTTTTTATGACTGAATTTTTATTAGAGCATCGGAAATAAATTACTTCTCTTGAGGAAAACACTACCGGGCGGTTTATACCCTTCTCTTACAATTGTACAACACAGAATTCAATATTCTTTTTGTTGTATGTAGTTTTGTAATCAACTTTACCGAGCTTTGTTAGACCAGTTGAAGCAAATAATAATAATAATTAAAAAAAAAAAAAAAAAAAAAACACTCATTGATGATTAGTATTGTTAGCACAGAGTAAAAATACAATAAATCTATGGGTGTGTTTGTTTGCGAGCAATTTGTGCAAATGTGAAAAGATGAAATGAAGGGAAAAGAAACATCAGAACATTGATATGGTTTAAGTAAAAAAAAATAGAAAGTGAGAAAAGAGACAAATGAATGCTACAAAAAAAAAATGAGGGAGAGAAAAGAGGAGGCGGGAGCCTGCTGAGTGTTGGACTGTAGATTTGTCTCCTCAGCTGCTGGATAAGTCTGTCATCTGTTCAATGCTTGAATCAACATCTGGTGAAAGTGGTGAACATGGAGTTGTCTGAGCCACCGACAATAAGATGGGGGGGGGTTATTCAGTCTACTGGGTGTCACAGTTTGTAATACACCTACAGAGAAAGAAGCCAGTATCTGATGACGTCCACATGATGTGAAGTGTTATGAGGCTATATTTCACTGTAATCACATTACACTTTCCTATAATGGAGTAATGGACGATAAAACTCTTATTTTAGTTGCTGCATTATATTTACTGATCTCATTAACAGGTCATGACTCATAGGGTCTATGAATAAACCTGAAATCATACACCCACATGAGTGTTTGGCAGCGTTGTTACTTCCAAATTGTATTTCATTACAGATTACTTGTTACTGATGTTTAAATGACATTACAATATTACTGTCTGAACTGTAATGCATTACATGACTTGACTCATCTATTTAGTTACTATGTTTTATTGTGTTTTTATCTTCGTCTTTTTTTAGCTTTTATTATATTTATTTTATTGTACAGCATTTCTTTAAATGTTTGCCCTATAGTGTAGAGCGCAGACCTCCGTGAAGCAGATTTGTACCCTTCCGTGTTCACTAATGATTTATTTTATTGGTCATTAGCAATCCCTTAGAGCACAGGTGTCAAACATAAGGCCCAGGGGCCAAATCCGGCCCGCCTCAAGCAATTATGTTATGGGTGAAAATGTGTTGTAATGCAAGTGTTATTGAACAGATACTGAATAAAATATTACTGATAATGACTGACAAAATAAGGGATGCGGTCTTTGCGATCTATGCACCCAAACTTTGAAATTCAATTTTCCAAGATATCAGAGAGGCCAGCTCACTAGATATGTTTAAATCCAAACTTAAAACTTATCTTTTTACTTTATTTAGCCTTTTGAGGACATTAAGTCTTACCTGCACTCACTCACCTGTTTAACTTTATTCACTGTCTGTTTGCACTACCCCTTAACGGCCACTAGGGGGAACAGGATGTTACTGTAACTAATCAATTTTCTTAATTCACCTCTGGAACGCTCGGTTCACACATGAAATTGATTTGCATCCTGTCATATGCTGCTGATTGTTTATGTTTCTGTTTTTTGCACTACCCCCCAACGGCCACAAGGGGGACCAGGATGTTACTGTAATTAATCACGATCACTTTAATTGACCTGTAGAACGCTAGCTTAACACGAGAAACTGATTTGCATTGTGTCTTATGTTGCTTATTATTTTTATTCCTTCTATTTATTAATCTATTCTGTATTTTATTGTCTTTTATCCTGTATTTCTGTGAAGCACTTTGAGCTGCATTGTTTTGCATGAAAGGTGCTCTATAAATAAAGTGTATTATTATTATTATTATTATTATTATTATTATTATTATTATTATTATTATTATTATTATTATTATTATCATTATCATTATCATTATCATTATCATTATCATTATCATTATCATTATTATTATTATTATTATTGTTTAGCAACGCATTACGTAACTGCGTTTGAACAAAAAGTTAAACCCTAATGTAATGGATTACTTTTGTAACATGTTACTTCCAACACTGGTGTGAGGTATTGGCTTTGCTCTGCTGCAGAACCACCTGTGCATTAGAACAAAGGCAGAGAAGAAGAGGAGGCGAATCCAAGAGGCAGAGAGCAGAGCCAGATGAGGAACTTCACAAGAGCAGATTTCTCAGTGTGGTCAAGCTCAGCCAGTTTCTTTAGGGGAGTGATAAAAGGGTAGGACCTCAGGTATTCCAGCCTTGTGTCTGTTCTTGGGTTTGTGTGATGTTCAGTCTCTTTGAGAACCCCCACCTCCTGCTGACTCCTCTAGTCTGCTTTTATGTTTGTTTTTGCAAATGGTATTGATAATATGTAGGCCTACTAAAGAAGCAAATATAAAAGCAGGATATTACTGAAATCCAAAGTCATAATACATGATTTTATGAGTGGGAGTATAAAGTATGTTCATGGTTAGAAGTCAGACAGAAATGCAGCGTGTTAACACAGTCAGACTGCTGCACCCCCCCCAACTTGTTATATTTGAGTCTTGGACCAATCAGAGGTCTTCTCCGAGTGCGCTGAACTAAACATGGGTGATTATGTTGGAATGGGCAAAGGCTGTCAAGACTGTACTGCATGTACTTAAATCAGCAAATCTGCAGCTTTTGGCTTCATTTCACACAGACCATCTTTATCTACAGTCCAGGACAGAGTAAGGGAGAGAGTTTCTAGTTCTGACATTTTTTATTTTTTTATTTCTGCCATTTGAAGCTTTACATCTGCAACAGAAATACACAGCATGACTAAAGATACAGTGAGCACATTCTTTATTTTATCCCTGAATGGAATTTCGTGGATGTTTATGTTTTTGGTCTGACCCCCACCACCACCCCCACCACTGATCATTTGAAAAATATTGAGTCAATTAAGAAATCCCATGTTTTCATGAATACCATAGAAAAGAAGAAGTGATCAGATTTTGGATGATTTACAATTTATAGATTGTCCACATAGGGGCGCTCAAAAGCTTAAAATCACTAAACACTCTTTTGTTCATATCTGTGGACCTATTTGTCTAACTGACTTCATATCAAGTGCAAATGAAAGGTCGTGACCTGAGTGTGAAAGGACACCTCACACCATTCAGGAATATACCCCTAGCCATTGCTTCCAACAGTTTAGTTTTATCATATATTCTTTTTTTCATCTTTGGTCGATTTATTTGTGTATTTAGTGATGCTAATAGCTCAAAACCTTTAATTTTAACCCTCCAGGTGCCATGAAGACAAAGCTTTACACTCATTTTACCAAAAATTGTGTAGCTAGTTCTACAATCCGTCGTAATTCTTTCTTAATTTGTTGTATAACTGATAACATCTTGATATTTGAACATATAAAGTCAACACTTCTGAGACTTTGGACAAACAGAAACAGAGCAGCACGGTCAAAGTATTTCATGTACATTTAAACCTGTGAAGTTGAATTAATGAAGAATTCAGACCTACGTATAGCATTTACAGGTTATGTAGATCACAGAAATGTTTTAAAATGCATAATGTTAATTTCAAAAATGCCATTTTCAAAATATGATCCCTTTAAACAACCATAAAGTCGAAGATAATCTTTTGTTGTGGAAAACGCAACTGGGAAGAGTCAACTTATTAGCCTGTGTCAAGCAAAACAAAACAAAAAACACCAACAAAGGACAAGTTGAAACTAATCAAACTAGGTTAAAGACTATCCATTACATTATTAAAACCATTGGCTTAAGAAAATTAGTGCAAAAAAAAAAAAAAAGTTAGATGATTATGGTTGTAGGTGACTTTAATATTTAGTGAAAATTATCAACAGCAGACCTTGTCTATGTTGAATTGTTATGACAGGACAATGTTCAAACACACAGTGTAAAGGGAACTGAAATGACTTGGGATAAACAGTTGTCTAGCCGAAGCCTCTTAAGCCCATTGGCCCCTTGGTACTGACGGCAGCCACTGGTCCATCTGTGTTGCCACGGTAATGCTCCATGATGCTGGTAGCGATACACAGATTCTATACATCCATGTGAGTAGACGTCAGTGAAACCATTTGTCAGACAAAGGAAAACACCACAAACAACAAAGTTTTAGTCCCACTAAAGGGCAAATATCAAATAAAGTAAGAGATAAATAATGTCAACAACCAAAAGATCAATCTGCTAAGCATTGTTTTGTTAAGCTAACAGTAGAGTATTATTTCTCCACCACTAAAACTCAGTCATGACAGATAAAAGTACTTTATTTGTCATTATACTTGTCATTATAATATGTATACATTATATATTATGAACCAATGTTGAAGGTTTCATCTTATCTTTGTTGTTTTCTGATCAGAGTTTGATTGTGCTATCAGCTAATCCATTGTTTTGTCTTACACTGAAATGATTCCTATTGGAAACAAATGCTCCAGGACATAACCACTTATCAGTGAGTAGAGTAACTGGGGGCTACAGATTAATATAAAGTTGCCATATGACCTGATAAATCCAGACACATTGTTCCAGAGGGTGAGAAGACGGGTGAATACGGGGATTATCCATCATGCCAAGTGTCTCCATTTGAAGCCCAAGGGTCAGCATTAATATCTGGGGTTGGTTCACTTGGTCAAGTCTAGGTTCAGCAATGTCACCATGCCATCATTACAAGATCTTAAAGGGGTCATATGTTCCTAAACCCACTTTTATTAGTCTGGGGTTTGGACCCCAGCAGTTCAACAAGTTTAAATTTGAACCAACTAAGTGCTGCAAAACGATCTTTATATTAATTCCGGGAAAAAATTGTGGATTTTTAAAACCTGTTTTAATTCCTTAACACTTTTCTGTGTCATTAGTCAGAAATAAGGTTGAAGATGGACCTGTGGACAGTTCATAAAGAAGTTACACTCATGTATAAGACTTTACAGTTATGTAGATAATGAGAACATGGGCGTAAAATTGCGTATGGATGCTATAGACGTGTCCACACAAATATTTGGATGTTTCCAAAATGTCCGTACCAAATTTCAATGGGAAATTATACATTTGGGAAAGAAAAGGTGAATTTTCCCCTCCTCAGTTCCGCCTCTCAAAGATGGCATGTCATTGGTGGGGACAGCCTGGTTAACCATAGTGTTGCTTTTGTCCACAAAAATCTTGACTAAATATTGTCATCAATAAAACTTTATCATGTGACAAAAATGAGACGAGACGTAAATGTTGGTCTTGTGATGATAACTAGAATTAAATATATAATATAATATAGATGATGAATAAAAATGAGACAAAATGTGGCTAAAATGTCTTGATGTTTCATCTCCTTTTGCCGCATTCTTCTTTTCCTTTTTTTTTTTTTTTTGCTGTCTCTCGCGAAAAAGTCGTTAAATTATGTCCCCAACAATGTCAACATTATTATTACAAGGAAAGGTTTTAAATACAAAATTCCATTTAAAAAAGCAAAATATCACTCCTTCAAATGAATGCCACTCTGGCAAGAAGTACTTATCGAAAGTTGTATTTATTCACTCCATACAGCAATCGTGACTTTGTTTGTGTTCGCCCCAAAACAATTGCAGTGACATGACACAAAGTAAGACTTTCAAATGAGCTTTCACTGATTGTTGCCTTTTTTAGTCGTGTAACTGCCAAAGAACATCTGTGTCTGTGTCAATCAGCGCAGCAATTTGTAGAACTGACTCCAAATCGTTTGAAATGTTTCAAGCGTCAACTGTTGCCATGGCAATCGACATTTAAATAATCATGTATGATGAACCTCCAGTTTAGCTCGAGGAATCTTAAAACCTTGCTTTTAAAGTATTAGATTTATTTTACAATATTGGTAACACTTCAAAACCCCAAAACAGGTACTGAGGTTGGGCTGGTTTGAAGAAAAAAAAAGAAAGAAACGGTTTCAAAAATTGTCATTTCATCAGAAGGAAAAGTGAATAAGGATTAGAGTGCCATCAACACTATTCCTCTGTCAAGTGATTTTTATCACGGTGGAAGTACAACAGCGATGACAACACATTACCTGAGATGCTGCCAAATTGAAATAAACCAACTCAGCGATAACCATTTTAAATGAGAGCGCAAACAGCGTTTCCATCAGCCGTCACAGGACGTCCTCCATACATCAGGCTGTGCTTCTATTTCTGGGCAGTGGGACAGAGACGCCCTATATCAGCGCCTGTTCAGACTCGCTTTATGGAAGACCTCCTCCTCCTGCAGTTCAAGTCAATTGTCAACATGATTTATGGAGATGTGAGCTATCTCGGGACTGGCTCCTCAATCTTCCCCTGACGAATTGGTACCATCGTCCCATGTAACCGTCGTTTGTTTTCCTCACTGGCCAATTTTCATCCACGCTGACAAATTAAATCTGCCATGTTTTTGAGAAAGCTATTTTTTCCTTCCCCCCCCCTTTCATACATGACCTGTTAGACAATTACCGGAGATGTGAAAGTGACACCAAGAGATGAACTTCACACAACAGCTTGACACTTGTCTTCTTCACTCCTTCAAGGCTCCAAAATGACTAATACCCCGACTTTTAATGGTTGAAACTCGACACTTTTTGAGTCTTAGCATCTTTCAAAAACACGCACAGCTTATTGTCTCAATCATGGAGCTCACCAACACTAATACAACTTGATTAATGTGACTGGTTTTATGAGTAGGATAAAAGGCTGTGCATATTATCCAGCCAATTATAATGCTCCAGGAAACTCTTCTAAAAACAATGGAAAGCTCGTGCAATCAACGTAAGTGGTGGTAACTTTTTAAAGTTTGGCTATTTAAGTTTATAATTGACTCCTCTCCACCAACACTAAAAGGAAATGAGGGTCCAGTGAGTAATCAGCCGTATCTTCATAGTAGAACTTTGCAGCCTGGCTATGCCCTGACCTGCCTGTAGATTAAGGGAAATTAACTGCCACTGGCAAGGTGAGTGCAATGATGGAGAAAAAAAAAAAAAAAAAAAAACAGCAGCTAACCAACGTATTCATCTATAGCCTGTGAAACAAGTTAAATACTGTATGTAAATGAGCTCCATAAGCCTCAAATGTCATTAAAAATGAGTGGTGTTAGTGGGTGATGTCTTATAAACAGTGCAATAGTAAGGGTGGTGGTTTAAAGGGGGTCATTTAACCTATAAAAACCCAGTGATATTTAGAGGTGTAAGAAAAATATTAGTTGATTTCACAGAACTATATTGATAAGTAAAAAAATACTGTATCGATATTTTTTATTTATTTAAATGCAGCTATGGCAGAGGGTATTTTTTTTTCTTTTTTGTTTATATTTTATTTTCTATTAGAAATGCTGATTCATTAAATAATGATAGTGTCTTAAAAGCACAATTTACTATCTGTTCCTTTATTGAAAGTGTATAAAAATGATGCTATAAAGTTAGTTATGAACTACAGTAATATAATATGAACATTTGGGCAGGATCTTAAACTGTAATGGCTGTAAAATGGAAGTTTTTATGGAGGAATATTTTGTAAAGCAGCATTAAATCCTGTTCTGATCACATAAAAATGTGTTTAGTATTTGTGCATGTTTGTGATGTGATTCAATTGTAACAAGAAATAACTATTTCAACATACAAACGAACAAAAAAATTCCCTTTCTAACACTATCATGATATATTGTAATATATTGTGTCATGATCTGAGTATCGTTATTTGATTCATATTGGTAGATTTTTTCCAATACACACCTTTAGTGATACTTCTGTGGAAATTCCAAAAAAAAGTGTTGTGTCTATATTTAACTTTTATTAAGTGATTTATCATAATTTAATATTATGTTATTCTACATTTACAAGTGAAAATCAGGTATTTTCCTGTATTTAATTTACTGATCATGTTCATTGAAAGTCCTCCACTGAACTCCTGCTACCATAAAAGTCAATTAAAGTTGAAGGTTATTGTATTAGAAACACAAAAAACTGAAGAACATGTGATTTTTTTTCAGTCAAATCTATCATTAACTGAAGAATAAAATAAGCCCTTCATCCACTGATATTAAATCAACTTTATGGGTTTTACTGGTGAATCAATGTTGTTGAAGATGACAGTATTTCCATGGTAACTGTGGAACCTCTGAATGTCCAAATGTTGTCATGTCATATCTGATCACCATGAAAAGATGAAGAACTGTATTTTACACTAATTATTGGCATCAGAATCAGAATCAGAATGTCTTTATTGTCATTGTATATAAAATCCAACGAAATTGAAAGCTGCTCCAGTAAAGTGCTTAGGTCACACATGCATCACATACACACCTGGTAATGTAATAAATATAACAAATTATAATGTTAAAAAGATATAACTAAAAATACTAAAATACAAAATGTTAAAATACTAAAATACAAATGTTAAAATACAAAATACAAATGTTAAAATACAAAATACAAAATGTTAAAATACTAAAATACAAATGTTAAAATACTAAAATACAAATGTTAAAATACAAAATAAAAAATGTTAAAATACTAAAAAATAAAATAAATAAATAGATAAAAAATACACAAGCAGTGGTTTGATTGAAACTAATTAATTATAATTAATTATATAATAGGATTAACAGATGAACAGGTATTAAACAGTTTAGATCACTAGATGCTTTTGGTGGATGTCTAGGTCTATATGGGTTAAAGGGAAAAACAGGATTTTATTGCATCTAAGACGCTTGACTGCAGTATCAATCACCCTCTATATTGATCATTTTCATTTTTTTATGACACTTTATGCTGTGTCTGGGTGAAACTTTGGAGAATGTCAGAGAAATATAGTAGTTTAGGGTCAAGAACTTAGAACAATGTGATTTAACAAGTTGTAAAATAGTATATACTTAATAGAGTGCTGCAGCATGAATCTTTTTGTTTAATTTATGGATTACATTATTGGCTCGAGGATGAAGTGTTCCAAGTAGATGTAGTAAAGAGATTTCATAAATAAAACTGAACAACTTTTATATGAAAAACCACAAGAACAAGCTTCAGGTTATTGACTTTACAGGAAAACAGTAAAACTGACCTTTCTTGCAAGAGGCGTAATTTAAGATAGACAACCTTGTGATTTGGTACAGAGGAAAAAGTCATAGTCTCATGAGACCGACAAAAAGCAAGATGTGACTCTAAAGCAGGGCTCCCAAACTTATTTTATTTCAGGGGTCACTTTCAGACCCATTTGATCTCCTGTAAAATAATAGCGTAATAACCTACAACTAATGACAACTCCAAATGTTGTCTTTGTTTTAGTGAAAAACAGCACATTTAATTATGAAAATACTTACTTTTATAAACTATCCAAGTTGTGAATAACCTGAAAAACTGAAATTTAAGTGCAATATGGATCAGATCTAAAAGAAAAAAAAAACACTGAACAGTAACAGTAGCAGAAAACGGGTCAAATTGTGATTTTTTTATTAAGATATTTCAAATAAGTCACATTTGTTCAGCTATATTTTTATAATATAATGTTATTTTTTTGCACTGAATCAAAGACAAAAATATTAAATTGTCATCATTTACCATCAAACGGAGAGGAAAATATGGAGTCATTCAATTTTGTAGGTTATTATGCTATTATTTAACTGTAGATAATATTGGTCACTTACCCCCCCCACCCCCCCCACCCCCACCCAAGGACACCTGTGGCTATATATGTAGTTTAACAAACAAAAAAATACGACAATGAAACAACAAGTAATTTTGTTCATCATTTGTTTCCAAAATAAAAATGAAAAAATGGATAATGATGTGGTTTTTCAGTTTTCCTTTTCGTGTTTAAATTAATACGTTTTGTCCGATTTTGATGGGAACCACGAAGGAAATTGTTGTCATATAATTTTTTAATATCACTTTGGGACATAACATTCATTTCCGGTTTATTCAATGTGCTTCAGTTCGAAATGGGATAGAAGGGAAAACGTTTGGTTTTTTTTAATACAAAAAGGAAAGCTGAAAAAATGCATCATTATCCGTTTTTTCATTTTGGTTTTGTAAACAAATAATGAAGAAACAAGTTGTTTTTTTGTTGTCTTATTTTTGGTTTTATTTTGAAAAACGAATGATACATGGATTTTTGAAAACCACTATAGAAATCAAATCCATTATTATTATTATTATTATTATTATTATTATTATTATTATTATTATTATTATTTTTTTTTATTTTTTATTTATTTATTTTTTTTTTAATTTTTTAAATTTTATTTAATTTTATTTCTTTTTTATTATTATGTGGAACATGAACTAAAATGACTTCAACAGCCTTGACTGTGGAATTTTAGCACTTTGTAAATTCATCCCAGGAGCCAGATTGGAACCTTTGGCCACATATTAGAGCTCTAAAGATAAAAAAAAAAAAAAAAAAACTCATTGTGTTGTTTTAGTTTGTTCTTTTGAACAAACCTGCAAACATTCCCAAACTGAAACAAGATGGTAATTAAAAAAAAAAAAACCCAAATAAATAAATAAGCCCTGGTTGTGTTGTTTTGTAGTGGACATTAGCTCACACTGTAGTCAAGCCACAGGCTCAAACAGGGAATAAATAAGCCGTCGTCCAACACTGAAATCAAAGTAATCGTGGTAAAAACAGCTGTGATGGTGATTCATGTGAGCTGTGGATTTAAGGAGACAGGAAGTAAAGCTTAAGGCTTTTAAGGCTTTCCGTCGCTTCCCTATTTCCTTTCTTTCCACTTCCACACAACACAAACTAACACAGACACACACACACACATCCACTCACAGTCCCACTCTGGAGTATCACCACCTATAGTGCCAGCTGAGCGAGATGGATGGAGCAGCAGTGGGTTCTGATTTAGTCCACACAATGTGGCTGAGTGATTTTCTCTCTGGAGTTTGTCTTGCCTCTCTTAACCTTACGAGGGGTAGGGAGGGGGGGGTGGGGTGATTGTGGCCCCCCCCCTCCCCTTTTTGCTGCTCAGAAGATTGCCTCCCTCTTCCTGGTGTGATTGGGGTGATAACCACTAATGGATTCAGAGCCCAGGGCACATTTAGGAGCAGAAATGTTGGTGAATCTTGCTTTAACTCCATAATACACAGGAAATGCTGGAAAGCATGTTATGCCAGTGCTATAGTCTGTAACAGGGGAACAAGGATTAATATTAATAAAAAGAAAGCCATGGTACAGCTCAGGATATTCTGAGTTTGTTATATTAATGAGTGAACATGTGTACAATTACTGTAAAAGCATCTGTGGTGAATGACGCATTTTCTTTTCTTCTTTTTTTTTTTAATAATATCACAGTATAAGATGTGAGCAAATTACATAGGTGGGATATTTTTACTTACTGTAGTAACATCATTCACTTCTTATAATGTTTGATTAGACAATTTTTTTTCTGATGCAATAATGTAAAGAAATTCTGAATGCAATATATGTACTAAATGTAATGTACATTTACATATATTCAATAAGAACAAACAAATAACAACAGCTAAGTTATTTTCAAATATTTCCAAACAAAAGTGATTGTATTTTATGAAAGACCAAAAATAAAGTGAAAAGAGGGAGAAACAATAACCCAATATGAAAAGTCACATCTTCAAATAACTTGTTTTCTTCAATCAAGAGCCCAAAATACATAAACGCATACATATATATATATATATATATATATATATATATATATATATATATATATATATATATATATATATATATATATATATATATATATATATATATATATATATATATATATATAGGAAGTGGCTGATATGGAAAAGACATACCAGTGGCTGGAAAAGGCTGGACTAAAGGACAGCACAGAGGCACTACTCATGGCTGCACAAGAACAAGCCCTGAACACCAGAGCAATAGAGGCCGGGGTCTACCACATCAGACAGGACCCCAGGTGTAGGCTGTGTAGAGAAGCCCCTGAAACAGTCCAGCACATCACAGCAGGGTGTAAGATGCTGGCAGGCAAGGCATACATGGAGAGGCATAACCAGGTAGCGGGCAAACTGTACAGGAACATCTGTAAAGAGTATGGACTGGAGGTCCCAGGGTCAAGATGGGAGAACCCCCCAAAGGTGACAGAGAACAAACAGGCCAAGATCCTGTGGGACTTCCAGATCCAGACTGACAAGATGGTGATGGCCAATCAGCCTGACATAGTGGTGGTGGATAAACATGAGAAGACAGTGGTGGTGATAGATGTAGCAGTCCCCAGTGATAGCAACATCAGAAAGAAAGAACATGAGAAGCTTGAGAAATACCAAGGGCTGAAAGAGGAGTTAGAGAAAATGTGGAGTGTGAAGGCAACGGTGGTACCAGTAGTAATCGGAGCATTAGGGGCAGTGACCCCCAAGCTGGGAGAATGGCTCCAGCAGATACCAGGAACAACATCAGAGACCTCTGTACAAAAGAGCGCATTGCTAGGAACAGCTAAGATCCTGCGCAGAACCCTCAGGCTCCCAGGCCTCTGGTAGAGGACCCGAACCTGAAGGAGACACCGCCCACGTGGGGCGAGAGGAACATTTATATATATATATATATATATATATATATATATATATATATATATATATATATATATATATATATACATGTGTGTGTATACATTCATTTTATGGTGACATATGGCCAACAAAAGCATCAACAGATGACAGGGGCAGTATTACAGTCAGATTTTTCTCTATTTAAATAATGGTAACCTGTGAGTTGTACCTTTCACACCTACTTTAACACTTCGGAAAACAAACAAAAAAAAACCAAACTTTTTCCAAACCAAATATTCCATGTGCTCTTGTTTTACAAATTAAACCTTTTAAACATTTATGGTATTAACTAGGGCATTAACAGAAACATCGACGAGTCAAACACGTCAACACCCATAGCACAAGTCGACTTAAATTTGGAGGAGTCGTCAAGTTGCGTGTTATTCTTTCTCTCCCTCTTACTTGGTGCATAAACACAGACCAGTCAGACGTAAACCAGAGAAGACATGGCTGCTGCAGATAAAAACAGGGGGTGGGTGGGTGTGACAAAACAAAACAGCACAATATTCAAGTCCAATTTAAAATACTATAAAAACACAAGTGTTATGCACGGCCATGTGACGAGGCATCCGCTAGCTAACCTGAGTGATATGAACAGCAGCGCAGGCAACACGCATTAAGACAACACACTCCTTTTTTCCAAATACAATGTGGACAAACGTGATGTGCATCTTAGCGGCCACTAACTGAAACTTTTTGCACTTTATATAGGTTGACCATATGTTTGGATTTTCTAAAATCTGACTGCTCTAAAATCTCACACCGTCACTTTTTACATTTTGTAAAAAAGTGGGGACACGTGACAGACGTCCAGAAAGTCCAGTTTTAGAGACAAAATCTGGACATATGGTCACCCTACTGATGTTGTGCAGTTAAATTTAAAAGAAAAGTCAAAGTGTTAGCCTTTGTTTTATTCAAGTTACAATGCTGATGCTTGTGTCTTGTAAATAAGTTGCAGTGAATGTTGCTCATTGCTGGACAGACGTGTGTCCATGTTGTTCCTCAGCTGACAATGTGATGACATCATCACTACCCGTCGACTTGACTTCAACTGGATTGACGGATAAGTCGTTAATGCCCTAGTATTTACACTTTTCTATATTTTTCTTCATTCTGGACTTTGACAGGATTTTTTTTTAACTCCCAGATTCATAGATATCATACCAGACAGTCTTCTGCATTTACCTTTATATAAAACAACTTATAATTAGTCTTCCATTTGATTCCATAATGCTAAAAAAAGGGAACACTCACTCTTAGATAGCTCTATATCAGTTTCTATATGTAGGAACAGACACATTAATGGCAGAATATTTCCCAAATTGAACTGTAAATTATTTCAGAAACTGAACCTGTGATGTTTTATTAACTGTAATTTGATTATTATTGTTATTTTCATTTTATTCTTGGTTCATTCTTTAGTTTTAGTTTTCTTTTTGATTTTCTATCTTTCCCACTCACATGTTGTTATGTGTGTATTTTTTTATTTTTTCATTGTTATTTTTATATTATAAAACAACATTGTACACAATTAAAAAAAAAAAAAAACACTGTCGACTGAACTCTTAAAGAGCTGTTTTAGGTAACATTTGGTCCCATTTAAAATCAGAACCAAATTTTCAGAGTTAATTGTTAAGAGTCATTTTTTTTCCTACTTATAGAACTATTTCTACTACAAATTTAGTCTAAAAATGACTCATCTCAGTGCTTCATGTACCCTCTGCCAATACTGAAACAATAGAGAATGGCAGGGGTTCCTAAGGCGGGGTTCATGGAGGGCATTTCATTCACTCTAGGACATGTTTTTCCTTTGAAAGAGCAACGTTCTTCCACTTGAATTACAGTTCTAGCATCATCACGACAGTCAGGTTCAACATTGTTCTGCTACAGGTTTGAAAAATGGTGTCACATTAATAAAAAAATAAACAGAAAAAAGGTCAATAAACATTGTAAATCAAACACATTAACATAAATAAACATAAACACTTGAACCACTGCACATAAAATAGACCTTAATGAGTAAAAGGTCCAGTACCCATAATGCAATGCAACAGACTGACACTAATCATCACTCTGTGGAGTTGAATTTAACGCTGCATCTGCATCAGAACCTTACATTGATTTTTAACTCTATTGTTAGAGCTGCTTTATTCTCCATAGAGCTGTAAATACTTGATATAGGTTCAAATACCTTGACTCTGTATCTTATTAAACATTGTGCAAAAAAAAATAAAATCAATAATAGGCTGCCCATCAATTAACTTGAATAATCCATTAGCATTTGAAAGAAAAGAAATAAATGATGCTATATTAATGTACTGCAGGAAGAAAGATACAATATTTATCCTGAAATGTGATGGAGAAGAAAACAACACAGACTGAAAAGAATCCAGTCAAATACAAATATTATATTGAACAGTGTTAGTTTAAAAGTAAATCCACTGAATGAACTGAATAGCAAACAATGTATTTGAATGATAAAGAAACAAACAAAAAAAACTATAAATATATAGAGACACATATTTGGCTGCAAAGGCACAAACACTAGCGTTCGTGCACAATGTGATATTTATACAGTCGTCTTCTGACTCGCCCGCAGTGAAGAAGTCGAACTGTCATGTTGAACAAATGTAGCGTCAAAGCTGCACTTTAAAGATGGGTTGTGTCACAGGGGGCATGTGAGAAGCCCGGTCGCCCAGAGGCAACACGGACCAACAGTCTGAAACAGAAGGAAAGGAGGAGGAAGTAAACACAACAGGCGGCAGCCACAATCCTTGACATTTCACTAAGAGCACTCGTCTTTACCGCAGCTGAATACATCATCTGAAAAACCTGTGATTAATATGTGACAGGTGTGGAGATGAAGCAGCGGCTGGACCTCTGACAGGAAGTGTTTTAGGTGAACAACTGAAAAAAGAAACACTGTATTTGACTTTTGCCCAAAATAGACTTGATTACAGCTGTGAGCTACACTCTGAACACAAGTTTAACACAGAAACGCCCAAAGTCTGGCCTGGGGGCAAAATCACAGTCCGCTGTCAGGTTTCATACGGCCCTGCAGCTTCAGTTTTAGGATGTAATACTGTATTTCTGGACTATAAGCCGCTACTTTTTTTCGTATGTTTTGAACCATAAGGCCTATACAAAGGTGTGGCTATTCTGTGGATGTTTCTTCCACCAGTAGGGGCACTCTAACCAGAGTTAGAATAAAAACGACTAAGAACAATCAATGCAAAGAAGAATATATTGCTTTTTCTTTAGTCGATAGAACACGAACGACAAATTACCAACTGTTAATTATTTTCAAATCCTGACCTCTTCATCATGGAACCCACATGAAAAAGTTCATATGATGCAAGTTTTAAATCGAATGATGAGTTCAGTTACATACATGTAACTACATTTACAGCTCATGCAGTAAATATATGATTTTTCAACATAGACTTATGCGGCTTATAACCCATTGTGGCTTGTATATGTTTTTTTTTATTATATTTTTTCAAAAATAGCAGATGCAGCTTATATACAGGTGCGGCTTATAGTCCAGAAAATATGGTACTTATGGTCTGCTCACACTGCCCAACACAATAAATAAATCATAAAAGTTTTAAACTCTATCTGACTGTCACTAACCCTAACTATGGTGCCAGCTTTCAGGACAGACAATATTTGTTTGCTGAAAATCAAGGCACTTGCGTTTGCTTAATTTGTTAACAGAGCGTTTCCTTGCTTAACAAATTCAATATAAAGACACACTACCAGACAAAACATGCTAACATCCGACATGCTAACAGACACTATGAGACAAAACATGCTAACATATGATAAGCTAACAGACACTATGAGACAAAACATGCTAACATATGATAAGCTAACAGACACTCCCAGACAAAATGTGCTAAAATATGGCATGCTAACAGGAAGTGAGGAGACACTACCAGACAAATCATGCTAATATACGATAAGCTAACAGGAAGTGAGTGGTGGGGGGGGTGGAGTGACTCATCTGTATTTAAAGGGCCAGCGCTCCAAATGACCTTTCTGTTGTCATTACTCAGAACTAGGGTTGAAGATAGACCTGTGGCGTTGAAATAAATTAAGAATTTAAAACCAAGCACAGCATTTCCAATTTATGTAGACCGCAGGGAAAGGTCTGACTATCCATAATTCCATTAAAAAAAAAAGAAAAGAAAAATATGAGCCCTTTAAAGAAACTTGTGTTTTTAACTCAACATGTTGTATCTGCTTTATCTTCATGATAGATTAAAGTCTGCTTCTATCACAGCATATACTGTAATTATTTTATATGGATGGAGATGTTTGGAAAAGTACATGTCAAGTAGAGATTTTTTTGTAAAATAAAAGTCAAAAATATCTGTTTAGAAAAATGTAAAGATGATGTACATGAATGTATAAGTAAAAGGGAAGCAATAAATATGCAAAAAAAAAATACGATCATAGAAAAAAGTGACATCATCTCACTGCTTTGAGATTACATCATGAGAAAAGTCAATGTTTTTCTTTGTTTTTTTTTTACACAACTTTCAAGACGCTGCAACCAGAGTACAGATTGAACTGCTTGTTGCCCCCCCCCCTCCCCATCTTGGTTGCCTCCTCCCATTATCCTGTTCATATGCTTTCCTTTTTGCACCGACCACTCTCTTTTCCATCTAACACTTTGCCACAGAGGGCTTTCATGCTTCAGTAGGTGTACATGCACCTAGATAGGGCTTCTTAAATGGGCAGATAGGTCAAACACTAACACAAGCAGGAGTCTAGTTGAGTGCAGTTGGACCCACAGACACTGCGGCCAATTATTTTTTTTTCTCCACTGCTCCATGTCTATTTCTTTTCCTTTCCTTGGCACATTTATAAAGACTCTGATAAGTCCTGCGTCTAAGTCAAAACCACACTTGTATAGTTAAAGGTGTTAAAACTTTTTTTTTTTTTTTTTTTTTTTTTTTTAAGGGAGCTGGGATATGTGTAGTTTGCATGGTGGAAAAGGTGTGGGTGGACAGTTTTCTGCGTCCTTTTATCTGTTTTATCTACTCTGACAGGTTTCATGGCCAAACTGTCAAACACTTTGGCATTAGTGGTGCAAACATCCCAGTAAGAATGAGTACAAATCAATGATGTTTAGATAGAGCTGGTATAAACCCTGACATCTGATCTGCCTCGTCTTCATCTTTTTCTTTCCACAGACCACAATAATAATCATATATTTTTTTTTTTTTTTTTTTTTTTTTTAAAGAATGTGTTCAAAGGGGAAAGTTCAAGTACAGTGTGGAAGCTGTGAGGACTGGGAAAGATTCAACCTAAATTATAATTCCACTCGGAAGCTGCATCTCACAGGAGAGTTGAGGAGACAGGAGGCTGGAAAGAAAACTCACATACTGGTGGGGGATAAATAACAACAACAACAACAAAAAAAGTATTTCCAAAATGTCAAATATATGAAAAGGCTGGTGTTGCTGTTGCTTTGTCTTTCTATTATTGATTTATTAAAAGAAAGATAAAAACAATGATCAATTCAATTTCAATGTCTACATTTACAGGAAAAAATTATTAGACCACCCTTGTTGTTTTCTTAAATTTCTCATTCATTTATCATCTGGTAAAACTAAAGGTAAATTTTTTTTGGACAAATATGATAACAAAAATAGCTCATGTCAGAGCTGATATTTAGACTTTTTCCATGTTTTCTTGATAATAAGCAAAATCAGTTGATATCTGTGTCATTGTACTGACAAAAACAGTGCTTTTATTTATTCACTCTTTTCTTTTCTGTCAGTTTTAGTCACATGACGCACACACGAGTTAGGATTTATTTACATAACCATTGTTGTAGGAGTTTTATGATGTTACAACAGTATGTGTCCACTTGTCTTCATTGCTCTCTAAATAAAGTATAAATGTCATTGTTTACACACATCTGAATTATGGGAAGTTTTCGTCTTAAATCTAAACCTCACAAAACTACTGTTAAAAACTATCAAAAATAACAATGTTTTCTACTCTTCATGTTATATCTGTTATATCTACATTATAGCTCACTTAGCTTTGGTCTGTTTTTAGACAGAAAAAAGCCACAACTAGAAAAGCACTCTGAGGGCGCAAACCTCCACCAAGGCAGCGTCTAGTGGTGAAAACAACAATAGTGCTTCTAGTTTTTACCACTTTGTTATTTTCTTTGACTTTATTTCTTTTCATTTTCAGTTTAAAAATTTTTTTCTGTAACATATTCAAATTATTTTATGCCACACATCAATGTTTTGTAACATACAGTGTACTTTCTTTTGTCTTTTTTTAATATTTGCATCTTTATATTCGCAGTTCTTCTTAGTCACATGTAATCTAATATAAGAAAATGACAAAATGAGCATAATTAATCACTTGTATCCTTATATATTCACGTATTTATTCATTTTTTTTGTCCTGTATGGTAATATATTACAAAGAAAATTGGGGACGCAGCCTTTGTTAACTATGCACCTAAGTTATGGAATACAATTCCAAAAGACATCAGGGAAGCCAGCTCACTGACTATATTCAAAGCTAAATTAAAAAAATTCTTATTTTCATCAGCCTTTGAAGGGAGATAAAGAATGGACTCACAATTCTGTGACCCATTTCTTTACATACTATACACTCTTTGCATAATCAAATGAAATTTTATCTGTAATTTTATTTCTTATTTATTGATGTATTTCTTATTTATAATCAGTTTATTTGTTAATCAATGTGATTGAAATTTTATGATCAGTCTATTTTGTACTCTTGTAATTTTATATTTCTTATTTATTGATTTATTTCACCCTGTAATTTTTTTAATCAATGTGAAGCACTTTGGGCTACAGTGTTTGTATGAAAGGTGCTATACAAATAAAGATTATTATTATTATTATTATTATTATTATTAGTTGGGAACCCTACATACACAAACACATCATGTTCACGGTTAAATCTCTGCAGACAAGCATCCATTGCTAATCAACGCTCATCATGCCGACTGTTTTTTTCTCACACTTTATCCATTTCTGACGCGCTGAGAAGGGATTGAGACCCAATATTCTCTCACCTCCACTGACACCCCGATGCTTCTCACAGGCTAAACTTAGACATGACAGGAAGCACAGGATGGGAATTCATCTCCTCTGCAACCGTGTAGGGTTTAAATTACAGGATCTATTTGGGCCAGCATCACAAGGGGCACAACAGGGCTGTAGGAAGGAAATACATACAGAGGTACAGGTCAACATCTGAGTTCACACTGACACAGCTACAACAGCGCAATGGGGAGAGAGGAGTGCGTACAGTGGGTGATAAAGGCGAAGGGTCACGGACGGAGAGCAGACAGTGTACTCGTATCTAATTCTAAAAGTGTGGAAAAGTTTGTGGATGGGTGATAGTTTTGGTGGTGTTATTATACGGGTGAGTGGACGAGTAGAGTGAGGACTAAATGAGGGCTGAAGATGTAATCATGGAGGGATGACAGTAGAGGATGTGGAGAGGCTGATAACACTACACTCACTCTTATACTACTGCAGTTTTCTGCTGTTAACATTATTAGTTTATCAACTTTTACAACGACAGCCCAGTTGGTTTTTGACCAACTTTAGAGAAGTTCCATCACACTTCTGTGATCAGATGGGAAGTGATAAGAATTGAAATATTTTAATTCTATTAGATTTTGCTCGTCGATTGGATTACTTATCAATTCTCTAATCGATGCAGTCGAGTCCAAACAGTTTTATTTGAATCTTTTATATTTCTATATCTGCACAGAAAATAGAACATATACAGTATGTGTATATATATATATATATATATATATATATATATATATATATATATATATATATATATACTCACTCGTACTTGTCATCTGAACTCGCTCTATCCTCACTATGGTCGCGAGGGGCCTAATCCAGCTACAGTGGGTGAAGGCGGGGTACACCCTGTATGAGACGCCAGTTCATCTCAGGTCTGAACATATATAGACAAACAAGCACTCTCACATTCACACCTTAATTAATTTAGATTAACCAATTAACCTATCAGTTCAGTTTTATATATATATATATATATATATATATATATATATATATATATATATATATATATATATATATATATATATATATATATATATATATATATATATATATACTGCTACTACTGTCCAGGAGGAAACGGCGAACCTCCAGGAATACATCAAGAAAATGGCCCCCAGTGACCAACTGCTAAGTGAATGCCTCAGGCTACAAAAGCCCAGTAAGGTCGAGGAACCAGAGGGGCTATCATGGAGGGACAAACCCTTGCATGGCATGTACCATCGACAAATTGAGGAAGTGGCTGATATGGAAAAGACATACCAGTGGCTGGAAAAGTCTGGACTAAAGGACAGCACAGAGGCGCTACTCATGGCTGCACAAGAACAAGCCCTGAACACCAGAGCAATAGAGGCCGGGGTCTACCACATCAGACAGGACCCCAGGTGTAGGCTGTGTAGAGAAGCCCCTGAAACAGTCCAGCACATCACAGCAGGGTGTAAGATGCTGGCAGGCAAGGCATACATGGAGCGGCATAACCAGGTAGCGGGCATACTGTACAGGAACATCTGTAAAGAGTATGGACTGGAGGTCCCAGGGTCAAGATGGGAGAACCCCCCAAAGGTGACAGAGAACAAACAGGCCAAGATCCTGTGGGACTTCCAGATCCAGACTGACAAGATGGTGATGGCCAATCAGCCTGACATAGTGGTGGTGGATAAACATGAGAAGACAGTGGTGGTGATAGATGTAGCAGTCCCCAGTGATAGCAACATCAGAAAGAAAGAACATGAGAAGCTTGAGAAATACCAAGGGCTGAAAGAGGAGTTAGAGAAAATGTGGAGTGTGAAGGCAACAGTGGTACCAGTAGTGATCGGAGCACTAGGGGCAGTGACCCCCAAGCTGGGAGAATGGCTCCAGCAGATACCAGGAACAACATCAGAGATCTCTGTACAAAACAGCGCATTGCTAGGAACAGCTAAGATCCTGCGCAGAACCCTCAGGCTCCCAGGCCTCTGGTAGAGGACCCGAGTCTGAAGGAGACACCGCCCACATGGGGCGAGGGGAACATTTATATATATATATATATATATATATATATATACAGTGTATACAATAATAACATTATAGATGATCTAATAATAATATTCATTATTATACATTCATATACATTTTATACATTCCTTCCTTCTTCCTTCACAGCTTGAGTTCAACTCCTCAGTCAAGATGATTCTTCATCTAATCACATGCGAGGATTTTAGATAAGGCCCGTCCATTGAAAATGAATTGGTTATGGTAGGGTCCAAATGGTGTCATGTTGCCAGGTAGCGACAGGCAGGTTAATTCCTAGTTGTCTCTTTTTCACTACATTGTCATTCAGTGAAATAATCCACAGTATCATTACAAACTAATCATACTTCAGTCCTGTACTCAAGGATGTTTTGGGAGTATTTGTACTTAATTGAGTATTTGTTCCTCATTTTATTTTAATTACTTTTCCTAACTCAATTGCATGCTTCTATTATGACACGTTACACAAAATAAATGAAAGGAAATTAGATGTTTTCACTGCTGAGATTAGTAGAGACCACAACAAAAGCCCAGAAGATGATTAGTCATTTGGTTTAATTGCATAATGAACAGGTGCAAACAACTTTCCACACTCAATCTGTTGATGTGGAGGAGAGTTGAACGAAGCTCGGCCTCAACCCAGGTTATTTTATGTCAGTGCTTTAGACCTTAGACTCCTTTTTTTAAAGTGTAATGTAGGCTCAGTTTTTTGAGGAGCTACATTAGCATCAGTTTTCTTTTTATGTTTTTTTTTTTTTTTCTTGAAACATATTTCTAATACCAGCAGCAGTCTACTCCTGTTAAGGTTGATAGGCATATATATATATATGTTTTTATATTTGACTACTTGTCTTTTTCATGTTTTTAAAATCCTCAGTGAACTTTACAATATTCTACATTCTGACTGTATTTGGCTGTTATTAACACTTACTTGTACTTTGACTTTGATTACTTGAGTCCATTTAATTGTAGATTACTTCTGTGGCTTTTTATGGTTTTATTTTTCTATATTTTTCTATACATATTTTTTTTTCTTTACTGAACCGAAGTAATGAAGTAGAAGACATTAAAATGAACCATAACACTGAAGGAAACGAGTGAAACTCTCTGAGCCTTTTTTTTTTATATATATAACATTCATTGCTAATATAAAAGTATGAATATAAAAATGGTGTTAAATAACTGAACTGGTGGACTTAAGTATTTAATGTGGTGATAAAATATTGTAATGAATAAAAGCTGTGGACCAAAGGGAAATGATAAATACAAGAAAGCATGGCACCCTTTGCTCGTGTCATTTTGTACAACGCTGTGTGAATGCCAGCTCTCATTCCCTTTGGGCTCTATTACAGCTCCTCCTGCCTGGCCAGATACTAACATAATCCCTCTGTGGTACATTGAAGCCAGGAGCTCAGGGCAGGGAGCATGTTTAACATCTCGATTCTTCTTATTCCACTGTGGGGGAAGCGTTCTTTGGCAAGATCGCGCTCCAAGATCAACACGAGGTTGACGGCCATCTGGTCTACAGCGCTGAAAATCCTCAAATGGCAAATACCACCCACAGCCTGGGCTCTGTCTCCCAATAAACACAGCCCAGGCAGGCTCTAACAATCATTCAGGCAGGTTTGGCCCCAGCAGCAGACCAACGGCCCCAGACCAAACTAGGGAGATCAGATCAAACAAAGCATCCTGTGTGTGGGAAGGTAGCACGTCTCTTTAAACACAGAGGTGATTGGCTTTCCTCTCTTTTATTTATAGCACCGTTTATCAGAGGGAGAAATAGACTTTGTGAAGGCCAGAAGGCTGAGCCATGTGAGGGAGCAGGGTTTGTGAGGCAGTCAAGGCTGTGATGCAGCGTTCCCCACTGTGGATGGAAAGGCGCTGTGCACAGGGGGGCTATTATCCTCCTTCGCTAACATGCCCTCTCTGGATCATCATTTCTATAAGAGCCACTATAAATCACTTTTACTGCAATGGAAACATCTATTGTGATTGCCTGCCCTTCTATTGGCAAATGTCATTGTCATAATAATACCTGGGAGGGTTCGCTTTACTGTGATTATGAGTGCGACGCTGACGCGGCGAGGTGGGCAGCACCAAATAATCTGTGAGAAGAACATCCTCAGGGGGACAATGACTTTTATAGAGCAGTTACCTGCTCATGTAATGTGGAGGAAAAAGTTTGGAAGGAAAGTTAGCCATTTTGACAACCTGAAGGCAGTTTGAACTCAATAAATGCAAAAAAAAAATACTTCAAATGATGTGATTGGATTCTATACTTTTGGTTTTAAACACCCATTTTTCCTCTGTTCTTCAGAAAAATATGAATCTATGATCTTTATGTCCGCACTCACCTGTCATATCAACAGTCACAAACTACACCTACAGTAAAAAAGTAAAAAAAAAACCCAGCTTCTAAATCAGTTTGGACACAGATGAAGTGTAAGTAAAAGATGAAATGACACATTTTTTAACACATAACAGATGCTTTATTTACTTCAGTTACTGTATTGTAGTCGATTTGACTTGGAAAAGTGATTTAACAGTCATATTGTGATGTGTATGTAAACTTAATTAGTGTTGCAATAAACTGAAACAGTATTTTTATGACAAGTACAGCAGTCCCATGGTTATATAAGTTCAACTTTTACAACAGCTGGAAAAATGTCTTTTGTCTTCTGTTGGTTTTCTTTTGGGTGAAAAAGCAAATATGCTCCATGTGTTAGAGATTGTTTTATTGTTTTATTTTGTTATTTTAATTTTATGAAGTGAATCATTATAACTCGTGGGCTTTGTAGACAGCAAAGGCATGTTATATATGTTTAGTTTTAATTAAGCAGGAAGGGACTTTTGTGAAAAACAGACTTTAAAATAAAATGTTTCTGTTGTTTACTTATTTTTACGTAAACAACCAAATAACAGGATGTAATATATTTAAACATATATTTGAACCTGTGGCTATATTTTATGTAGTATATAATGACAATCTGATTATCTGAGTTACAGTATAATATACAGCTATTCCAAAAATTATGTGTTTATTTTGGTAACTGCTGATAAAAAAAAAAAGAAGAAAAAGCAAACTGCTATCAGACACCTTCTTTTAAAATGTGACAAAGTGTAAAACCATTCAGTTTTTTGATAAATCTAACTGACTTGTAGTGTCATATATTACTTAAGATACAAAAAAGACAAACAATACACTACTGTTGTTGTAGTTTCACTTTTAAAGCTACATTTAATTTTAACTGAAGATGTTACAGATGTTTTATACTAGTCTGGATTTTCATGGAACAGTAGATATTTTCACTCAAATATTGCTGTTTATTAAATAATCAAACAGATTTTAGGTCACTTTTTTGTCAATCTCCACATAAATTATACTGATGCATATGTGGAATGTGATTGAAATGTGGCCAATTAACTCAAATTCATTCCAGTTTTATCCAGACTTAAGTTGGATTTCATGTATTTTTATGCAGTGGGAGTTGTCCTATTTCAACATAGCAAAGGCAAGTAAAAAGGGAACCAATAAAAAGGTCAAGATTTACAGCCAGAATGTATGAGAAGCTACAGAATAAAATTTTTGAGGCTGTCAGACATCTCCATGGGAGCTGCAGGTGTACAATATACCAGAGCAGAGTGACGAGAAACTTCACTGTGTATCTCATGGGGGTTTGTTCATTATTTTGTTGTCAGAATCAATAGATATAGCACCTACACAGCACTGGATTCCTCTGAAAGAGATAATAAATAAAGAAAAGACAAAGAAATGACAAGAAAAGTCAACACCGTGGTCCATCTTTTAACACCAGAGACACATTATTTCTGAATACATATTGAAGGGCAATTTTATTTTCTGTTTTACAAAAACAAGTATTTGATATGTGCTGCAGTCAAACATAAAAAGTCTGTTTCGTGGAGCTTTTAGTCAAAATTAAATAACTATTAATTGTGTGTGTGTCCGAAGAGACGTATCATGCTATAACTCAATGAAATTATATGGACATATACACATAGCTAATGTGCATCAGATGCAATGAATAAAGGTCAAAGGTCAAAATGCGAGATTCTATCTTGTCTGAATCCTGAGATATTACCACTGATGTGTTTTAGCTGTTGACCTTTAGTGTGACCTTGACCTTAATTGCTCAAAATCTAATGGGTTCTTCCTTGACAGACAGACAGACAGAGAAACAGACAGACAATCAAATGGACCCAAATTTACTACCTCCTTGTTTAGGTAATAAGAAAATGTGCCTTAAAAAAAAAAAAACAGTGTCTCCGTCCACTATTATGGTGAATCAGTTTTGTAGAAGATCATATAATATCTGTAACATCAGTCTGAACTTTTATGAACATCTGCATAATCAGTGAATTAAATGAGAAAATACCAGATTTTTAATGAAGAAATAGAAAATATAGTAGATAATGTTATTTTGTTTAAATAGTGATTAATTGCTTAAGAAAAAAACTTGGAAAAAACTAACACTGCATCTTTATGGGTTTGAAAGATTATGTTCCATGTCAGTTCTATACATTATATTCCTGAGATACATGTCCTTTATATATGTACCAAGTTTGAAGTCATTTCATTTCAAATGCAATTTCTGTTTTTATAGATGTGAAATTTCGGCCAATATAAATAAATGGAGGGAAAAACAATCATAAAAATAAAAAATGTAAATTAAACTTCAAGTTACTTTTCCCAAAATGTAATCACATCTACTCTGAGTTACTGGCAATCTATAAATGACACTTGGTATGAATTCAATCAAAAGCTTTACTGCTAAAGTCTTAACTAAAAACCCCAAAAGTCACACCCTTTTCTTGTGGGGTAACAAGTGACAACAGGGAGATCAGTTAAAATAACAACCAATGAAATAATTCAATTCACTTTTATTTGTAGAGCCCCAAATAGGGCGTTAGTTGGAAAAAGAAAAAAAGACAATCAATAAAATACACAGTAGATGAAAGAAACAGATAATACCTCAGACCCTCCTTCTCAGCAGGAAAAACTTCAATAATCCTCGAGTTGTTAAGTTAAAAAAAAAAAATTAGCATCTCCAAGTCAACTGGGAGAACTTGAATATTTAGCATTAAGTCCTTTCTGCCTTTAGTTTGTGTCATGTGCTGTGGCAGATCAGCGTCATAGTCATAAATCACACTTTTTAGACTCCACACTGACATGTTTCAGTGCTTAACATTAGTCCGCTGCATGGAAGTGGGACACAGCTGTTCATAACCGTAGGCATAGGAGAGTTTGAATGTGTAAAAGATGAAAGTGTGGAATTCAATAAGCTGTATAAAGAAGAAATATGGAAGGCTTGACTTGTGCTGAATGCAGAAACCAGCTCCCAGGAGCTTCTTGTAAACAATATCTTCCAGGCACCTATATGTCAAACATTAGCATGCACCACATCTGACTCCAGCTCACAGGAATTCTGTTGTTTGGGAACTGGGATGTGTCATCCTGAGTTAAGAATATGTCAGCAGCCAGGGTGGCTTCCTGCTTCCCCATCACCCTAGACTCCATCCATTACGTCTGCGTAACTCCTTTTTAGTCACTTTTTTCCTTTTTTCGACTTTCCGTCTTGACAACCACATATCACCTTTGTTTTCCTCTAAAGACAGAAGACCCTCCCTGTGTTCACCGATCAATCTGCTGCCTGTTTAGCTAATTGTCGGCAATTGTGAGCAGTGTGTAATTCATCTTGTGGCGTGATCCGTCAGCCGATCGATTGTATTGATGAGCAGAAGTCTCCACATCTCGACATGTGTTTATCACAGTAGTGGGGAGAACACATGCAGAGAATGTGATGGATGTTCATCACGCTGATGAATGTGGAACAATGCACAGTCGTGAGATGATAGTCAACATAATTATGGATTCTTTTTAATTCCATATAATTATTACAAGAGTATATTTATTATTGATAATGTTCCGAAGTAACAATTCTAAACCGACTTATTTCGTTTACACAATAGCCTCATGGGGAAAGTATCAAAACTTGGAACAAATGGGTTTTTTTTTTCCTCATGAATTTAGGGAGAATACATTAATTCACCTTACAATCTTGTAATGGGTGTCATGTATGAATATGATTAAAGTCTGAGAATGTCAGCCTAGTTGTAAGTTACTTTTCCAAAATTCACTTTTTGTTGTGCTATCATTCACAAGTCTGGTTTTAATGCGAGACACTGCACTATACAAACAATGACAGATGCAGCTTCGTTCCTTGATAGACATACAAGGCTTTAGAAAATCGGAAATTGTTCCCACAAATCATTGTGTGCGTAATGAACAGCAGGCCTGGGTCTAATTTTTTTTGATGGAGATGAATTACTGAGAAAGAAAAGAATAGAAGGAGGTAAAAAGAAAAGCATCTGAGGCAGCGACTGACAACACGCTGGGATCTTAAAGTCCACATCTCTGCACAGGGTGACGGGCCTCATCCATTTGGCGCCGGCGAAGACACAAACACAAGCTGTCTGAAGGGAGTAAGGTAGACTTCAATCAGCTAAAAGGTGATAAAACATAATTAATTCAATCAGCCACTTACGCTCTCCCTCTCTTTCCTGTCTACAGCAGGGTGTTTTCCTCAACATTCACACAAACCAGTTAATGGAAACTGAATTCACAGTTTCTTTCAAAGACGGCTGCCCTTTCTTTTTTATTTATGCTCTCCTCACTAACAAGCATGCATCTGATCCTTTGCTTTTGCACAATACACCCCATGCCATTAAATACACTTGTTCCGTTGCCATTAACAAGCATAAAGAGATCTTTTTATTGATGCATCACATGTTGAGCCATTCCTTCCTTTTCTACCTTCAGTAATTAACTGTAAGACCTGGAATATGATAAGCCACTGGCAAGAAACGGATAAAAGACTGCGTACAGGGTATATGTCTGCTTGCAATGCAAAGCAAACTAGTGAGAGGAGAGAAACATTAGTGCTGCTAAGTGCCCTCACACTCTCTGAGAGACCATTAAGACTCCAACCAGCCCAGCCTTTGTCCGACAGGGTCAAGTAGACCATACCTACTCCACCACAACATGCTTCATTTCAGCCAATGGGGGGAGGTGGGATGCAGAATAGAGTTAGCATCAGATTTCATACCAGACTGGTGTGAAATACATGCCTGGTAAATTAGTTGTTTGTCTGTGAAGATCACAATGACCTGAAGGGAGATGTACCAAGATCTGAGAAATATGTGGCCGAATGAATGAATTCATGAGCAGGTAAGGCATATGAGTGAATGCGAGTAAGAGTGAAGATGTTCATTTTGGGCCGTGAAGGCAGTATATATATCCCTGAGAACTGGTGCAGTGGTGAAAGTAGAATCCACTTCCCCCAGGCACTCATTTCCCACAAGAGCAAGGTGTGAGGAATGAGAACAATAGCTGTTGAAGGCAGAGTCATGTTTCAGCACAATTGCTGCCCACTGTAATACAAGGCCGCTACATCCTGTCTCCCATGACAACCAAGTCCCCTCCAGGGACTGGTCACTAACAACAGAAGTTTGTCCTTTCCGGTTGTACCTGACCGCAGAGGGTAGCTACCTCTGCTGAATTGGTCAAGGTACAACAACAACCTCCTGTTGTGGTTTGTAATAAAAAAAAAAAAAATTTAAATAAGCCTGTACATCTAAGGGAAGACATTCATTGTCCTTGTAAAGACACTTGTTTCAAAGCTACTAATTATAAGTATTTTGGTCAGTCTGGGTATCAAAGCACTAATACCACCATTAGTGTTTCTGTGATGTTGCTGCCAGTTGCACCCATGTTATGTCAGTGTCTTTTGATCTATTTTAAAGGCTCACTAATCAATATTGATGTGATTCATTTATTTTATATTAATAAAAATAATATAATGACCAAGTGTAAAGTGAAACCAGGTTTATGCTGTCAGAAGCCACGGCTAAGGGTACATCCCCAAACTGCCTCCAACCCTTAACTACTAGATGGCTACGATGTCATGATTTGAGGCTTCCCTGGGGTCATGACCTTTCATTTGCACTTGATTTGAAGTTAATGGGACAAATAGTTCCAAAAATATGAACAAGAGTGTTTAGTGATTTGTAGCTTTTCAGCTCCCCCTTGTGGACGATCTAGAAATCAAGTCAGTTCTTCCTCTCTGTGATATTTATTTATTTATTACATGGAATTTCACATAAAGACCAAAAACTCCATCCAGGGATATAACAAGTAGCTTGTAGTGACAAGTCTATAGGAAGTTACTCCCAACTATGCAACATTTATGAATTTATAATTAGCGTTTTTTTTTGTTTTTTTTTTTAACTTTGGATGTGTCAAAACATTTCGTCAAATCGTCAAAGTAGAACTTGAAGGAGACCAAACAACAGTAAATGTCAAGTGACCTCGGCACGATGTGGGTAAAAATATGCCTTAGCTTCCTGCAAACACATGATATTTTTTCTGTTGCCAAGGTTGCACTTCCATATTAAATTGTATGCCAGTAGGGTGTAAGTAAATAGTTTTTATTCTGTTCTATAAGTTAATAGTGAACAACAGGGAACAAACATAAAAAAGAGACTTGTGCTCAAACTGTGATATGAATAATTAATTTAAAACAGTGATATCAGGAAGGGAATCACAGTAAAGAAAATAAAGAAAATAATATTTTAATGTTGTGTTTATGTTTACCTACCAAACAAAGGAAAAAAACAAACCAAAATGCATCACTCTTACCTAAATTCTTAACTCAATAAACAGGAGAAATCTTTATTGAAGGAACGACTTCCACCTTTCAGTTCCATTAACAAGGAATAGTCATAAACCAAACTACACGCTGCTGATCAAGAAGAGAGAATCCCACAAGTCATAGAGTGGAAGTTATATCCTCGGGATGTTTACATGTACATCGAAGCTGAGCTGTTAGCAATAACCAAGCTATGCATTTAACTACCTGTAACTGGAGTGGCTGGGAAATCTGAGTGGACACATGTGGCAAGACAATCTAATTATTGAGTGAAATACGTTTGAGCTTTGAGACTGTCGTGGAAGTTTTTCCAAAATGTTCAAATCGGAACAATCATTTATTGATCAGATAAACAATCAATATGAAACCTGTATGCAAGTGAGCACATGAATAGAATGTTCTGCCATAGACATTTTTCAGTGAAGTGACTCCCTTTTTCTCAGTTATAAAACGTCATACAACATTCACAGGTGGAGACGAGAATTCAAAACGTCTCTGGAACCATAATGTTTACAGAACTACCTACGCTCTCCAGACGCTAGTACTCAAAACAAGTCCTTGGATGTCAGAAACCCTTTTCCCCACCCATGTTGAAATATATTAAGATGATATATTGTTGATTCAGTTCATAACACATATGGATCACGGTGATGAGTGACATTTAATGACCCAGTCAAGGTACATTTCCATCACTAGACACTAGGTGGTGCTACATCCCCTGTTGCATTGGCCTTTTCTGGTTTGTGTCATGAATAAAGATTTGAAGCTAAAAGGTAAAAGGTATTTGTCATTATACATTGTACAATGAAATGTGTCCTCTGCATTTAACCCATCCTTCATGCCATTGGGGCACCTGGGTGGCAGTGGGTGGCACCCGGGGACCCATCTCCATCTGTAGAACCAGACTAATGATCAGAATCACCTGACTGGAGGATTTTACCCAAACAAACAGAAAGGCCTGGACTGTCCTTGTTATGAGGCAAGAGTGCTAACCGCTTAGCCACCAACACCGAGCAAGTATATGGATGGTAACCATGTCCATGTCATACATACTGCCCCATGACGTTTTACTTGTTGTCGTTTTTTTCTTAGAGGTAAGATCGGGCCTAAAAAAATCCAGCCTGACTCGACCCAGCCCGAGCCTGACCAATTAACTTGATTTACAGGCCCGAGCCCGAAGCAAACCCGAAATTTCAATTTATCCCATAGTATTGTTGGCAGAAAAAAACGCAAGATTTTTAAAAGATCATCTACATATTTTTATTATCATGATAAATGCATTTATACAACGTCATCATGTCAGAACACAGAGGAAGAGGCCAGACAATGAGAGTGAAAGACAGATCTTAATGCGCACTCGCTTAATTACGCAGATGTAGTGTATTGGAATATCAGAAGTGCGTTTCCCAGTTTGATCTCTAGGTGGCGCTGTAACTTTAAGGTGTTGTTAACTGTGTTTTTGTTGGGACCACAGAATAAATTACAGAGGTAGACTGACAATACATGGCTTCGTCCACTTCATATATTACAGCGGAGAAAAAAAAAAAGTCAGCGAGAGAGAAGCCCGAGCTCGACCGGACCTGAACGTAATGATTGACATTTTAGGCCCGACCCGACCCGAATTTCGGGCTGCCTTGGGCTCGGGCTAAAGATCTTATCTCTACTTCTTCTTTGTTGTTGTTCTACATTGTTCCTGATCTTCTTCTTATCGTCTTCCAGAAGGAGGCATGTCCCATCCAGTTAATAGTTAGGCTAACCGTGGTTTGCATATACATGCTGGAAAAGCTGGACTTAGAACCTCATTATCTGGCACCAATTTCCAAAACTCCATTGTGATTCGACCCCAGTCTGTCTAAGGTGTATATATGGCCTTGGAAACATTGATATTAGCAAGACTAAGGCAAGAAGTCAAATTTATTTATGTACATGTAAACACACTGACTGAGGAATCAATCACCAGCCCTCCAGCCTCACTACGGTAACCCATTCCTACTCCTATAAACAGAGAGAAGAAGAAAGACACACCCACACACATGTACTTTCAACCCCAAAAAGGAAACATCTACGTGAGTCTCACCAAATACATCCTTTAACCACAGGTTCATCTTGACCACAGGTGTCAAAGTCCAGTCCTCAAGGGCCAGTGTCCTGCGTGCTTTAGATGTTTCCGTCTTCCATTACACCTGTAAGACATTGCATCATTATGAGTCTTCTGCTGAACTGATGAGAAGCTGATAATTAACTCTTATGGGTCAGTACTGAGACATTCTGAATGGATGGTTTAGTTTAAATATTGAGAAAAATTCAACCATTTTCTGTCTTTCTTTCTTTTCTTTTTTTTTACTGAGTATTGTTCATGTGAAAAAGCAATTAATTTAGAAAAAGTTAAACGTTAAAACAGCTGGGACAATACTAATACTGTTTTTGGGGTTTTTTTTACACATTTTTCCAATTTTGTAAATATTCATTAATTTTTGTTCATTTTTTTGTTCGTTATGTTTATTTTTCTAAAAAAAAAAAATGTCTGTAATTTTCTTCCATTTGTGTCTTACCTTGTTCATGTTACTAATTACTTTTGTTGGTTTATTATTCATTTTTATTCATTTTATTGATGACTTTGGCCATTTTTGTTCATTTTGTTGCTTATTTTAGTCTTTTGTTTTACTGTGGAACTGCTAAAAATCTCGGCAGTTACAGGGTTAAACTGAATCATAGGGGAATATCTAAAACCCGCAGGACACTGGCCCTCAAGGACCAGAGTTTGACACCTGTGATCTAGACTGTGTGCTACAGTGTGGTACTGTTTTGGTTTACACTGTTGTCAGGTAATGACCTCTAACCTTAACCCTGTTTCTGCTGGATCCTGCTCTAACCAGACTGGTCCATACATACAGTTCAAACATTCAATACTTTACAGGATGAACTGTGAAAAACAAGTGCAAGTCATTGAGTTAGTCTGTAGCACTTTGAGTTTGGATTTAAACGCATCCAAGGAGATCAGTTCAGTCCATTTCCAGTCTTATTTGTTTAAGGAAGTGCAGAATAGATGAATGACCTTTGACCCAGCTCTGTACAGACCAATGGCACAGAAAGGAACAAATGCTCATTTGTTCTCAAACAGTAGAAAAGCACTCTGAGAGCACAGACCTCTGCCAAAATAGACTCGCCCCCTCCCAAAAAAAAAAAATCAAATTATTTCTAGATCACTCCATTACCAACCTCCCCTGAAAATTTCATCAAGATCCATCCATAACCTTTTGAGTTATCTCGCTAACTAACAAACATACAGACAAACTCTGGCAAAAACATAACCTCCTTGGCAGACATAATAATTTGCAATTGTATTTAAATATACACAATAATACAACAAATATCAACCCGAAAGATATGCAACACTAGAAAACCACCAATTTTACATTGCAGTAAAAGGAGAATACATTTCAAAATTATCCAGAATTCAGGATCTCTTCTGGATCATCACCAAAATCTAATCATTTGTTCGTTGTGACACTCCTTACAGGTCATGACATTTTCATCAAGATCCGTCCATAACTTTTTGTGTTATCTCGCTAAATAACAGACAGACAAACATACACAACCTCCTTGGCAGAGATCATAATAAACTGGGTCAACCATTTGAAGACATGTTGATGATGCATTCGTATAAAATAAACCCCATAATCTAATATAAATTTTTTTTTAAGTGGCAGTGAAAAGGTTTCCTGCACAAAAATAATGTTTCAAAGTCATTCTTCTGGTTCAGTAGCTTGAAAATTCGTATGTGAGTTGCTTTGGTTTAAGAATCCATTACCAAACAAAACAGTACTGAGCAATAATTTGAAACTGTAAATTAAAAAGAATAATAATTAATTGCAACTTGGATGGATTGATTTAATGTCACAAATGATTAAAGCTTGAAGCAAACTCATATATCATTCTAAATCTATTTAATATAAATTCTTTTTGGCCAGAAAAGTTTGTAAACCTCTTTTAGTGGAGACAAAATTATACTTTCCATGCTTTCCTCTCTACCTGATGACAAACTATCATATTGCAATGCAAATGTAGCATATCTCCCATGCAGGACAGCACATTATAATGTCATTAAAACAAGTCATTTACTTTGTACTGACTTTTATAATCTTGTTTTCTTTCAGCCAGGTCAAAATGTCTGCCAGTGGAATGCTATTATAAATAAAACCAGGATGATACACAGGTTTATTTTTGTCATTATTATAATATCTAGCTGAATTTTAGGCATTAAACTCAAATTAATTTGATTTAAGAAACAATTACATCATGACATGGATCCTTTCCAGAGCCTTATTGTAGTTCTGGTGCCTTTTTTTATTTATTTTTTTTTCCTTGCACCAGTGGGTGATGTTGTCCATCAAGTCCACAAAAGAAAGGAGGCATATTAGTTAGACAGACGCACATAATAATACAGAGAGCGAAGGGAACTGCAGAGACGTTCCTGTCTCAATGTGGATAATTACATTTCTACCTTTCTCCGGCAGTTGCATAGCCTTATTGCTCGTAATTAATTTCATTATTTTTGGCCCTGCTGTTGAGTGCAGATTAGTTCTCTCTGAGTTGTGGGGATAAACACACGGTAATTGCTTATTACTCTCTGAGCCTACGTTAGATTATACTAAAGCTGACAAATAAGAAAACACCCAATCACCTTTAAATTCAGAATCTGCTCTTGTTATTGCCATCACTGGTTCTGGATTGTTTAAAACATGTTTAACTGTGTGCCGGACACTAAAGATCAGCTTATGATGTTGTTTTCTGCTTTGGGAGAAGTGAGAACAAAGACTGGTGTGTTACTGCATTGTTTCGCTGTATCTATCATTACAAGAGCAGCCACTGATAAAGCTTTCTAAAATAAATACAGTCACGAAAAAAAAAAAAAAAAAATAGATATATTAGACCAGACCTTGTTTTCTTCAATTTCTTGGTAATTTAAATCTTGGTCCAACTACAAGTATATTTGTTTGGACAAATATAAAGATAACAGTAAAAATAGCTCCTAATTTAATTTCAGAGTTGATATCAAAACATTTGTCATGTTTTTGGTTTTTTTTTTGATAATAACTACAATATTTTCTACAGACATTAAAAGTCTTACGCATTTTAATAAGATGAATCAGAAAAGGAACATATTTCAGAAACATACTTTTGTAGAGTTTATCCAAATCTACTCAGAGGACATGGTCCCCAATGTACAAATAATTGATGACCCCCCCCCCACTTTTTTAAAAAAATAATTAATTTTTTTTCCATTCTTCTTTTTTTTCCCTTTTTCTTCTTTGTCTTTTCCACACTATACCATTTATATGATGTATATTTGCATATCTTGTCACTGTTGTAAGTGTTTAAAATGTAAAAAAAAAAAAATATATATATATATATATATATATATATAAAAAATCTACTGAGAGGCAATTTTTTTTTCACCTGTGCAGTAGTGTAATGTTATTCAATTCAATTTATTTTATTTTATTTGATGGGTATAGTGCAAGTTAATGACCAGAAACATGTACAGTTTTAACCAGCCAGACTGTAACCATTGGTTAATTTCCACTTGTTGTCCTGTGTAGATGTTCCTACAGTAAATAAAGCATTTCCACAACACTCACTTAAATCTATAATCTAACTATAAATATCCACTCAACTGTTTTCTGAGTTGTCTAAAAAAAAAAACTCGAAGGACGACAGCCATTGTATCGTGATACAGATTAATGTAGGTGAATGGATAAATGGAATAAGACTTGAAGCCTGAAAAGATGCTTCAGGTTAAAGCACTGCACATGAAGCGTGAGCACGGCATATACATGTGCATAAGATAACTCCAGACGGCTGTCAGGTAGATGAAAAATAAAGGGTTTGATGTAGAGTGTAGACTTTTTGGAGCAAAATATTCTGGGAGAAATTCATCTTAAATAAGAAAGAACCATAGTAATGTTTTTTTTAGAATGGAGGAAAACTGTATTATTAGCGTCTGGTGCATTTTTGTAGCTATCCAAAGCTACTTTAACCTAGGTATGTGGAATAAAACACCTTTAATGGTGTGACACACTTGTGCAAATACCTCTTCTTTTTCTTTATTGCAGACATTTTAACAGATATCACACAGACCTGGTAGCATTAAAATGAATACATTGCAAAATAGTGCATTTTTTTCAGAGCACTTAACTGGAAATGTTGGTTCAATGGGAATTTAAAGAATACAGATTCCAGATTCATATCTAACCTATAAAAACCCAGGACTGCTTTTGTGTCAGTACTCAAATTATTTTTTTTTCTCCTCTATTTTTACCTTTTTTTATTACTATTTAGTCTAACATTATGTCCAGTATTTTGCATTATACAGTGAAAACCTTGGATTTTTCTATATTTAATTTACTGATTATGATTGGTAGTCATAAAAGCTCAAGATAACATTGAGGGTTTTTATATCAAAAATAGAAAACAGAGGAAAAAGTTACTTTTCGTGGTGTGAATATCCATTTTTAGCCGGAATTTTACTGGTGAATCAATGTTGTAGAAGACGAGTGTTTCCATGAATAAATATGGAGCCTATGAATGTACAAATGGTTCATATCTGATGACCGCGAAAAGATGAAAAAATGTGTTTTACACCAATTATTTACATGTATTGAAAGGATGGATAAATAGTTATGTAATTTTTTATATAATGTTTGACATTGAATGTTTGGATCTTTATGGGTTCTATAAAATGGGAAGCAAACTTTAGAAAATCTACAAAGACAAACATACACATGATTTGTGTTTGAACTGGATTGAAGTGAATAAACATCATGTTGTCAGATGTAGATACTGTATTATGAGTTATGTTACACATGACTGTACTAAAGAGTGGAAAAAGAGGAGGAATGTTCATCATGGAATATGATTAAATGCTTCCTATATCAAGATTTATTAAAAAAAAAAGCTGCTTTCCATGTGTGTTACTACAGAATAATAATAATAATAATAATAATAATAATAATAATAATAATAATAATAATAATAATAATAACTCATTGACTGCTGTCAAATATATATAAATATATATATATATATATATATATATATATATATATTTATATATATTTGACAGCAGTCAATGAGTTATTATTATTATTATTATTATTATTATTATTATTATTATTATTATTATTATTATTATTATTCTGTAGTAACACACATGGAAAGCAGCTTTTTTTTTTAATAAATCTTGATATAGGAAGCATTTAATCATATTCCATGATGAACATATATATATATATATATATATATATATATATATATATATATATATATATATATATACAGATAGATAGATAGATAGATAGATAGATAGATAGTAGTGATGCGCGGTTAGGGGGTTTTACAGAAACCCGCCCCGCCCAAACCCAAGACGTGGCTCGGCCCGCCCCGCCCAACCCGCATGATGTCACGTATCGATAAACCCAACCCGCCCGCTATCAAGTATTGATAAACCCAACCCGCCCGCTATCAACCCGCGAGCTTAAATTTGTCTCTAAACTCACATAGTACATTCGCAGCATCTTTACCTTGTGCTTCTGTTGCGTGGGTCAAAGGACATGGCCCTCCACTACATATTTAATTGTTGAAAAAACGTTTCCTTTATTTGATTCTGTAAGAGATACAAAAAAAACAACGACGACAATCAATGGACACTGCGGCACCGTAGTATGTGTACAGAATAGCCTCTCGCGTGATCTCTCGTTTCTAAAATAATACACATATAACAATCATATTACATATTACACACAGAAAAACAATACAAAGTACAAGAATGATATAAATTGACGTTATTAATCTAACGGTCGGTTTAACGTCTCGCGCTCGTGAGACGTTAAACCTAGCCACTTGCCCAACCGTTATATTTTCCCACAAGCAGAACAAACAAACAACACTTCACAATCGAAATACAACTACAAAACAATTCAATACATGTATAGAACAACTCCGACACTTGCTCTTTACCTGTAAGAGATACAAAAAAAAACAACGACGACAATCAATGGACACTGCGGCACCGTATGTGTACAGAATAGCCTCTCGCGTGATCTCTCGTTGTCTCACGAGACTACTCTTGCCCTTGACCAGTGTCACCAACGCGCCCTCTGCTGGTCGGAGTTTGCTACTGCACAATGACATACACATCATTCTCACCACACTGAACATGAACCACACCAAACCAAAAAAAAACATGCTAAACATTCAAACTAGAACAAAACTATATATATAGATATATGTATATTTTAGTTATTTTACCCCAACTATGGCCCTGTATGCCACACTTCTAATGTTAAAAGCATCATTTTTGCCTCCTTTCTAACGTCTCAATATGCACTCCAGCACATAAAATAGACTCCACCCACATCATCACTCTATAAAGCCAACACATACAACGTTTCCGTACAACCTTCGCATCGCCTGTTTTAATCTTCTCCCTGATCAAGTCTGACATTTTCACTCTTATCTCTGAGTGTTCAGGGAGATTTTGGCGCTAATAACAAATAACAAAAAGTTGGGATAAAACAGCATTCAAAACAGGAACTGACGGGCTTGCACATGCGCGAGCCGAGCACGTACGCACACACACACACACACACACACACACACACACACACTTCAGCGGGTATTGATCATCCCTGACCTGCCCCACTCGCATCCGCAATATGTATTAATACTGCGACCCACCCCGCCCGACTCGCGGGTCATAGGAGAATTAAGTGTACGAGTAATTGGAAGGAGAGGAGAGACTAGGATGCTACTGTAGGTTAGCGGGGCTCCTTTCCGTTTCATAACACGGCTGTGGAGACTGCTCCATGCACGCACACACCTCTCTATCCTCCCTCATCGGTCTTAACATGGTCTGTAAAGATATGAAGGCAACCCTTTCCTGTAGATGGCAATGCAAAGGATGTGAAAATAACATGGCTGTTACCCATTCATTCTGACTGGAGCGTGCCGCCTCTCGTGGAATGAAACTGCCGATGTCAATTGAGTTGTCTTTCATCATCATATTTTTTATATGTCGTTGATTATTCTTACTGAGGTTATTTTAAGTTGAAATATTGTATACCTTCAATCTATCCATATTGTGCCATTTTTGGGAATGTCGTATGGAAAAATGCGGGTATTGATCGTCCCTGACCCGCCCCGCCCGCATCCGCAATATATATTAAATATAACCCGCCCAGCCCGCAATATGTATTAAAAACTACGACCCAACCCGCCCGCCCCGCGGGTCACCCGCGGATATCCGCGGGCCAGCGGGTAGCCCGCGCATCACTAATAGATAGATAGATAGATAGATAGATAGATAGATAGATAGATAGATAGATAGATAGATAGATAGATAGATAGATAGATAGATAGATAGATAGATAGATAGATAGATAGATAGATAGATAGATATTTGGCAGTTAGTGAGTTAATACTACTACTACTACTAATAATAATAATAATAATAATAATAATAATAATAATAATAATAATAATAATAATAATAATAATAATAATAATAATAATAATAATAATAATAATAATAATAATAATAATAATAAAAATACCTCAGTTTTTGCAAAACTAAGCAAGTTTCTAATTTTTTTTTTTTTGGCATTTTGAAACTTGAAAATATGTCTTGTAACACCTGTGCTTTGTCTGTTTTAACAAGCCAAAATGTCTATCCAAAAAGATGGATTGGAGAAATGCCATAAGGAACAGACTGTAGAAGACAAACTGACATATGGGTAAATAGACGTTAAGGAATATATTAACCCTTTGATGCATACTGGTCACTACAGTGGATAGTTGTTCTACAGCTGTTCTCTTGTATATTCATAGGATTTGTTGTTTTAGTTCTATATAAACCACTTCATACTGTTACTGTAACTAGTCTGTTCTTAATACCTGATCTGCACTAACACGTGTGTGTGTGTGTGTGTGTAAATCAATTGTTTTTGTTATTAGACTGTAATTAATAGTCTCTTCTTAAACAGAAAAATGCATTAAAATGTGTTATTTCATAGTGTTCTGATAATACATTTTAAATACATGTTTTTTTACTTCAAAGCTTAAACACATGTTGTGGATATTTTTATAACTCCATAAGCAACAGCTTCATTAAAAAGAGCTCAATCACATTGCTCTAAAAAGGAATAAAAACATTCAAGAAAAAAATCTTGACTGAGGTTCTCATAACTATGCATCAAAAGGTTCAAATGGAGGCAAACAATGTAGTGGTAAAGTCTAGTGTTTGGTATATACTCTATTTACTATTAAGAACTCATGGAAAAGAAGCATGTTCCATCCAAAGGCTTTTATGGTCTTGAATCAGTAGATATATTTATTTATTTAGAATAAAAATTTAATAATTCCACCCTTGACCCTTAGTATAGAACTGTAAAAGGTTTTTGTATAATCATGAACGGTGTTTCTTCTGGGATTTTTAAAATCTGAAAACAGTCCCTTTATAACCAACATCTATCTATCTATCTATCTATCTATCTATCTATCTATCTATCTATCTGTCTGTCTGTCTATCTATCTATCTATCTATCTATCTATCTATCTATCTATCTATCTATCTATCTATCTATCTATCTATCTATCTATCTATCTATCTATCTATCTATCTATCTATCTATCTATCTATCTATCTATCTATCTATCTATCTATCTATCTATCTATCTATCTATCTATCTATCTGTCTGTCTGTCTGTCTGTCTGTCTGTCTATCTATAAAAATGCTGTATATTACTAAATCTTTCGTGATTTAGTGTACAATTTCTTGAAAAGAAAAGATGACATATGGATTTTATTATTATTATTATTAAAGTCAGTCTCTAATTAATAAAGATCCAGTGCAACTTGTGTCCATTCTCAAATTAATTTACTGTAATTAAATAAGTTCTCTAGTTAACCTTTCTTAAGTGACTGGTTTATTGTAATATTATCCTATTTATTTTGTGTTTTTAAGTGAAAATCATGTATTTTCCTCTCTGTAATTTACTGATTCTATGGATGTTCCAAAAAAAGCACAGAGCAAATTCAACAGTTATTCCACAAAGAGCAAATACAATCAAAAGTCCCTTTTTTCAGAAAAATATATCATTAAAATATTATAAATGAAGAGTCTCCATCCACCGTCATTCATCCCAAAAAATGTAGAAGATGCCTTTGTTTCCACATTCACTACAGTATGTCACTTTTTAACATCCAAATGGGTCATATTTAATGACCATGAAAAAACAAACTGCATTTTGCATCAGAATTGATATAATTAGTGGATCAGCAGGTATTAAACATTATAGGGCAGGACTTCTGACTTTGGATGTTTGTATTTTTATGGGTAAAATGCGTCTACTCATATTTTTTTCTATGAATTCATTCTATTTTTCTGAAGGTTAAAACTATTGTTTCTTTATCTTTGGACAATTGAAGGAGTGTGATAACATTATTCTTTTTGTTCTTGTTGTCTTTATAAACGGCTTAACGTCTTATGTGTGAAGATATACCTACAGTAAAAGCAGTCAGTTTTTAATCCATGATGACACTTGAGCATCTCTAACTTGAGGCTCAATATGCTGTTACTTGTCCACAAAGGCAGCAGCCCACTCATCTGTCAGTATCAGCAGAAATACCTGAGAACCTCTTATGAATAGGTCATAACTCCAGTAACAAGACCTCGACACAGACACCTTGTGTGCGGTCGGGCAGGTTGAGAGTTTGACATGGACTGCGGGTAGGACTTCTGACAATACGTCTTTGTATGAAGCCGCTTTTCACAGTACCTCGGTGAAAAAGGCCACGTAACCAGATACAGCAGCTGGCAGCGAGAGACAAGGTAGAGAATGAGCCGGTGGAAAAAAATTACAAAGCGACTGAAAAAGACTCTCCCTGAGGATATTTGTGCAAGTATTCCTTTTACTAATCCGTGTTTTCCACCTTCACCTGCGGCCTAGTTGTTACACATACTCATGACGTAAAGAGAGCTATTCAAGGAATTCCTGTTCACTAATGGAATCGTCCATGTTGTTGGTTGTTGCTTTTGTTACTGATGATTTTTTATGACAGGTGATACTGTAGTAGCATATGGTGTTACAATTTGGAGCAGCTCCTTAGCCACACATGACTTATCTTGCAGTGTTAAAGGCATTATTTTATGAATGTATTATGTATTATAAAACATTTCCATGTGGTCTATATAAGCTGTAAATGCTATGTTTGGGTTTGAATTCGTCAGTAATTCAACTGTACAGGTCCATCTTCAACCTTATTTCTGAGTAATGACACCACAAAGGTCAATTTGAGCCCTAATCCTGTAAATGCAGGAGACACTTGAAGCCCCGCCCCCTCCAGGTTGATCCTCCAGGTCCTGTTCAGACAACAATGGAATATTTTAGGTGTTTGACTCGAAGTTGGATTTTCAGCTTCATTTTTCAACTACTGATCAATAATAATTTATGTCGTATTTGGAGAAATGTTCATGGGAAGTCCTAATGTTATATGTGTAAATGTCATGGCATAACTACTTATAGACATAAGAAATCAAGCAAGAATTAAAATAATAATAATAATAAAAATAATAATAAAAAAAATTTGTATAGCACTTTTCATGGCACCAACTAAAAAAAAAAAACTATAGAAAACAGAGGAATCACACATTAAAAAAAGGGATTTAAAAGTGTTGAGGTCGGAGGAGTGACGGATGGGTGGGGGTGGGGTGGTGGGGGGGGGTGGGGGGGGGGGGGGTGGGGGGTTCCAGAAAAGACTCTGCCCCCCTCAGGTTCGGTGCTTGGTTTAAGTTGTAGAAATCCACTCGACTTTTGCCAAAACAAATATAAAAACATCTTTTCAGCAACTGGATGATTCACATTCAAACTTTTTGCACTTCTCTTTTGTTTGTTTGTTTGTTGTTGTCGTTGTTTTTTGACATATCATATGCATCCTTTAACCAAGTTCTTAAACTAAATTCATGCAGTATTTTATATGTAATCCTACTAAAGCATAGACAAATCAATAAATTACCTACAGGGCTTTTGGAGGAGGCATGAACTCCACAGAGTGCCCTTTAGTTCCTACACAATATTTTACACAATATCTTTAAGGGAATTACAAATTTGGCACAAATGTTCACTGGGAACAAGGATGAAATCAAACTATTTTGTTGATGGAAGTTATGAATATGAATTAAATTCTATGAAAAATACATCTCTGTGAAACACCTTTAGGGAATTCTTCAAATTCTACATATAATTTCACTTACAAATATGGATCAACTGATTGATTTCAGTGGGTTTAAGGTCAGGGTTATTGTGAACCCACAAAATAGATATTTTAAAAGAGCTGCAAAAACAGATTAAAATGCAAGAATATTAGATGTATTTTATAGTGTTTTGACTTAACAATCCCATGTGCATACACAGGTTCCTAGCAACCAATTGAAGAACTATTAAAAGAAGAAATATTAAAAATGCATGTTTGAGAAATCATTTGGTAGCTTAGAAATTCACTTAAACATTATTTTAAATATAGTGTCAGATCATTTTAAATATAGTTTGGACTTAACCTCCATTGTTTGTTGTAATGAGTGGAAATAAGTCAAATACAGGTTGTAAGATAAAGGTCACATTTCAGTTTCTATGTCTTGCAGCCACTCTACTGTACATTCAGCGTCAGTGTCGTCTGCTGGAATAATTCTGGCCAGGGGGCAACTACTTCAGTTAGCATTCTCCTCCTCCTCTCTACATGTAAATTCCAGTGCGTCAACAACCTCCGCCATGCGTCTGCCAGCTGAAAATGGCGAGTTTTAACAAAGACACATGTCTATTTGTGTGTTATTTTGTTCTGTGGGAACAATTTTGGCATCCTTCACTTAATGCCACACAAAATTATATGCAAAAAAAAGAAAAAAAAAGGTTATTGTATTAATGTAAAGGAAACTTAAAAAGAAAAAAAAGGTGTTCAAGTGTTCAATTTGAATTATGCAAACCTGAACCATCTAATATGGAACAAAAAAAAAAACCTGACAAATAATATATAATTATAGAGAACCAAAAAAATATATGCTCATTGTGATGATTTTCACAGTGGGAAGTTTGTGTAACTTAATGCATACACTCTTATTAATTATTTAAAATGTAGAGAGATGAGAGCAATGGATCAATGAGATCAAAGAACATTTGTGACTGGAATCATGCATTTCAAACAAGTTATTTATTTTTCCATTTATATATATACTATATATATATATATATATATATTTTTTTTTTTTTTTTTTTTTTTTTTTTAAAGTATGAATGTATGGGTTGTGACTATGGAAAAATAAATATATAAACAACAAAATAAACAACTCTTCTTCAGCCTACTCCTTTTGAGCTATCATCATATAAACACTAACTTGTACTTTTACAAGATATGTAAACTGCTTAAATAAACTCAAACTCAACTCAAAGTGTAAAGAAACGTGTTTAAAGATGCACTAGCAAGCACACAAAACAACCCACAGTTTGTCTTTCTCTTGTTTTTTGTTTGTTTTTTTCATTTTGGGAATGATAGCAAATGTGTCAGACTGAACACCAGTGCTGGCACCGCACTAATGAAGTGTGGAGACGTAAATAAGTATGCAAGACTATAGTGTGAAAGCACAGTACAGTATTATACTCTATAGTACTGCTGCTGAGGATCTTTTTTTTTCTTAATCATTTGTGATGTAGTGAAGCTAATGAACACACGCAGCAGTCGACACCTTTGACAACTAAGAGAGTATCATCAGTTTTATGGATGTTGAGGGGCCGGCCGAGGGGGCACCACTCACCTCATAACTTATCATATCAAATTGACTCAACATTCCACATCAAATCCATACTCTCTCTTTCTAGCTGTCACATTTCAACTCATGCAGAGTGCAGCGTCCGTCTGCGAAGATGCAGAGTGGTTGAGAGTTTGACTAAATTTCTTGTGAAGGACTAGAGGAGCTCTCCTGAGATGCAGCAGCCTGGCCCTGCCACTAAAGGTAATAGGGTCAGACAGCTGCGTATTAGCTGTGGATCATCTCCTTTGACACAGCCGTTGATCTCAGTGGCGGCAACGGTGCAAAGCCCATACCTGTACCTGCCAGGCATATCTGTGCTCTACTGCAGAGCGATGGGGGGTGGGGTGGGTGCATGTTTAACCACTGGCCAGTGAGCAGAAGAGGTGTTCAAAGTACTCACATTCTGTACTTAAGTAGAAGTACAGCTAGTTGTGTGAACAAAATACTCTGGTACTTAAGGAAAAGTAAAAAAAAAAAAGTACAACTTGTTAATTGTAATAAAGTACAAAAGTAAAACTGTTTTTTTTTCTCTCATAAATACAATAATACTTCAGAAAATAAAATCAGAAATGTTTCAAAAGTATCTAAAATAAAGCTTTTAAAAATGAGTTAGTGTGTAGATAATGTGTTTGATCGAGTCACAGTTATTCAGTTTTGTGGATATGGGCAGAAAATTTAAGGAAAAATGGGGGAAGAAAAGTCACAATTGAAATAAAAAGTTATAAAGATTTTTTAAAATAAAAAGTTATAAATATGAGATATAGTAAAAATACATAATTTTAAGATCAAAAGTTAAAAGTATGAGATAAAAATTACAAATTGTGAGATAAAGTCAAAATTATTACATAAAATGTCAAAATTAGGACACAAAAAGTCCAAATTATGAGATAATATTCATATAACTATAACATATAAAGTCACACTTTCTTTCCTCCACTGATTTTCTCTCTGAAGCGACTGATTTTTCAAACTGTCACATCTGTTTAGTTTGTAAAAGTCTATTATGAGAATGTAAAGAGTATAAAGTACAGATATTTATATAAAAATGTAGGAAGAAAAAGTAAAAAGTTGCTGGAAAAATAAATACTTAAGTAAAGTACAGATCTGTAAAAAACAAAAATCTACTTAAGTACAATAATGAAGTATTTTTACTTAGTTCCTTCTTCACTTCATGCTTCGCAGACTTTTTCCCATGCTTTTCCAAGACATCCCTACTTCCTGCGAGCGAAGGAATGTGAGTTCGTTTCATGCACAACGTCCTGAAGCAGCTCTTATCATATGGAACACACTCTACACCTGAACGCCTCTCTTCATAGTCTGTGTATTTAGTTGGAGGTGACTGAATCCTGAGGAGATGGGGGGTCAGGTCATTCATTTTGGTGAAACAAGAACAGATCGGTCTAAAGGAGCGGCTTCTCCCAAAGGCCACTCATTTGTATAAGACAAACACAAAGCTACTAATTAAAAATGAAGGGGGAAGAAAAAAAAAAAGTCAATAGGGAGCCTAAGTCTCCGCCCCTTCCGGTCGGTCCACTGGGCCTAAATTCGGGAAAAAATTTTAACATGAGAGTGGATGAGGAGATTAATTATTAATTATTTTCTGGTCCACTTTACTTTATGCCCTGAATCACACATTTGCTGTACTTCAATTAAAATCATAACCAATGATGTGCGTTTGGAGTTTCTTTGATACATGTTTTGTGATTTATTGGCGTGTAAAAAAATATGTAATTATTTGGACTACATATCAGACATCACAGCAGAATCTTTCCCTGCAAACTTTTCTAAACCGTATACCGCCTTATACGTTTGATGCTCTCTCCTTCGTCCTGAAAGAAGGAGGTGAAGCTCGCCAAAGTCACAGCCATTTTCAAAGAGTTTGATGGTGAAGCTTGGTGGTGACGTCATATTTATGAGACCAATGTTGTAGTCCATTACTTACTCTCACATAAAACCTAACATAACTTTGGGTGCCTGTCCAAAGTGAGTGTTTTCTCAATGTGAACATGTATCTTTAAAATTCACAGACATCTTATGTGAAAACCGTAGCACATTTCAAACAGGACCAGAAAATTACTTTTATCCCTCCATTGACTCGCGTTCATTTTTTTTATGGCACTTTGGTCCAATGTCCCGAAAATCGACCGGAAATACACTTAGGTTCCTTATTGTTTTTCCTCACATATCCACTGGCACGTCTTCTTATATTACGCCACAAAGATTATTCTGGCATGTTCCAAAAGTCGACACTGCTACTAGCTTCAACTAAAAATTCCCTCCACACCCTTTTTGTTGTTGTTCTTTTGTTTTTAAGCTTCATAATATCAGCGATGGAGATAATGAAATCCTTCAGAGCTTCGTAGTGATTTATACTGCATGACTGAGCAGGATGGGATTTGGAGTCTCGCTCAAGGACACTTTGACAGCACTCATGACTGTTGATGGACGTATGCTGGCTGTTGAGGGAATTGAACCTGTGTGTAGATTTGGGGTCTATTGTTACAAACATTTCTCCAAAACAGAGCTGCTCTCGGGGCGGAAAATAATCTGATTGATTAAGTCAAACCACAGCGGGCTGAGGCGAACAGTAGCAGTGTTTCACAGTATGTTAAGATAAATGCTGAATGGAAAAGAAGGGTTTAGATGAGTAACAGGAGGCGTTTGGATTTTATAGTTACTGGATTCTTCAAACCCTTCAGTGACAATGATAGAGGATACACAGGTGCTATAGACATTTTTATCAATGTAGGTTCACTAACTTTCAACCTGTCTAGAGTGGGAGCATTTTATTGCTGCCTGTTCACCCTGTCATATTATCAGACTTCTACTGAGTCTGTTTTATTTTAGCAAAAAAAAATGTTTTTCTAAAATGACTTTGCCTTGGTTTGCTTTGTCAGTCTAATCAACTCTCAGTTTTATTTTCATCATAGTGAAAACACCTTAAACTGAAAAATCACTTTGTCCCACTGCCTTTTTAATATTTATTTAGCAATCAATTTCATGACTGTTATAATGTTTACCTTGACAAGATAGATAGGGTAGATAGATAGATAGATAGATAGATAGATAGATAGATAGATAGATAGATAGATAGATAGATAGATAGATAGATAGATAGATAGATAGATAGATAGATAGATAGATAGATAGATAGATAGATAGATAGATAGATAGATAGATAGATAGATAGATAGATAGATAGATAGATAGATAGATAGATAGATAGATAGATAGATAGATAGATAGATAGATAGATAGATAGATAGATAGATAGATAGATAGAATAGAATTCTACATTGAGATGAGATGTCTCCGTACATACTTATGTAAACACAGTGCATGCTTGCACGCTCACGTATTCCATCAGGACCATTTTATTGCATGAAGATCATTTCAGGGTCACATTCAGTTCATACTCAATCTGATTTAATGTGGAATATGAACAACTGGACACACAAAAAAATTGGGTGTCATCCAAAAACCTGCCATCGGAATGTTTCTTGATCTTTTGCAGGAAATGATTTGGTTACGACAGGTGTACAAAAAACAGCAAATAAAAACTCTTATCACTTATTGATAAAGTATGAAGTTACACACATCTGTATTATGGTGTTATCTAATTTCTTCTTGTTATTAAAACTCATAGTTGTTTATTTTAAGTCTTATCTTCATCTCCTGCCTCAGCTGATAGTTTACATTATTTACATAGCTGCACTAAACATGTGTTTGGTCTAATCTAAATAGGTCAGAACTGTCACAGATTAATCTGAACCAACAAACAGTGAACTTAATTAAACTTACACTATAATAACTTGATAACATCATTATTAAATTCAGAAAAAACACTGTGATTTTAGTGTCAAACTGTAATTTTCTCCACTTAGAGCTGTAGCCGGTGGAGAAAACAACAATAGTGCTTTTTGCTTTTTATCACTTTATCACTTTCTTTGTTTCTTTGTGGTTCTTAGCCCATCTGGTTATTTTCTGCAGAGGGAGAACAAGTGACTGTTGACCCAAAGTCAACAGTGACTCATTACTCCCTCTTGTGGCCATAATAATCCCTCAGCCCACTGTTGTAAATACATTCAGCTCATTATCTGTTTCAGTCCAATAAAATTTAGTCTTTGACATAACTACAGAATCTTTATTTTAAACATTACAATAACATTGATTTGAGATCAAATTTGAACCAAGTGAAAATGTTACATATTATGTCTTTAAAAATCTACAGAGAAAATGATGTGTAGAGTATAAATGAGTAAATGAGTGTGATGAAATCTACCTGAAAGGGGAGAAATCACCTTCAGGGAACATTTATGGACATGCTTTGAATTTTATTTTGCTCTAATGATGAACATAGAGCATTCTGGGATTATGACCTATACCACAGCCATCTATTCAGAAGACGCAACTTAAAACTTAATGAGATAAAGTCTGTAGAGAACATAATATCCTGCATAAAAACAAGGATAAGTGGGAGAAAATTAAAAAAGTGTAAAAAAAAAAAAAAAAATGGAGACCAGGAGGATTGGGCAACAGTGAAATTATGGTGTAATTAAAAACTATATATATATATAGCTGCAAATTAAAAAGTGAAACCCACCTTTCTACCCATTTGAATGCCTCAGTACCATTTTAGTGGCTTGATGCAGATGTACATTAGTTTCAGTCAAATACAGAAAACCTGCTTCAACATGGATTTACATGAACCCTAATGGTAATCCCACAAAAAAAAAATGTATATTAAGCTTTTATTAACGAAAAAATTTACAACTGATCTTCAGTTCAGTTCATTTCACTGTATTTATTTACTTATTTTACAGATCATTCTATATATGTAAACAGGTTGCATTTATAATGTCAAAGTATGTTAAAAAAAAAAATAAAGAAAACAAACAAACAAACAACAATAGAGGCTTCTGTAGCCTATAAACAGGAGCCTTAGTAATGAAGGAAAATGTACAATTTATTCTGAAAACAGTTCCCATTTCTAAGTAAAGTAAAACCTAACCCTCGCTGTAAAAACAACCAAAGATAATTGCAATAAATACAGACAGTATGCATGAGTATCAACACATCACAAATGTACCATAGAAAAGTTAAGTCATTACCAAAAAAAATGCTATGCTGTGATTAGGAGCTATTGTTATCATTTGCAGAAAAACATACTGAAACAAAAGGGTGGATATTAAACCCCATTGTAACCCTGACTAGGTCACAGCTTCCATCTTTAAAATACTCTGACACGAGGTGAAACGTTGCTCCTAATTTTTTATGTCACCCTGGTTTCCGGGCTGCAACGTCTCTGCTAAATGTGCAGATGTCACTTTGGTGAATGTGAAGGTGTCATTTTATCCCGTTGTGTGCAAGGAGAATAAATTGTGGTGTAATTTTTCCACCGATAATACCCTGATCAGTCCTAGAAGTGTCACATGTTCAAAAACTCATTCACAGCAGCAGCAGCGATAGCAATTAATTTGACTTGAGCTTTTTCTTGCTTTCTTCAAATGCTAAATGTTTCCACATTCTTTAGATATTTTTTTGTCAGTTCTGTAAATGAGGTTTTAAAAATTCTCCTTTACTTTGTGCGACTGTCGATCCCGTACATAAATGACTCTCTTTGAGAAGTAAGTGAAGGTGACGTTTGTCAGACGACAGCCCAGAATCCTGTTCCACGTTGGGCTTTAGCTCAGTAGTAGAGTTATTAGAGCAGTCAGAGATGGATGATTCCAGATCAGTCTGTCACCAATGCGTCTGTAGCGTTAATGGGAACATTATTAAACAGGAGAGAGAAAAATAGGTGCCAGACTCTGAATCAAGAAGCCACTTAAAGCTTTTGTTATATCCTGGTCTTCTGCATTTTATTTCATCGTAATCTCAATTTTTCACGCCTCATTTCACCAGCACTGAAATAATAGACCGCTTCAGACTCAATAGGACAGAAGATGAAAAGTTAAAAGTTCTGTGCTTTTGTGATATTTTACAAAAAAACCTGCATAAAAATGACCTTTGACTGGTGGGATCCTTTTGAAGTGTTAAAGTGGGTTTTTTTTTTTCCTCATTTTCCATTTGTTTAACAACTTTTTAAATAACACTTAAGTGTAAAACTCCAGTAGTAAAGACAAATCGACTCTTTATCAGCGTAAAATTTCAGTTTGTGACTGGAGCGAGGATGTTTTTTAGCTTTGAGAAGTGCAGTGTCAGTTTTTTAAGTCACATCCAGACCACAGACTTTATATAGCTAGACGATGCAATATCATTTCTTACTATTATGCAAAAGCACCATATTCACAGTATCCTACAGAGGCTTTATTGCAACATCCACCATCAATCTCCTGAAAGATCTGGGAATCCATAGCCAGGCCCTGCGTCGTAGCATCAGAGAAGCATTAGAAGCTGAAGAGCGTTGCAGTCGGTGGCTGTGGTTAAAAAGGGGGGATCCCAGGTGGGACACACACCCAGGTCTGATCAGCCTGTGGTGGGCCTGCCCCAGAGGACTACAACTGAGGATGAGTCCCTGCTTCCTGCATGGTGCGGACCACCTGTGATCATTTCCTACACAGTCCACATTTTATAGTTTGGAATATTTATCATTGAGTACTTTTCACAAATGAAGTTTTTAGTGTCTCTGCCTTCGCCCATTGTAGCTGGATTAAGCCCCCAGTGACCCCCACAACCCTAGTGAGGATAAAGCAGGTTCAGGTGATAGGTGACAAGAGTTTTTAGTATGTTTTATTGTTTTTATCGTAGTATTTTTAGCTTTTAATTCGTACTTTTTATGTCTTTATCTTAGTATTTGTAGCTTTGATTATATTTTATTGTGTTTATCTTAGTATTTTTAGGCTTTTATTATGTCTTTGTGGGTTTTTATCTTAGTATTTTGGGACTATAATAGAGCATGTGTCCCAACTTCTTGCATGGTTGGGACCACCTGGGATCATTTCCTACGCAGTCCAAATTTCATAGTTTGAAATACTTACCATTTAGTACTTTTAGTATGTTGTTATTGTGTTTCTCATAATATTTTTATATTTTAATTTGTAGCTTTTATTATGTTTTTAGTTTTTATTATGTTTTATTGTGTTTTTATCTTAGTATTTGTAGCTTTGATTATATTTTATTGTGTTTATCTTAGTCTTTTTAGGCTTTTATTATGTTTTCGTGGCTTTTTATCTTAGTATGTTGGGACTACAATGGAGCATGTACCCCAACCTCTTGCATGGTTGGGACCACCTGGGATCATTTCCTGTGCAGTCCAGGATACTTACATCTCATCCTTTAATAAATCAAATAATCAACCATTTTTTTGTGACAAATGAAGGAGTTCTTCCTGTGGCTTAATTTGTCAGTGGAGTTTTGACATATTTTGGCCCTTGTTGTACGCATTAATCATACTGAGTCACATTAACTTTTAATATCAGAGAACCTGGAATCATAAAAAAATTAAATAGCGTTCACCTGAATAATGATTCGAGGAACCTAACAGTCCTGAATTATTAGATCTCAGGGTAGAATTCGATACCATGGATCATAAACTACTTGTATATAGACTGGAAAATTGGGTTCAGCGATCAGATACGCTCCTCAGGGTGCTGGGATAATACTCAGAGGAAGGGAATGTGCTATACAGTTAGTGCTGGGATTAGCAGGAAAGTTACAATAATTGGGCGCAATCACACTTAAATTTATTTTAACGTCAATAGATTAGTTATGGGATTACCTTAAGTCAGCTTTATTTACTCTGTAAAGACATCATTAACTTCCAAAAAGCATCAGCAGCACTTGGCTTCTCATGCAAAGCAGCACATTTACTCTGCTGTTATGCATGTCCTATCATTTTCTGCCATTTCACGCCATGTGGAAGCAAGTAAATCCTGCCATTTTCATTTTAAGAGGATTTGTTGCAACAAAAGGCATTTCAGGTAAAGTGAAAAATAAAACATTCTGCTATGTGATAGGATATTCACATAGTTTTAGTTTTATTTTTGTTTACTAGTTTTCACTCTGACCTGATGCCATGGAGAATCAAATGTCAAGAATTAATTATTTAGCACATTGTTTTTGTGTTCTCATATATTTAATATGAGTGTTCTTGGTATAGGCTAAAATAAAAAGTTAATCTAACAGAATGTTGTTTTACAGCATGTGTTCTGTAATAAAACATGTTAAAAGTTGAAGATGAAGGAGACAAAAATGAATATCTCTCTAGCATCTGATTTAATAGACTGATATAGCTCAGTGTGGGGAAATAAAATGGATATCTACAACTTGAACAATCTGGGTATTATCACCAATGAGGATCTTAATGTTCAAGTCAAAGCTGTAATAAAATCATCATTATAGCATTTAATAGTTACTATAGAAAAGCTTCTTCATGATTTTATTTCCTCAGAGATTGACTCTTATAATGGATTCCTGACAGACTTATGAAATTAAATGTTAGACTTTAGCCATTCAGTCAGCATGCTGGTGGTGGAATATTGGCAGATGTCAAAAAGAGACAACGTATAAGTGGAATTCTTACGATTGCACTGACATTACTGTACTACTACTTATTATCTGTAGAACATCTCAGCCAAAGTAACACAAAGTATGAAACCCAGGCTGTGGTTCTATAAAATAAAGTTTATTTTGGTACCTGGTTTAGACCCAAGGATGTGCCTATTTGTTTGCTCTGAGCCATCCCAAAATTAAAGATTTTTTTTTTTATAAAATATTGGGGCTTAATATAGGACCAAAATTGGGACATGAAAAACTAGCTGGGTGTTTTATCTTGAAAAAGTTATATATACCACTATAAATAAAGACACTGTGTTAAATCGTAATGGTTTTTGCCTCAGTACCATTTTAGTGGCTTGATGCAGATGTACATTAGTTTCAGTCAAATACAAAAAACCTGCTTCAACATGGATTTAAATGAACCCTAATGGTAATCCCACAAAAAAAATTATATTAAGCTTTTATTAACAAAGAAATTTACACCTGATCTTCAGTTCAGTTCATTTCACTGTATTTATTTACTTATTTTACAGATCATTCTAAATATGTAAACAGGTTGCATTTATACTGTCAAAGTGTGTTAAAAAAACTAAAGAGGAAAATGTACAATTTATTCTGAAAACAGTTCCCATTTCTAAGTAAAGTAAAACCTAACCCTCGCTGTAAAAACAACAAAAGATAATTCTAATAAATACAGACAGTATGCATCAGTATCAACACATCACAAATGTGTTAAACGTGATGATCGTAATGTTTTGTTTTGTTTTGTTTTTTTAAACCAACCAGTTTTTCATGAATCTCAGTCTCATTCCAGGTTTTGCATGTAACCCCCATCATGTGGAACCTACCCATTTAAATACAAATAAATTGTGAGTGATTTTGCAACAGTGAAACATTCAGCCTTACATAATTAGATTGATTTCGAAAATGTACCTGTCACAGAATAAAAAGTTATATGGAACAAATAGTACCCCATCATTTTTGTTTCCCTTTTTTGTACAAAAATAATATAAAACTGTGTTTTATCTGAGAAAATATTTCTTTTTAAAATGAAGCTTAAGTGTTTCCAAACTTATTTCATAACATTAGTCTTCATCTGGTTAGAATATTTTAGTGCTGTTTTTAAGACCAGTTTCATAGAACCATAGATAAGTATAAATAATTTATGAAGATAAAAAAAAAGAAAAGAAAAATAAAAAAGTATAAAGATGGATGTCATAAAATACATTCACACATGAATTAAACATATCAGTAACAATCACAAACTCTCAACATGTTAGGTCCAACTTTTTTCAAATACATTTATTTTCCTGAAGGTGGTTTTGGTCTTTTTAGATTGAATTTATGAATTATATGAATAAACAAATCAGGCTGACAGCAGGTGAACATGATACTGGCTCCTCCACTGCCTGATTAATTAATTAGAATGAATTAAAATAGGCAGAATATGCTGCATCTTGACATGATTCTTATACTTTATTGACACGATTCTTCTATTTTATTGCTATTTTCATTATGTATTAGCATTATGTTTTGAATGACATCTGTGTTACTCTGAATTTAGAAGTAATAAGGAGTAACCTACAAGTTTATCACAAATCTTTTGATGATATTATATAACAAATTAAGTGACAGCATACTAACAAATTGAAGTGAAATCAACCAGCTACATTTAATCTAGCATGACTTAACATATATAAATATGGAGGCTTCAATGAAAAAGACAGAGAAAAAAAAAACACATGTGAAGTCTTCAAACACTTGTATAAAAATTACATTCATGGACAAAACCAACTACATCAATTAACTAAGTAATAATAAACACTATTAAATGATTTTAGCTACTTAAAATAAATGTGACCACATTCAGCTGTGTTTTATACCAGTAATGTCAAAGTAATTAAAGATATTATCACACTAATAGCAGCTATCTAAGCTAATTAGCAAGCATCAGCTAATGCTAGCACCAGCTAATATAGCTTAGTTATAATGGTAATTATAATTTAGCACCAATAAACTTCATGACAGAATCCCATGACAGTCTTGCAAGTGTAATTACATGAACATCACGATGGCTTAACTGCCTGCCACAGAGAAAATTAAGTTTTATTCAATAATAAATAAGACCTCTAAATGTCAAACTCTGCAGCCCACTTAAGGGTAGTAACACAGTGATCCACCCTTTAATTAGACATATCTTTTGGACTTTTTTAACATTGGAATTCTGCATTTTAACACAGTTCCCTGTCATCTACATAAACTATAAATGTTGTACTCGTGTCTAAATTCTTCATTAATTCAACTCCACTGGTCCATCTTCATCCCTAATGACACCAGAAAGGTGGTTTGCAGCACTAGCGCTTTAAATGCAAATGAGCCACTTTAGCCCCGCCCCCTACTGGTTGTTTGACCATCCTGCTCTGTCCCATCCAGTTACTTGTGTTCATTAATATAACCAACAACTTAACATTTTAGGTCATCGGCTCAAAGTTTGGGTATGTTTTCAGTTTTCTGCTGATAAACAATTATGTCGTACTCGGATAAATGTTCATCAGAAGACTGTATTTATGGAAATGTTGTGACATAACTAGTTATAAAATGTAACGAAATAAGAAGAAATTTAAAGAGGTTATAGAAATCCACTATAAATATAAGTTTGAAGCACCTGGTGAGTCCAAGTCCAAACTTTTTGAACTGTTAGCGTCCCTAAAATACACAAATAAATGTGAAAAAGACTAATAAAAGTGGGTTCTGCAAACATATATATACCCCTTTTAATTGGTCTACATGTTCTGGAATGTGCACCTCTGCTTGAACAGTGTGTATATCTGCTTTGGTACCATACAGTAATGGTACTAATGCAAATACTGATGTCAGTGTTAATGGACAGGGGTCTGAAAATGCACTGATGTGGTTGAAATGTTCTTAAAGTGATATTTTAATGTTATTAAAATCCATGTCACTTTCAACTTACATACCTTATTCTTGTATTTTTTTAATATTAACGTCTTGGATTTTATTTTCTCTTTGCCAGATACAAGCAAGGAACCAAATATGGTAACTTCAGTGATCTTGTTTTTGTAAAAAAAACAAACAAACAAAAAAAAAACCCAGTGTTGTTAGATATTCCTATAACACACTAAGGTTGAAAGTATTTCTCTGAGTGTCCTATTGTATAAAGGGTTAACTCACCTGTGGGTTCAGCCCGTATTTTTTTTGACACTTTTAGTACAACTTGGCAGAAGCTGATAATCTCTATAAAACATTCATTGAATCAGATCTTAATCAATACGCAGTTTTTTGCAAGTAAGAGAAAATGTGTGTAAGAGCAAATGTAGCTGTAAAAGTGACACTGATTCTTAATCGTAAAAGTGAAAGCACTCAGATGTTCACACCAGTGCACAGCCCACACTTTTATTTTTATTGTGATATATATTATACCATAGTGTAGAGTAACCTCTTCTCTATTGGTCCCTATTGTTAATGCACCACAAAGATGTTTAATACTAATGCAGACTGCTTGGTCCTGGCCTATTGATGCTAGTATTGCCATCTACACACAAATACACACATGTACCTTTTATCTAACAGCACCTGGTTAAGTCGCCAACATAGGAGTTGTTATTATAATTGCTGTGAGTGCAGTGAAGTTGCGTTTGGTAAAAGGGTTCAGAGCTGAGTCTGAGATTCTTTGACCCCATCTAGCACTTTTTTTTTTTTTTTTTTTTTACGAATAAATCCACAGGCAAAGCAGAGGTTTTGTAGATCCAAGACCTTCTGAGATGAACACAACCTTTGAAGCTTTTAGTTGCCAGGTGACAGCGAAAAAAAAAAAAAAAAATTATCCCCCCACCCCCCCCACCACCTCTCTACGCAATTCATGCTGTTATAGACCTTCGGAGTACGGCTCCATGTGGAAAAGCAACTTCAAACTATACTAATTGAATTTTTTCATGCACCAGTAGTTAACAGGTAGCTGGCCAAGACTGGAGAATGACTTCATCTGCGTCGGCTGAAAGCTCTGAGGAGAAGACTAAAATAGAGCAAATAAGCTCCAGCCGTGTGGTTAGATTTATGATGTTTATATAGACGGTAAAGAAACGGAAACTTTTCACACACACACACAGATTTGAAAGGAACCATTGGTTTTTTTCCACTGTGATAAGCCAGAAGAGTGGTGGACAGTGTTGTTTAAACCCCCGCTGAACTGTTTCTCCCTGTGATCACTGGATCAGTGTGGAAGTACAAACACACAGAAACCAACAAAGCAGACATTTATCCTGTGTGTGTTTGTTTCTGGTTAGACGTGGCTGCCTGTGCATACACCCCCCGCATACCAAACATGTAATGGAGCGCGCGCACTCCCCCTAATTATTATTCTATTGACTCTGAGAGGTGGGGGTAGGGAATTAGGCTCAGCTAAGCCTGATGATATGAGACGCGTGCATTTGCTACAAGGCCATGAACCTTTTTAAAGCACTTCTATGTGTCCATTAGAGCAGTTTGGTTTGATTATGTTCAGAAAAGGAGGATTTTTATGCTCCAAAATTCCCAAAGAAATGCCACTTTGCAAGTTTAAAAAAAAAAAAAACATGAAATAAAAACAATTTCCATTTGGAAAAACATGTTTGGTTTGTTTTTTTTTCCCGCAGTCAGCTTTAGTTAGGTGCATGTAAATAATTAAGTAGCAATAACATTGCAGACAGACAACATTTATAATTCACATATTTCATGTCATGCATCTACGTGCATTTGTGTTTGTTGCTTGCATCTGTCAAAACATATGTGCATCTGGCTTAATTTATACTTCACAAGTGACTTGAGAGTCTTTCATTTTGGATTCAGCAGCACATACAGGGGGGTCATGGCGACAGAGCCGAGAGTAGGGGTTATGTGGAATGACAGAACAGGGAGGGGTAAATATCAGAGCACGGCACACGGTTCCTGTGGTTTGGCGGTCCTGCTGCTTGGAGGCCCCCACGTCTCCTCAGCTCCTGTCAGCTCATCAAGGCCAAGTCCCAGCCTATCCCCGCTGGAATACCGCATCAAACAGCCCAGGGAGCCTTTTATCCCAAACTGAATGCCGCCCCTTGTCACAGCTGAGCTTCGGCAATGAGACGCTCACGGATGGCAAAGTTTAACACGTCGGAGCGAAAGTCAATACCCAGTCGAGGTGGTGTAGCTCAGACACAAGAGAGGAGAAAAAAAAAAAAAAAAAAAAACGGTGAAAAAAGGTCACCAGGAAAAATGGGATCTTGAAAGAAGTAGCTTGTCTGAGACCAGAACGTCCACATGATGCCAGGCAGGCAGTTAATGCCACGGTTCAGTCTTTTCAACCCTCTCTTTCCAGCTCTCATGTCTCACAATTAAGGCGCAAAACATCTTTTTTTTTTTTTTTTTTTTTGTCTTTTCCACCAATTACTGTAAAGGTTAGACTTTCAGCTGTAACATGGCTAGTGTTTACTAAATCCTCCCTCATGGGAAAAAAAAAAAAAAAAAAAAAAATCACAATGACTCCACCACCTAATTTCCCTTTGTTTCAACCTGTAGCCAAAATCAGACATGTAAAAGGCTTCAGTGCACAGCCCAAAGACACAGAGGAGCTCTTTGTACTTGGGCTTGTTCTGCTCCATGCCATTTTTAATCTCAGGCAGAGGGGAAGAGAGCTGCTCCTCTTATCTTAGATGACATGGAGGCTTTGCTCCCTCTCTCTGCCACTCTCTCATCTCGCTCTTCTGAAACCTAACCCTCTTTCATGCTTTCCCCTCGTGGTGGCAGCGGTGGCAAAGTGAACCACTGAATCAGACCCAGTGAATTTGGTTTAGGTTATTCTGTCTGAAGGCTGTTACATGATAAGTGAGGGTAAAGAAGGCCAGGCGACAAGTAAAGAATGACTTTTCCAAGCTGTACTTTTCACCAAGTCTGGTGAACCTTATTTTTGTCATTATTTCTAATTGCCTATTGGATACACTGAACTATTAAGAGCTTATTTAACTTGCCGAGTTGAAAGAGAGGGTCAGGGATGCTTTTTCGATGGATGAGTCTTATAGTCTGGCTGCAGACCTTTGAAATGAAGCTTAAATCTCTGTTGAATAGCTATGGCTGTACTTAGACATACAGCCAAGAACACCAGAGGCTTCTCTGATTAATGAAGTTTGTGACATTTCTAAGTTGCGCAGACTAATATGATTTGAAATAAACTGGAAAATAACAGGCTACACTGTTTATTTTCCTCTGGCAGTGATAAATAAAAACAAATTAATAACTGTCTCTCCTGCTTCCTTTGGCTTTTCGACTTCGTGTTCAATGTCATTGCTGCAACTTTTATTGTTCCAGTTCATTCTCACAATCAGACTCATTTTCCATGAAAGTAGAAAAACTCAGGAACCCAATCACTGAAGATTTGCTGCAAACGTGGTCATTTTTAAGGGCAACATTATCTTTTCATGTCTGTATTCTGTATTTGTACCTTCCGTACCCGAGTGATTTTATTGTGTTTATGCCATCTTAACTCAAGGTTTTACTATTTTATTCTCTTAAAACTGTTTCTATGGGGACAGCATATTAGCCTTTGTTCTGGGTAAGCACAAGAAACACAGAGTTTTAGATGATAATATGGTTTTGTTCTAGGTTTCTTGATGTTCCTGCTACCCCTGTGTGTCCATACATTGTCATTTCAGCAGGTTTTAGGTCTCCTTCATGTTTCAAGCATATGGAAAGCAGAGGTGGAAGTAACTAAGTACAAGTACTTCCTTTACTGAGATTTTTTAGGTATCTGTACTTTACTTGAGTATTTATTTTTCTGGCAACTTTTTTACTTTTACTCCCTACATTTTTGTATAAATATCTGTACTTTATACTCTTTACATTCTCAGAATAGACTTATTACTTTTTCAAACTAGACAAATGCGGCAGTGTGAAAAATAAGTTGTATATCAATAAATCAGAAATTGTGACTCATGTTTGGACTTTTTATCTCATAAATTAGAGTTTTTATCTCATAATTCAGACTTTTTTAAGTCATAATTATGCTTTTTTAAATCTACTATTTATGACTTTTAAATTAAATGTCCTGTCCATACCCACTAAACTCATCTATACAGTAACTCATTTTTAAAGGATTTATTTTGGGATATTTTTGACATTATTCTGTTTGTTCCCAGTTAAATAAAAATTATTTCATCCATCGCAAAAAAAAATAAAAATGCAGTTTTACTTTTTACTTGATTACAATTGAGAAGTTATCCTTTTTTTTAACTTTTACTTCAGTAAAACAGTTGAATCAGTACTTCTACTTTTACCAGAGTATTTTTTCACACAAGTAGCTGTACTTCTACTTAAGTACAGAATATGAGTACTTTCACCACCTCTGATGGAAAGTGTCAAGTCCAGCCCAGACCTTTGTTGCATTTAAACCACATCTGCTTCTTCACTCTCTTCCTATCATTAGAAAAAGACATAATATACAGAAATAATCACTGAAATAAAAAATATTCAAGTCTCAACCATAGCCTTTAACTTTGTTACAGTTCAGTTTGTCAAGTTTCAGTGTGGAAAACTTTTTCTTGAGGGTCACGATTTCTTCTGTTTGTCTGAATCAAACAGTGCCACTAGATCCCAAATGCAAACCCGTCAGTTGATCTTTCCACTGCTGCTTGCACTTGCATATTTTCACAGTTTACACTATACAATAAATTATATATTCAGCACAAACAGACAGATGATTTATGGTGCATTGGTCGTTTTCATGTCAATATTGTGCATTCGTCAAAATAACATTAGAAACAGAACCGCGCAAAACACAGGTCTGCTTTGTGAAGAAAATGGCTAATGGGACACTTATGTCACACTAAATAATAGAGCAGTGAATCAATCAGGAAATAAGGATATGCACCTCTAACAAGCATTAAATCTTCTGTGTAAAGAAGGAAACCTGAGCAGTCTGTTACTAGAGGTACCCTGAGGTGACAGAACATGTCACGGTCCTTATAAGTTTCACCCACAAACCTTTAAGGGTAGGCGTACATGATCAGACCCGTGAAAGCACCGTATCCTTTTAACATCCTGCATATCACCACACCACCAAAGTCCAGCGACATGCAGAACACAACTGTATCCAATCTATTTCTACGGCAGATCGGTGCCTTTGTGAAAAGACCCACTGGGACTTGTTTTCCAGACGACTGTGACCAGAAATGACTTTAAAAACAGACACAGTCCCATCCTTAAGCCCCATAGGTTCAATTTGTTCTGCCAATTATTATCCCCTGCTCTGCCACAGTGATAGAAGGTGTTGTTCAATGGGTCTGAATGCCACCCGCTTTGCAACCCGCCCCAACAAAGAGGAGCCCCCTGCCTTTTTTTTTTTTTTTTTTTTCTGGGGGTCCAGTCAAGCATTCGCTGACAGATTGGCTGGGGCGCTAACCAGTCAGGTCTTCAAAGAGACAAAGACGATAGGGAGGGCAGCAGGGAAGGGAGGGGGTGGGGGGTGGGGGGGTGCACTGGTGAAGAAGAATGACCTGCCAAATAAGAAAGAAGACATATTGAAAGGGACAGAGTGGTGGAAAGAAAAAAAAAAAAAAAAAAACGTATTGAACCGATGGAGAAGTACAACCTTTTGACCATCTGGCTCGGTGGGTGACAACAGCCTTCATCTGTATTTTTGGAGCTGTACAACACACCAAATTACTCTGTCAGGAAGATTAAAGAGAGTCAAAGGGTTGTCGAGTGGAAAAAAAAAAAAAGAGCAAAATTGTCCTGATGGAAATTTGTGAGCTTCTGTCTGGAGCTGTATCACTGTTATGACTATGAAAAGAATATGAAACATACTATGGAGTAAAACTAAAACACACACAATATATAAGAAGGAAAGCATCCACCTAGAACACTTCCTCCTACTGTGTAATATATTCTCATTTCTGTTTAAACATGCTTGAGTACATCCCCAATATGATTTCACTTTCTCAATTCTTCTCTTCAGGAGAAATAATATGCAAGAGAGTCAAGTCTGAAAAGCTCTTTTTGCTGCATTAAGTCCATGATTGTTTAAATGAAACACTGCTATTTTCTCACTCAGCACTAAACAGGGATCACATCTCCGTGACCATGACTAATCTTCCACTGTGCCTTTTTGTGCGTATTGGCGTGCACCTAATTTTTCAGGATCTTTTTACCAATTTGGAAAACTAATTGCTTTGACTCTGACTGGGCAAGTGGTGGAATATAATGCAGTTTAAAGCTTCATCTTTTTTTATGCCCATAAATCCCTCTACAGATCCAGTGGTGTACAACACCACCTCATTAAAATGCATTAGGGCAGCTTCGACAAGAAGGTGATTTCTTTTCTGTCCCTTCTTCATGCTTTTCTACTTGGCTGGTCAGTCATCCATGGAGCCTACACTCACAGTTATTCTCCACCACACTGGTCACTTCAGTCATTTACAAATACCTCCAGATGAAGTGACTTGCTTTTGTGGTGAAGCATTTGCATCCACTTGGTTACAGACCAACACTCTTCTCATTCCTTCGCTCTTTGCTTCTTTCACGTCCACCCTCCCCACCCTGACTCCCACTCCCCCCTCCCCCCCCCCCCACCCCTTCCAATTCCTATTTGATTTTTTTTTTTTTGTCATTTTATTCCCATCCTGCCGTTAGTCTACCTCCGTTTCCACTCTTCTTTTCTCCACCTCTTCTCAGTCGACTGCTCCTTCCCATGCCTGAGGTTGTAGAGTGCTGGATTACGTTGGAGCCCGGGGAGGCCGTCCCTCTGATTGTAAAGAGAGGGACAATTGGTCCTTTAGTCTGATTGGGTCCCCAAATAGGCAACACCAGGGATGAGAGTGTACAGACTGCTACAAGAGGCAGGAGGCAGAAGTGACAGAGCATAGACAGCAGGAGGAGATATATATATTTATATAGAGATGGAAAGAGGGGAAACTTTCTAAAGAGGACAGTGAGAGAGCGTGGACTCAAGGTGACTTTAGGGAAACTGATGCACTGCAGGCAGTCTCTTTTACAACTTTTACAAGGAAAATTTAGGAAGCGTGCAGGGAAAAGAAGAACAAAGAGATAAGAGAAGAAGAAAAGCCATTTCTTTTTTTTTCTTTTTTTTTTTACAGAAGAGTGGCTGAAAGAGAGGAATTAAGTTAAAAAGGTAAGGTGTGGAATTTTATTTTCAAAAAAGAAAGAAACTTTGACATTCAGCAGTCATGTTTTGAAACACAATAATAAATGCCAATAAATAGGGAGTAGTAAGAATGATTTAAGGGTGACTGGGGGATTTGTCAGAACACTGCTATGAATAAGAAGCTGTTATTACTGCACCTAATCGATAGTTTAGTTTTTTGGCTAATTGATTGTTAACCCAAACAAATCTAATGTGTGTGTGGTTTACACCAGTAGGCCACAGTGAATATTCCAGAACTCTGCTTCAGTTGGGAGGAGGTTTGGTGGCACATTAAAAAAAACTTTTGTGAACACAAGCTAAGGCTGAAAACGTGGCTTCAATTCTCAGCACGTCTGCACTGCCGCGACTTCAAACAAGTCATGCTGAAGGAGAGGAATGCCTATCTGCTTTTTACGGACCTCTGTTTGGCATTCAGACCTCATTCTTCAGTCTGAGCCAAGGTTCTAGTTTCTCAAGATGAGAACAGATTCATTTTTTTTTTTTTCTATCAAACCCATTAAGCTATCGCCTGTCTTGTAAGCTTGGGCGGCAAATAAGGTGTTAGATTGGCATGTGCGGTTGTAGCTGGGGCTGAAAGACTTTTCTTGCCATTATCAGTATCAGCAAGAGGCGGAGAAGGATCCTGTGAAAAATGAGCTCTGGCCACAGGATTTTGTGAGAACACCTTTTAGGTTTCTCCTGATGGTATTGGTAGAGACGTCTTTACAAGTGAAATAGGGAAGAAAACGTTACAGTAGCGTAAGTACAGACCCTGATTGTTCTTGTAGATAAAACACAAATTCCAAAGGAGATTATAAGTTTGATAATAATTTAACCAGATCCGTCCTGAAGACGCTGCTGTTTAATTTGCGACACAGTGACAGTGATTGCAAACTTTTCCCGATGACGCTTATGAATGGTGACATCATTTCCATGCACCAGTGACTGGGATGAATGCCAGTTTATGTGATTTAATTTCTCCATAAATGACAAGGCTCCTTTTATGGCCCTCTGTGAGCGATGAATGAACTAAATGTGCATTTGGGAGGGGAAGGGGGAAGAAATGGAGTGAAGGGTAAAAGAGGAATAAGAAAAGTAAAAAAAAAAAAAAAAAGATGGATGACAGCGGCAAGTGTAGTGTTCCTCTAGAAAATTGGGGGTACAGTTTAAAAAGATGAATCACTGTATTGTGGTTGTGCTTTGATTCTAGGCTTTAATTAAACACACTGGAAGGTTTCTATAAGATATGAATGTCTGTAATGACTCCTGTGATCACCTTCAAAGGGCAAAGGTTGATCTCCTCTCTGTACCTATGGCCCACTTTCATAGAGTTACTCACAAATTATTACCTCCAATTATTACCTTATTGTTTTTTTTTTCTGTCTATCTGTCTGTTAGTTAGCAAGATAACTCAAAAATGTATGGACAGATTTGGATGAAATTTTCAGGGTAGGTTTGTAATAGGGAGATGTAGAGAAGATTAGATTTTGGTGGTGATCAGGGGGTGGTGGGGGTGTCTACCTTGGCAGAGGTCTGCACTCTCAGAACGCTTTTCTAGTTGAATTTTTGATTCCAAGACAGATTCATCTTATGATGCCATATATTGATCTTCTCCAACCATCTAAACATCCACATGCAGCAATAGAACTCACCCCCATTTACCCTCACCTTGCACCAGCAATTTTTCCTAAAAAAAATCACCTCAATGATCTGTACAATTATATCAACTTGTATAACATTCATGGCATAAATGTTGCATTTAATATAATATCCAGATCTATATAATGACCTATCATGACCTGAATCCATTTGAATATCAAGTTGGAAAATACAGCAAACTCATTAGGTTTGACCTTTAAAATACGAAGTAATATTCTTGCCCACCACATAGATTATTTTACTTGGAATACTACATTTATTTGATTACTTCATCACAGCAAATGAAATACAAAAAAACCAGTAGAGCAGCTGCCAAATTCTATCCACTGCTATCATCAGAAGTTCCCGTACACAGATAAAGCACATACATAACATGTACCTGGACGTCATGTATGTAGACACAGTATGCATGGTCACATGATGCGACTTTTTCAATGGATTCAGTGTTGATACGACAGGAGAAAAAGAAGGATTAGAGTCAGGCTAAGTTTATATTTTATACATAATATATCAAGCTTAAGAATCTACAAAGAGGGTGAGATGTTCAGTTTGAAGACAAAGGTTTAAAAATGATATATTACATGCAGAAGTGAATAGAACATCCAAACTGATCTTATGTACAAATGTTTATTATAATCAGAAGTATTTTTGCTTTAATGGAACTCCTTTTCTAGTTGACTAAACCATGTCACTATTAAGACAAAAGAGTTCCAGACATGATGAGCCTAAAAAAGGATCAATTTTGGATATTCTTGATATTACCATTTTGCTTCAGGAAGTGAGTAATGCATCACTGACCATGGTCCAAAATGGTTTTCTAGACATTTTACTGAGCCAGACACACCTATTTTTGTTTAATAAATCCAAAATGGGCAAAACATGTAGGATACCAAACATGTATTTTGTAAGATAAGGACTGAAATAATAATAACAATAGTAATAATAATAATAATCTCAAAATATAAAGAGTATTTTAGTATGGAGTTGTTGTTTGCATCCACTTTTAAACTGTTGACAAATGTAGTGTTGGTCAGAAATGTCCTTTACTGTAATGCAAGAAGAAAACGTAAGAAGAACAAACCAGCCACAGTAAAAGCAGATATTAAAACCACATGGGGAGTTTCTCGTGTTGTCATTTGCTGCATTGACGCTCAAAGGTCTGGTACATCTGGTGCGGTTGCTAGTAAAATGGCCTCACTTTGGTCTCAACCACATTAAAACAATCAGCGAACTTGGCTTAAAACAGCAACTGTATGACATGAGTCAGAATGTTAATGCGCTGTCGTCAAGTTCAGCCTCAACATTTGATTTGTTTTAACTTTTATTTCTATTGCTTCTTTTCTGTCATCCTACATTTGCTCTTATTATGAACAGGTGTTGATATGATAGTAGTTTGAGTTTCCACTAAAATGAAGCATCAAATCTAACCACTTACTGAAAAAAAAAAAAAAAAAACTACAGAAAGATTCAAATACTAGATAAATCTGTGTATCATTCGTTCATTCGTTTTTTTTCCAAAATGAAACCAAAAAATAAGACAATGAAAAAACAACTTGTTTTTTCATTATGTGTTTCCAAAACCAAAATGGAAAAAAAAACGGATAATGATCCATTTTTCATTTTTGTGTTTAAATGAATAATGGAAAAAAACGGATATCCAATTTTATCCAATTTTGACCTGAAGCAAGTTGAGTAACAAACGAAAGAAACATGTTCACCAGACTTGAAGATCATTGTGGTATGATTAAACAGCTGTTTGACGATGGAAAAACACATCCTGAGATTGCTAACACGCTCCGGCAGTTATGTATTCAGAGATCCTCGAAAATGTCGGTGAGAAGATTCTGTGCTCGACACCCACTCAGGTGTAAATGACATATGTAAAAGGCAGAACTGGAAACTGTTAGCATGTCATCAATACATACACATATGAAAGATATACATATACACTTGACATATAAATATTTTTTGTGTTATTATAAAAACAACATACCTGGAATATGACACTAATTTTCTCCATGGTCATATCTTCAGGTCTTAGGGTGACCCTCTTAGTTTCCCCAAATAGGACGTAGGTTTCTATCTTTGTCATTGCGGGTCATGATCATTTGTGGTTTATTCAACTTGCTTCAGGTTAAAATTCGATAAAACAGGAAACGGCCGTTATCCGTTTTTTCCATTATTCATTTAAACACAAAAACAAAAAATTAAAAATGGGTCGTTACCCGTTTTTTTCATTTTGGTTTTGGAAACAAATAATGAAGAAACAAGTTGTTTTTTCGTTGTCTTATTTTTGGTTTCATTTTGAAAAATGAATGATACATAGATTCAACTATTTTTTTTATTTTTTTTAATAACTTTATACATGTTCGCAGTTATACAGACAACAAATAATAACCCTAGTCCCACCCACCAAAGGGTACACATAACACAGTATTCATGTCAATGATACTCATTTAGACATTAATGATACTGGAAAAAGAACAAAAACTGAGACATAAACATGAACAAAGATGAAACAAAACAGAACAGAACAGAAATTCGAGAAAAAAAAAGTCTTATTTTTGAAAAATTAATGATACATGGATTCAACTAAGTTTTTTTTAAGTGGTGGCTTTGGGTTAATTATGTGCAGGGGTTTTTTTTTGGACCTCTGGCACTGATAAGAGCTGAAAAATAGGGTGTAACACATTACAAAGCTCTTCAGCCTGAGCTGTAGCCAATAACCTCCAATAACTAAAGGGTGCTCACAGGTTTGAAGTGATATAAAAGAAAGAATGGAGTAGAAAATAGACTGGGAAAAGTAGAGGAGATTTGACAGTATTACTCTGTCATTGCTTCGTGTCTTCTTTCTGTTGTTGATTTACTGATCAATTTGGCTTTTGTCAACACATTACTTTTTGGTAATCCATTTCAATTCCAATCTATTTGTATTTATAAAGCCCAAATTTAAAGAACCACACAGATTTCCCAACATGCTGTAACATAAAATAAACAATGAAACATGATAAAAGTGAAAAATACTAAGATAAAAACACAATGGAACATAAGTATAAGTACATTTGGAATCTATTTCCTCCCATTATGCAATACTGTTCACTTTTAAAGTTCGATGCTTTTAAAAGTTTTACTTGTCATTTGAAAGGTTGATGTGTTTATTCTGTTGTATGGAAAGTGGATTTTAGTACTATGAAAAGTGCTATGCAAATAAAATGTATTATTATTATTATTATTATTATTATTATTAAATCAACATTCTATATGGTGTAAAATGTCAAGGAGAAGAGATGGGTTTTAAGAAGAGCTTTAAAATCAGATGCTCTAATCTGTTTCATCTACTGTTTATTTCTTTGATAGTTTGTTTTTTTAAAACCAACTGTGTAAAACCTGAGACAACCTGGTTGTGATTTGGGACTCAACCATTAAAACTGAATTGAATTAAAAGTGCGGTGGCAGTTTTGGAGCCTCTGCAATAAACGCTTCCCAATTCCCAGTTGCACATTTTGAAGCTCATATCAATGGGCAGTTGGAAGCACATCTGCTATTGTGTGGTGTAGAAAAAAAAAACAAAAAAAAAAAAAAACCAGGAGGAGCAGGAAACTTCTGAGGTTCACTTGGCACACAGAGGCAGATTCAAAAGTGGAGGGAGGGATGGGTTCGTAATTAAAAACACCTTACAGTGAACGATCAGCGGGGAGGGAGTCGCTTGTCACGGCACAGCAGTGGCGGCGCACAGCTGCATAGGCCGAAGCCCGCCGAGTTCCCTACAATTAGAGAGCAAGGCAGTGGCAGGTTCAAAGCCGGCCCCATGCCAGCGCTACTGTCCTGAGGGGGGGGAGTTAGGGTTGGAAGAATGAGGATGAGTAGAGGGTAGCAGCCTGGCATACTGTGCATCCACAGAGAAACTTATATTCACACCAACACACAAACAACTGTGTGATCTGGAACATACCTCCTTTGAAGGCTGCCATCACTCTCTCACACACAGAGTAAACTGGGTCCTTGCTGCAGGGGGTGCTGGGATAGATCCTTTGCTTTACAAAAAATAAAAATAAATAAATAAATACAAGACCTGGTCATTTTACGCCCCCTTTTTTATATATATATATATATATATATATATATATATATATACAAACATAAAAATAAAAAAAAAAAAACATACCAGAGGGCATACTGAGGCACTGGTCTGCTTATTAAAAAAGTTAGTGCAGCAGAGTTTGAATTTAATTATGGGTAAATAAGTAAATAAACATTAGCAGTCAGAATTAAACAGTACGCTTGGTTGAGGAAAGTGGCTGGTCACGCTCAGCACTCAGCTCGGAAAGTGAAATTAGATTCAGCAGCTGTATTTAAGGGGACTCTTCTAACAGTACATTTTGTAACAGTTCCCGCTCTGCTTATTGTCCTTGGTTTATTCAAAGATGCTTCTGTATCTAAATACAAAAAAAAAAAAAAAACGCTTCTTTCTGGGTCACAGATATGCCTTTGCTTTTACTGTGGCGTCATTTTATACCATACCAAATCAATTGTGGTTAACAAATTGGCCATGACGTTTGCACTGCGAGGGTGGGTGGAACCGTTTTTCATGGGTCCACCCAATTTCTAAGGAGCTTTTCCACAGTCTGGGAGGCCTCTTTTTTGAGCCGAGGTGAGTGGAGCATACAGACATGGCTACTGTGAAATCAAACACTTAATAATGCTCCACATAACATTTAAACAAGGTCAACTTATACCACACACTGAGTTGGCTCTTGGTGACCCCGGTCTGAGACACTGACTTTTGATTAAAGGTCTGGAGGAAGTTTTTCATGACACTCACATTCCTGATTTAACGGCGGCTTGGTTGTATTTACAGATTCCTACTATGAATCTTTACTTAAAGGTGTATTTATTTTTTTCATCCACTATGAGCGTTTCATTTTATGCAACACTAAACAACCTATACGCTTTGTAAAATAAGCATCTTTATTGGAAAACTGCAAGAATTTTGATTTTTTTTTTCCCAGAGGTTAGAAACCAACAAGATAGCACATAAGTATTTTTTCTTCTTTTCTTTTTACTATACATCAGGGGTCTCAAACTCATTTTCTTCAGGGGCCACGTTCAGCCTGATTTGATCTCCCATGTAATAATGATTGTTTTAGTGCCAAAAAAAAATCCATTAAATTATGAAAATACTTTGAAAGAGTATCCAAATGCAAAAAAAAAAAGGTAAATTTCATAAGGAAAATAAGGTCAATTTCAACTATGTTCTGCCTCAATTCATCATTAGTCCATGAGTTTTATTATGGATCAGTTCTACAAAGGCACTAAACTCTTAGGAACAGAAGTAGAAAATGGTTCAACTTGTGTCTAATTTTCTTTAGACATTTCAGGTTGTTCACATGTTATTGTTACATGATAGTTTGTAAATGTAAATATTATCATAATTTAATATTAGTTTTTGCAGTAAAACAATGACAAAAATTTTAAGTTTTCATCATTTATAAGCCAAAAAAATTTGAAGAAAACATGGAGTCATTTAATTGGTCATTCTGCTCTTCATCCCACGGGCCGCATTGGAACCATTGGCTGGCCGCATTTGGTCCCCGGGCCGCATGTTTGAGACCCCTGCTATAAATGATGTTTGTATGTTTTGTAACTGTGTACTACAGTATGATTTTTCATCCTGACCCTGAAAACTAGCTTGGCGTTAGCGCATTAGCTAATGAGGATCCTCAATAACGAACAAAGAACAACTACCCAAAAAGAAAAGCCATAAAGCAAAGAATGTTTTCAAAGGTGTGTGATTTATATGGAATCAAAGTGTTATCCATTGAAATCAATGAAACTTAAATATAATAATGTCTTTAAACAAGCCCAGTATTTCCAAATGGACCAACTTTGGAGGTGTTTTTCTTTTTTCTTTTTTCTTTTTTAGCACATTAGCAGTTCATTAGTCTGAACAGGTGGAGTTAGTCAGCTCATGTATCTTGCGTTGTCCCGGTTGTGGTCAGTGAATCGTACAGTAGCTGTTGTTTCGTGTTTGTTTTCCCTCCGTTGGAAAGAAAAACACTCACCTCGCTCGCTTATGTAGGAGCAGTTTGATATACTCTGCTGCTGTCAGATCGCAGTTAATGGAGCAGCAGGTGGACTTGGAGTAAGATGATACAACAATATGGCCCATCATTTTATCACACCAGCTGCTCCCTCCTGACAATCACAGCCTCCTCCACTGTCATTCACTTTCTTCTTTCCTGGAAAAACTCCTTTCTGCTCGCAGAAACAAACAAAAAGCAAATGCACTTATACATTTCTCATTTGTCTCATGTCGCTATCGAGACAGCAACTGTGATTAGTCGTTTTTGGGTTTTTTTTATGAACACAAAAATGCATTTTAAAGATGGAAAGAGCATTCCAGCTCTGTGGGAAAATACCTCTTCCCCCTTAATACTTGCAAAGCTTTTTCATATGATTGTTCCTCCACCTCTCCTCATCCCTTCATCTTCTATCTGCCTTTTACAGCCCTACTGACAAACACCAGCTGCTTATCCTTTAAACAAGTGAAATGCCATAAGATTAGCTAAAGAAAGATGTGTGAAATGTTTTTGCAAGCACAACTACGGGGCATGTCACCTCATTAGCAGCGACAAAATGGAGCAAAATGCTAGGGTGCAAGCTGTGACCTTTAAAGGGGTGGAGCCGAGGGGGCGGCCAAGGGTTTGTGAACAGGGAGCTAATTTTACTTCATAATGACAAACAGGCAGCTTGAATGGAGCAAAAAGAGGGGAGCAGGGAGGTCAAGTGTCACCCATCCTACCAAACGGCCCCTGGCGGTGTTGGCAAACACACACTAACGCATGCACGAAACCCACCCGACTCAACCTCCTGTTGACAATGAAGCCACGCCCCCCCACCCTTCTCTGCCTTTTGTGGCTCTTCAACAATGATTAACTGAGTTTGGCGATTCAGAGTGAGTCTACAGCAGCACAATGCACTCTTACAAAACATAATGGAGTCAACCTATGAGTCAAACAGTCTGTCTTTCTTCCGCTGCTTTTTTTTTTTTCCTTTCTTGGCCCCAACTTTCCATCTCCCCCTTGCTTTTTCTTTTGCCCTTTCTATGCTTTTTTTCTCTGCCTTTTGACCATAAATCTGCCCCCCCCCCCCGGCTCATTAATGCAGTAGGAGCTGGCAGATGCAGCCGTCTTACTAATACATAAAAACAAGATGCAGATTGGAAGAGGCAGTGGAGGTGCCATGTGCTGCATGTGAACAGATATTGATTAGTTGAAAATCAATGCGTAACCTTAAAAAGCATCTCCTGCAAGAAATTCACGGAACTGACCTCGCCGCTCTTAAAGATTACTATGATGTTCGTTTCAAACAGAGTAATGTAGAAGGAGCTGGTGTTTAGAGGTATGAAATGCTACAGGGGCCTTCAAAAGCTGAGATACGCTAGGGGAACAGTACACTTGTAATCAGTGGTGCACAGTGCTGAGGGGAACTTGTAGAACACGATGTGAGTAAAGCTGAGCAGGAGTGTGAACAGAAACACAACAATCTGAGAACATCACACCCCCGGGCCTTTTTACAGGAGGTGTGAAGGAGCTCACCTCTCCTCTCAACAGGAAGAGGAGGAAGGAAAAGGAGAGACTGTGGTTGTGTTTGTATCTTTTTTTTTTTTTTTTTTTTTTTTTCTGTCTGATTGTCCCAAATTGACCGAAAAGGAGCTGAAGCAGGTGAAATCGATTCTTAATCACTGCAGCTTTCTCTTTATATTATTGTTTGTGTTTGACATTTTACTTTATATTCTGTATAAAAGCCTCAATCATATACAGGTACTATTGGGAAAGTAGGAATATCCTGAAAAAGTGAAGCGTTAAAAGTGAAATGTATATGTTATATAGACAAATATAGAGAAAATAAATATGTATTTATCACTTTCAAATATTATTCCAATTTTCTGAGTTTTCAGGTTTGAGGTTTTAATAATAAATTGTAAATTATATTCAGCAAAATGACAGTGAAGAAATGTTGTAGATATCGCTCTGTGCATGTCAGGAGTCTAAAAATGTATTTACATGTATGCTGAATTACCTGAATAAAACAACCTTTACACCATATTCTAATTTTCACAACAGTACCTGCAGTTGGTAAATATAAAAAGGTTTTAAAGCATCTGAATGTGCTACTTATCAACAGGCATTACTTCACATATAATATTTTTATTGTTATTACACCTGTGTATGAGTATTGCTCATCATTAGTATTTTTAGTGTTGTTTATTATGTTAATTATGAGTGTTTTGAGTTTGGGTACAAGTGAAATAGAGCATATGCTTTGAAACATTACCTGTAATTTTGACATAAAATAAAGCACTAATCAGCAAATGTTTGTTTTAGATACAGTTTATCGACATGACAACTGCACACAAAAAATTGTCATGGTATAAATCAGTCATTTTCAACCTTGAGGCCAGGACCATACATGGGGTTGTCTGGAATTCTTTAGTAATTGATTAAAAAAATAATAATAAAAACGACTTCAAAAGAAATAAATGGTGACTTGAAAGAGACAATCACATTACATAAAGACATGACAAACTGAAGCACTTTGGTACCGTTTGTGTCAAATGTTCATTGTGGTCAGTTTCAGATGCTGCAGCTTTTTCATAATTTATAGTTTTTTCAATTATTGTTTGTTGAGCATTAATTGTCAGCCATGTAAATACAAACTGGACTGACTGTAAATATCCTGACCAAGGAAAATAAAACTTTTTCATGTTTAATCTAAACCCTAGATTTTCTGCATCTGTCCATAACAATATACATTATATAGACTAAATGCCATCTAAAATCTGTGTTTATCTGCAGCAAAGTTTAGGGAACTATTATATGATGAATAAAAACATACATTTTAGCACAAGAAAATAATTTCCCAAAATTTGTTGACATTCAAATGGGGTCACAAGCCATAAAAGATGTGAAACCACTGCTACAGTTGTGTATAAAACCTCATTTTACTTCCCTTTATCTTTTACTATATCTTCAATACATACATTACTTGGAGTAAAACAACTCTTTGTATGTATTTATGTACTGTTGTTGAGGACAGAGCCTGAGGTAAATTGTAACTGGAGCCTGAAAGCAGAAGCTGAAGGTAGACTGAGCTCAATGGAAGATTTATAGTCTGTGAAACAAAGGGAACATTTGGCTGTGGTGGTAAGGAGGTGAGAGTGAAGAGGTGGAACTGGTGGCTACGGTCGAGTCACAAAAACACAGATGGAGTAACAGTAAAAATTCAAAATCAGTGGGTTTTAGTTGAGTGACAAAAACCAGTAGGTCTGCACATGTCAGAACCGTGTGGTGAAGGTGAAAGAAGGCTTTAGTAACGAGCAGATGATGATTGACGTCAGCTGTGATCATCAGCAGCAGTGAAGATCAGCTGTGCTTCATTAGCCAGTTTGTGCACATTTAAAATCTAAATATCATCCTGTAGATTATTGTGGAAACTTTTGCAGGAGTCTCCACATTGAAAGTGGTGTATGCTTGTTACATGTTTTCATCTCATACTAGACTTCAGTTTTTTTCAAATCGACTTATCTGTCAACAAAGTTGGAGTCTAGTCGACTTGTCATGATGATGTCATGACATTGTCAGCTGGAACAATGCAGACACGCAGCTAAAACAACAACAACACACGGACACATGTCTGTATTAAAGTTCACTGTAACCTAACAATGTCCACTGACTAGACACAAGCATATGCATTTTAACACCAACAAAACAAAGGCTAACGTTAGCAAAGAGTTTCCTGTTAAATTTAACTGAACATCAGTAGGTGAACATATGTCCACATTTGGTCTGGACCCACGGCTCTAAAATTGGACTGTCCACACGTCTGTCACATGTCCTCACTTTTCATATTAAGTGCAGAACGTTTAATTCAGACACACACCACTGTCCACATCATGTCTGGATAAAATGAGCTGCTCACTCAGGTTAGCTAGCGGATGCTGCTTATATCACGCAGATTAGCGAGTGAATGCCTCTTCAGATGGCTGTGCCGTTTTTTTCATCTAAGGTGAAGTAAAAGAGAGGGACAGACACACATGCGATGTGTGTCTGTCCACCACAACTGTCTTACCTGCAGCAGCCACGTCTTGTTTAGGTCTGACTGTGTTTATGTGCCAAGAGAGAGAGACAGACAGACAGACAGACAGAAACAAAAATATGCGACTTGTTGACTCCTGCAAATTTAAGTCGACTCGTGCTACGGGAGTCGACTAGTCTGTTAATGCCCTTCCTAATACTGAGGGGTTTTTTAAGAGGTTTTCTTGTGAGGCTTTTCCCACATTCAGACATCTCCTTATGTATGAAATGTTTAAGGACCAGAAAATACACTACAAAACACTCTCTTTCCATCAGAATAAATGTATTAGCTATCTTCATAAATAAATAAATAAATAAAACTAGAAACCTCCGCCAAGGCACCCCACCCTGAAAGGAGGTCCGCCAAGGAGGTTATGGCATTTGTCTGTCTGTCTGTCTGTCTGTCTGTCTGTCTGTCTGTCTGTCTGTCTGACTGGTGTATAACATAACTCAAAAAGTTACAGTTTGGAAAGTTTGGTAGTTTGGGAATGATACAAGGACCAATCAGTTAGATTTGGTTGAAGAGATCCTGGATTCTGGATCCCTTTCAAATTTATTCTCGTAAAATTTTACATCACTGTAAAATCTCTTCTGTATCTTCACCTAAATTTATTTAATTGCTCCTTGTGTAATTCCTAAGCTATCCTGAAAGTTTCATGGAAATCCATCCACAACTTTTGAAGTTATGTTGTCCACAGGGTTAGGGTTAGACAGACAGACAGACAGACAGACAGACAGACAGACAGACAGACAGATAAATGCTGTCAAAAACATAACATAAAAATAAAACTGCATTGGAAATAAATTGCAATACATCAGTAACAGATGCATTAAAGACAGTAAACAAGACAAAGGCAATTTTACAAAAGAAGGTAAAAGCAATTTCAATAATTACATGAAAATAGTCATAAATAAAAAAAGACACTCACTTAAAGTGCATTAATATAAAGTGCATTTATACACAAGTATGAAAAACTAATACATACGCCAATATTTGTTAAGTATGTGATATGTAGTTGTTAAGGTGACACACAGCACTGGGATAGAAACTACTGGCAGACTGACATCACATTTGATTCCAGTTCATACCAGGATTATATTCATTACTATCCAATCTTCCAGTTTCATAAAAATAAATAAATAAATAAATCCTTCCTTCAGCTGCCAAAACTGCTACACCAGCTATTTTGAAGATTCACCTCTGCAATAAAAACAGCAGCCCAAGAATAATGTGCATGTCCATGGTAGAACACTGAATAAGCCACTAAGTCTTGATTTTACAGAGTTTCCTTTCCTTCTTTTTTCCTAACTCTAACCAAAGCGCTGTCTGCCCAAGCATACAAACCCCCCTGGAGTCAGGATCTCTGCATGAAAAGCTGGATTTTATAGTTTCCTCAAATGTACAATAGTGACATTTATTCTGGCGACTGGGTTGACTAACTCCAGGCTCCCATCAGCTTTGGGTAACTCTGTAACTTCACCGAAATGAGAAACGACCCAATTGTTTCACCCAAAAGACATGTACAGTAAAGAAATAGTATTTGAAATGTTCCTTGAATATTTGCAGTTTGACTAAATGACTGAGAAACCGACTTTTTCTGCTTCAATCGAGCTGAAAATAGTTTTCTATTGTCACGTCTGAGTGTTAATACAATCCCAATTCATAATTAAATGAAGATGTTCTGTCATACTATCTGTTCGTCTATGTTCATCTAACACAAAAACTACACCGAAATACATCCATTATGACTCAACAATAACTGAGTAGAAGAGAAAAAGGTGCTTGTGTTTGTATCCGTGCAACATGTACTACAGTAGTAATAATAATAATAATAATAATAATAATAATCTTTATTTGTATAGCACCTTTCATACAAACACTGTAGCCCAAAGTGCTTCACATTGATTAAAAATTAAGATACAATTTTAAGACAGGGTGAAATACAAAAAAATCACAAAATTATAAAATTACAAAATGACAAGATAAACTGATTCAATAAATAAGAAATAAAATGACAAGAAAAGTCAATAAATAAGAAATAAATTTACAAGAGTGCAGATACAAAATAAACTGATTCTAAAATTTCAATAAATAAGAAATAAAATTACAGATAAAATTACCAAAGTACAAGATGAACTGAAATTATAAGAGTAAATATATAAAGAATGTAAAGAAAGGGGATCACAGAATTGTAGAGCTCAGTCTCAAACAAAAGAATAATATCATGTATGGGAATATAAATAACATTCATCTTTTCATTCATCTTTTTCAGGACATTAAACCAGAAAAAGGCAGAAAAAACTCCAGACGAAGGAGGAGAAAAAAAAAAAACAGCTTTTCCAAATATTCATCTCTGCTTCACAATGGGAGCTGGATTGCACGTTCCAGGAGTTTCCGGGACCCTGCTCCCCGTCGTACTTGTCATTTTGACCCTTCTGCCTCACAGCCTTCTGGGTAAACCAGCAGAGAGTTCAGTCCTGCACCAGAGGGTGAAGCGAGGCTGGGTGTGGAATCAGTTCTTTGTCCTGGAGGAGTACACTGGACTGGAACCACTTTATATTGGAAAGGTCAGTGTGAACGTCCTACTGTACTCTATCAACACACATACTATCATGTACAACCTGAAGGAATATACTTTGTACACTCATACTCTATTTCTGAGACACTCACGTACAGTACTTTCAGAGCAGGTGGACTGACACCTGATTACATCTGTGAAATGTTCAAGTCCGTTTCCACCTCCAGAACCCACAAATCTCCTGACCTATCATTACTCTCTCTATCCTACGCACAAAATTAAATACCAGAGGTGACGTCACATTTCATTGATGATTAGATCCCCCCCCCCTCCTTTGAATCTCTTGTGAAGGGTCTTTTTTTTTTTATCTTAATTACAATGAATTCATGCCTGACCACATTCTGTCTCTATTTCTTATGTACAATGCTGCTTGTGTTCGGATCTGGATGAGCTATGTGCTTATTAATTCACTTATTTTCTTTTATTTCTGTGTTGTTCACTACATTCCATTTAAGGAAGGACAAAGTACAAGAAGAGCAAGATGATATGCACCAATATATTAGAAGAATTAAAGAAAAAATTAAGTAAATACAATGTCAGAACACTTCTATATTTAGAATGTATGCAGGCGTGTATTATAAATACAATACATGGTGGTAAAAGAAAAAAAAAAAGTCCATTAACCATTACTCTTAAACAACTGTCAAGTTACTAAAGAAATAGAAAAACAGAAATAGATTAAAAATGGTCTAATGAGCCGCTGTTCCAGTATGAAGGTCCATCAGGGTAAGAATAGAGGTGAATGAAGTGATTACCCATCATGCCTAGTGCCTCCAGTACAAGCCTGTGGGGACAATGTTATAATGTGTGGTTGATTCAGTTGGTCTAGGAATCTAAAAATGATGTTAAATGAACCAGAATATACAAGTTACCGGGTCTGAACAACAGTGTATTTTTTTTCTTTGCTGATGACATAGTCATATTCAAGGATAATAATGACAGGTTCATCAGGTTCAAATAGTGAAAAAGTAGTTCAGGGAGCATAAGACCTCATTTTCACACATGAATGAATCACCTCAGAGTCCATTAATACAGACATGGGCAGGAAAATGTTATATTCAACATAAGCATGAGCATTATATGGCATAGAAAGTGCTTTTGCAAATGTATCCCATGAAAACCAAAAGTGGTCTAATGAAATAGTGTGTGTGTGTGTGTGTGTGTGTGTGTGTGTGTGTGTGTGTATCCTGGATAGTGTATGTACTCTGAGGCATACTGTCTGTCTGTCTATCTACACACACACACACACACACACACACATGCATGGATAAATAAATACAAATATAGAACTATTGAGAAAGTGGTGTCTATATACATATATATGTAAGTACACTATACATATGTGTACAAAGAATTGTAACTTCTGTTCACAATTTAACTAATTAAGGTGTTTTTAAAGCCTATTTGTACAGAAGCTGAGGACTTTCATAATATTTTACAGTTGGTATGTCAAGATAACTAATTAATTTGTCATCTTGAGATAACAGTTCATTCTCATAATGTGTGTAAGTTACAGTAAGTTGTTATTGAATGCGTGTTCTGCTTTGTACAGTACATGTCAGCAGCTGTGATGTAAAGGATGAGATGCCTGCTCACATCTGTATACGCTCCTCTACTTTAAAATAACATAAATTAATTTGTTATCACGAGAAAGTGACTATAAAATTGTATGTAAATCCGTGGCCATTCTCAGCTAGCGTATGTGTGATCATTTGATTAGTATTTTATGTTCTGTAAAGACTTTTTTTTTTTTTTACTTCTTCAATAAACTGACCTCACTTGACATGATAAGATATTTCTACCCCAGCTGTAGAAAACAGAGTGAAAGAAAAGATCTAAAGGGGAGCTTAGCAGTTAAAGGTCATGTGCTGCTTCACCAGAATTAATTACATGCATGCAAAAGGGGAGATCAAATGGGTGGGCAGCAACAAGCTTCAACTACTTAAAAAAAAAAAAAAAAAAAAAAAATCCAATTTAATTCCTAGATGCACTGTCCATGTAAAGGCAACTTCTCCTGTATCCTCTTTGAACCCAAGCCAGACAGCAGTGATTGAGTTAATTAACTCGAACTGAAGCTTCAAGTCAGTCAGTCCACTTTGTACAAAGTTAGATGGCTCATCTGCAGCACAACTGACACCATCTAAAAAGAGCAGCAAAGGATGCTCACAAAGAAGCACTTTAATCGCTCAGACGCTCAAGTGAATTGAACATTTGATCAATAGCTACAAGGCCAGCCATCATCTGCAGAGAGGCAAAATAATCGAGCAAACGGCACTGAAAATTACCCCATCACTGAAAAATAGTATTTTAGGTAGCAGCCTAAGTGTACTGTAAGAAAGAACTTTGTAGAAGTACGATGTAAAAATGTCATTGCGGTCCAGTTTTAGAGAACTGGACTCAATTAATGCTAATAATTTGGATGAATCTATTGTAAATATCTGCTGTGATAAAGTTAATGCATATGTTCTGAGTATAGTATAGGATTTGATTTGATTTGATGTGTTTATTTCGAGCAATTCACACAATATGCACATACATAAGAAAAGAAATAATAATATTTACACCCGAAAAAGGAGTGGGAAGAAGAAACACTTATTTAATCCCACCCCCATTCTCATCAATAAATAAAAAAAAAAAGACTCAAGTTCTCAACATTCACTCCTGTCCCTTAACTGTAAATCAAATAATCCAAATAAATGAAATAAAACAGGCCCAAACTAATTCAGAATCAACTCATTCAACATTGTGTAAATGTCTAAAAATTGTCTAAAAATTTCATACATAAAGGTGTTGATCAGATATTTTAAGTGACTTGAATGGATGCATTAGCAATTTTTTTAATTGATTTATTTGTTTATTTCAAGCAATTCACACAATACATACATAAGAAAAGATATAATAATATAATTTACACCCGAAAAAGGAGTGGGAAGAAGGAACAATAGACGTTTGATGTTAGATTTCTTCAAAAAATAATTTTCCCAAATTCCTAAAAATATTCTCTTGGTCTTAAAATGAATTCCAGACGGTGATTGAATTTGCTGTTGCCTTAATATTCCTCGTCTATCAGTGTTAATCCCATAAAAGCTCATCCTCTGAAACTCTCCTTTGGGAATGATGCAAACCTGTTTAATTACTGTTCTGGAATAATTTTGCTCCTGCCGCTCGGGAATACCGTGTAAAATGCTAGATCCCAAAAAGTCACGTGGTCTGACTGACGAAGAGTAACAAGTCCTGAGAGAATGCAGCATGTGATCGGAGAAAAAAAAAAAAAAAAAAATCTCCTGCAAATGTGCTTCTTTATCCTGTCTCATTTGGCATTTTCTGAGCTGGTTCTTTTCAAGCTGCCCAAAGCAATTTTTCCAAACTGAATGAAATAAGCGATTCTGACAGGCGAGGGTTAGTATCCAGAGAAGCAGCGAAGACAGGAAAGTAGCTCAGGACATAACAAAGCTCGACAAAGACGTGCTGTAGCCTCCCTACTTTGGTTTTCTTCTGTTCAGCTAAGCCTGTTCGCCTTTTCCATGCTGAAGTGTAGTGAAGACTTAGTATTCAAAGCTGTGGAGATGTCACCGGTTTGGGCTTTGGGCCGGGGCTCGAGTCTGAGCAGGTAATTGATAGCCCGAGAGTCAAACTCCCTTCTTTCTTAGGCTCAGATGGAAAGGAAGGATCAGTGAAGGGTAAGGCGGATGAGGCACCAGTATGAGATATATCACCAGGAGACACAGGGCTGAAACCCACAATGGGGTGTTGATTAAAAAATCTATTCTGGGCTGAGCTGGGCTGTGCTGTGCTTTCCAGGAGAGCATGCAGGTGGGCACGGTGTCCGAAGAGATAGGGCAGGAAACGCTGTATTGTGTGCTTCTTGAGAATGATAGGTATTGTGGAGATGGCTGCGGCACGATCACCTGAATAACAACAATACAGCCGCAAACTTTCAACAGTTTGACACAGTCTAACAGGCTCAACTTGGCCATTTTACATTTCACGTTGACTCCTGGACAACCAGACACTCAAGACAAGGCCAAAGAAAATGCACACTGCATAAAAAAAAACTAAATCTAACCAAGTTTATTTGAAGTATTTCAGCACACTTCAAATAAGTTTCATACATTCATTGTATTTTCATGTATTTCTTTGTTTAGACGGGGACAATGCACAATATACATTAACTTTAAACAGGAGAGATTTAGTAGCACTCAAGCTAACTTCCATCAGGCTAATGTTATCATTAAAAGAACAGGCATGAATAAACACTAAAACACACAAAAAGTCGTATAAAATGCATTTTTATAGACACTTTGACAGTTTGAAAACACTGTGACATATTTGGGTGGGCGGGGCTTAACTAGAGACAAAACATCTTGGTAGATGCTCGATTGCAGTGTTGTCCCTAAACGAGTTCATTGAACGATCGTTCACGAACGATATCAAATCTTTGACGAACGTGAACGACTCGTTCACTTTTGCCAAATGAACGGGAAGTTGTGAACGCGGTTATTCTGGCATTTATTGAACTGCGCTCTTATGTAGTTCAAATTTCCTTCTTATCACGTTGTAATTATTGAGTCCTATAAGGAATAAAATGGGATCAAAACACAGCATTATCATAGATGTCATTTTTGTATTATTCTGAACTAATTTTGGCAACATAATGTTGTGAAATAGCCAATGAGAAGAGTTTTGGGCGGGGCAGAGAGAGAGAGAGAGAGAGAGAGAGAGAGAGAGAGAGAGAGAGAGGTGCAGAGAGTTTTTGGGAACGGAGAAAAAGAGTTAAATGTACAGAGTGTGACCGGCGACCGGAGCAGGTGTTGTCTCGTTCTTGGAAATAAACACTGAAAACAAAACTCACCTAAACCGCTCCTTGTTTTCTAAGAACCTGCAGAAGTTAACCCTGGGAGGAGGACGACATTTTCCCCTGAGTTCCTGACTACTGTCAGGATAACATCAGGAACGATTAATAATAAGTTTACAATAATAACACAAAAAAAGAACGAAAAAGTTCATTTTGGGATCCATGAACTTCTAGTTCATAATTTGGAAGAATGAACGATGAACTGAACTAATTCATATTGAGTAACTTGAACTGAACTTTGAACTAGTTCCTAATCAAGGTGAACTTTCCCAAAACTGTTAGATTGGAACGGACGGATGGGGGCGGTGCTCAGGATGTTCTCAGGACTTTCGACACAATTTCAACACTCTGAGATATTTTAAAGAGGATCATAACGTTGTAAATTGTTGAATTTCACACTTTAGAAAGATGACGTCACATAGACATGGGTCACGAAAGGGGTCCATAACTCCATCTATATAAAATAAATCAATCAATCAAATCCAAGCATTCATTCTTATTGGTCCCAATGCAGTCTGTCACACACACACATTTACATTATATTACATTTTTTTGTGGCTACAGGTTTGAGTTGAGTTTTTTTCACCATGCGGGGGAAAAAAAATCATGATAGTTTGTAAAGAGTAACATTTCAGTGAGATATAAAGAACTTATTTTTAGACAATACCTATATGATGAAAGTTTGATTTCAATAAATCTTATCACTTATTTACACTTTCATCTTCTTATTATCAGATTTTTTTGTATAATAAAAAAATCTACCAATGGAACAATTCTTCTTGTAAATGTTGGAACTAGATTTTCAACATCTGTTGTCTAAAAAAGGTTCTTTATATCTCACTGAAAACATACTCGTGAGGTGATTATGTCTTATTTTAAGTGCAATGAGATATTTTGACAAGAAATGAGAAAAATACTCTTGGTCAGATTTATATTTTTTACAGTGTATTTTTTTCAGCAGGCTGGTGGTTGTATTCAAAGGTCAACGGGGTTGTTAATTCTCTGTTGTCAGTTGACGTCAGTAAATGTGCACCGTGCGCAGAGACCCTTTAAGTACAAAGTAAGGAATGATTGCACATCAATGGGTAGCTGTATGTACTTAGGGGCTTGTGATTGCACTGCAGACCCCATGGCAACAAACATGGTGTTAGCTGTGATTACATTACAAGCATTAAAGTACACATACGTATAAGCACATACCACCTCTGGAGGTCTGATTAACATCAAACAAGGCATGGATTAGATCAGTGGTTCTCAAATGGGGGCACGTGTACCCCTGGGGGTACGTGGAGGTACTGCAGGGGGGGTAGTAGCTATGTGAAGCTTTTCAAAGTTCTTTGAAAAAAAAAAATCACTAGGTTCATCCTAATAATAAGTCTTGGGGAAAATTTTTATATTATTATATTATATTTATATTCTATTCAGTCTTGTCAGATTCACTGATATAAATTGTTTGGTTTTAATAAATCAGACACTGATTTTATAGCACTGTACCTCTTTTTTTCTTCCAAAAATATTTTGTCCATGTCAGGTGGTACTTGACTAAAAATTTGTTTCTGAAAAAATTTTGAGAACCACTAGATTAGATGATCAAACAATGCAATGTGCATGTGAGTAATTGGATTTAGTTACATTTATTATCAGTAATACATAGTACTACTGATAGTAGCAGTAGTAGTAGTAGTAGTTGTAGTAGTAGTAGTAGTAGTAGTAGTAGTAGTAGTAGTTGTAGTAGTAGTAGTAGTAGTTGTAGTTATAGTTGTAGTAGTAGTAGTAGTAGTAGTAGTACATACTACATTTACATCATCAAAACAACCACACATAAAGCATTAGTCACATTTCTAATATAACAGATGATGTTATAAAAGTCAATTAAAGTAAGTTTCATTCATTGTTATTTTCAGGTTATTTTAACCCTTGAAGACCCAAACATCCACTTGTGACACAAAGCAGGTCTTTTGATCCATTAATCCTATGAATCCATGTAAATAATTGATGTAAAATGCAGTTTATCATCTTTTCATGGTCATCAGATATAAACCATTTGGATGTTCAGAGTAATCTTCTGCAACATTGATTCACCATGGAGTTGGATCAATGACAGTGGATGAGACACTTGGTTCATGTTAAGTTAATGTTAGATTTCTCTGTTTTAAATACACTGTTTTAGTAAAAATCTACATAATAAGTGAATTCCATGTGAGAAAAATAGATTTTAACTGAAAAAAAAAAAACTTAAATTCAGTGGTTGATATTATAATAAATGAGGATAAGGTTCAGTCTAGGGGGATGTAATTTGGGACATGCCACTAAAGTAACACTTGGTCTTTATGGGTTAAATGTGTGATTTCCATTTCTGAAATGGACTGTTTTGACATATACAAGACAGACTTAATTTTTTCTGCTATTTATTTTCAAATTGTCGTACAAAGATGAAAACAAAAACTTGTAGAAGAAAGCTCATGAACCCAAAAATATAAAGATCACTCTTAATATGTGTAATAATTGCAAATGATTAGTTTAAGCAAAAACAAATGTCAGTCCAGTCTCCTTCTCTGCATGCATGCAGAGTCTCCTATTAGTTGACATTTATTTATAACTCTCTCCTCAGGCGGCTTTCACTTTATCCTTGTACATAAATGTTAAAAACTGATGGAAAATGATCCAACATTTCATAACATCTTACAAATTATGGTTGAGAGGTGATAAAAGAGCTTTTGATATGCTTTGATATGCTACGCCTGCATCATGGAGTGATTTACAAGAGGACGTGGACCTTTCCAGAAATGTAACAATCTTTTAAAAAGTCTAGAAAACAATGTGATTTATGCTTAATTTGCACTAAAATCCGTTGACTTTTATTACTAATGTGAAATTTTATTTTATTACACATGGCCGGATACTGCATTTATTTACTTGTAATATATGAAAGTTTGTTTGTGGCAACTATATAAGGTCTAATAAAAAAAATAAGTCTTCATCTTTATTGTACAGTTTCCATCTTCACAGCAGGTGAACCTTACATTCCTTCAAACTATTTTATGCAATAAAATGCTGAAGTGATTTAAAGTCCTTCAAACAGGTTACATTCCATAAAGTATTGTAAAATATCTTTTAAAATAACACACAATCATTGTTGAGACGTGTTAATGTAGATATTCAAATGAAAAAAAAAAAAAAACATAACATGCAGAAGTTAAATGCCATTCCATCTCGGGTATGTTATGGCGATGAATAACAAAAAAGACTCTAATTAGAAAGTGTTGGGGAGTGATATGGGTTTTTTTTAACTGAGCTGGACTGGTGCCTTGTACACTGCATGTGAAATGAATTTCAAGGTTATAGTGCAGACTGTTTTAATTTAGTAACACTAAGAAACTTTAATACTTTTTATACTTAATCTGTGAGAAAAAAAAAAAAACATTATGTGAGTGTGTGTTTTTATATAGAAATATTATCAGTAAATAGGGACAATAGTCAATCACTCCAGGATTTCGCGGGGTTGGTAGTTCCACTCTGCCCTGGTCATGTGCCGTTGTGCCACTGGGCAAGACACTTCATGTGTTTGAATGTTTAGTGGTGGTCAGAGGCACAAAATGACAGCTTGGTGATTGGTGAAAATTGCAACATCCGGCTGAATTTGCATTGAAGTTGCAAATCGCAGCATCACAAAATCCTGAAGGGTCTGAATATTCATGAGAATAATCATAAAGTGGAGCCAAAATTATATGTGGCGGAGGTGTTTTTAAACTGTTGTCTGACAACAAACAAACAAACAAACAAACAAAAACCCTGTGCATGTGCAGACTTATTCCTAATAGTTGCCTCAGAAATCTTCACTTTTCATGCACGGTGAAATGTTAGTTGCAAGATCTCATTGGACAAATAAATGACTTATTAGAGGTTTCAAATCAAACACATGAAACTATAATGAATCCTTGAACAGAATGATTGTTTTCAGAGGGAACTTTATATAAAACTACTAGAACCTGCAGCAGCAGTTTAAAGGGCTAGTATGTAATATTTATGCTCCCAGCTCTTAACATTAATTGCAGGGTCACAACATCGATGCTACTGAATTAGGTTGTTAGTGTGAGTAGTAAAGTAATAGGATCTGCACAAGAAACCTTACAAGAACCTCTTAGCAGCTACATAGGAAAGAAAATTCTATCTTGTCTGACTGTTCCCATCTATTGCATGAACAGTTTCGATTTCTTCCATCTGGTTCATTGCTCAGATTTCCTTCTGTTAAAACAAATAAATGTGCACACTCCTTTGTTCCTGCTGCTATCTCTCTTCTAAATTCCAAGAGGAACAGGTAATTTAACCCACACCCACCCACCCCCACCTCATTATTTATGCTAGGCCTATTTGTTTGTCTGTGTAAATTTGTCTTGTGTTGGTGCTTCCACTGTTGTGAAACAAATTGCCCCATTGGGGGACAAATAAAGGTTGATTGATTGATTGATTGATTGATTAAATTATAAATGCCATTTAACCACATACAATTACTCCCTTCAGAATATACATGAAGGACTTTGACCTGTTCAAATGTAACTGTGTAAATGTGTCCACAGCTTCACTCAGACATGGACAAAGGTGACGGCTCCATCAGATACATCCTCACAGGTGAAGGTGCAGGCACCACCTTTACCATCGATGACAGTACTGGGGACATCCACGCCATTCAGAGGCTGGACCGGGAGGTCAAGTCCCAGTACGTCCTCCGCGCTCAGGCCCGAAACCGCCTGACAGACCGGCCTCTGGAGCCCGAGTCAGAATTCATCGTCAAGATTCAAGACATCAACGACAATGAGCCGAGGTTTCTGGACGGGCCCTACCAGGCGGCTGTTCCCGAAATGTCGAAAATAGGTAAAGAGAGCCAGGTTCATGTAGACGATGGGCCACGATGAAAAGGTTTAGAGGCTTGGGAGTGTTTTCACGGTTGCTGCTTCTGGAAGTTTGCAGCCGTAGCCAAGTACATAATAACCGTGTAGATCAGGGGTGTTAAACATGTGGTGCAGGGGCCACTGAAGTTCCAATCCAAGTGCAATAATTTGACATTTTAGTACAGATTTCACATACAGACCAAAATGATCTCCAGTAAAATAATAGCATAATAACGTACAAAAAAATGACTGTGAATGTTCTTCTCAGTTTGAGGTGAAAAAAAAACCCAAAAGCATGATGACGATAAATAATGACAACTTACTATTTTTGTGTGTTGTAGTGCAAAAAATAACATCAAGTAACGAAAAAATGTACATTTACAAACTGTCCTGTAACAATAAAACGTGAATAAGCTGAACAAATATGGAGAATCTGAAATGTCTAAAGAAAATTAAGGACAATTTTCACACATTTCTACTTCTGTTATTAGGTGCTTAGTGTCTTTGTACATCTGATCTATAATTCACAAATAGAAATGATAAGTTGAGGCATAATATTGTTAAAATTGCACTTAAGACGTTTCACTTTTAGCAAGTTATTATAAACTGACTCAGAAACAATACCCGTCTCCCTTTTGGGGGGCAGGATAAGAATTTGGACCTGTCATTCTGCTGTTATATTATTATAATTTTTTATTTTATTTTTTTTGCTGTTATATTAGTGGTACAGCGTAGTGGGGATCAAATTGGGCTGAAAGTGAAAGTGTTGTAGAGTTATCACTGTCACTAGTTCTTCCCTGTTTCTCTCCATCAGCCTCAGCCTCATGAACTTTTCATAAACCTGCTTTTGTGGTGATTTTGAAGAAATTAACTAAAGTTGACTTGAGCCAAACCTTTATCCAAATTTATTTTTTGGTTAAATTATACTTTTCTGTCGACATCCACATCATCCTGCTTTATAATCAACCTCCCTTTTGCTTCCGTTTTCCCCCAAAGGTACATCTGTGATCCAGCTTACAGCTACAGATGCCGACGACCCCACGTATGGCAACAGCGCTCGAGTGGTCTACAGCATCCTGGAGGGTCAGCCATACTTCTCAGTGGATGCCAAGACTGGTATGGCTGCACACATGACATAAGACTGAGTACAAGCTTAAGGCAATATAAAAAAAAAAATGAGGCCAACTGATGGTTTTTTTTTGTTTGTTTGTTTGGTTTTTTTTTGGAATCCACACAAGAGGGAGAAGGTATTTCAGATTCCACTGATCCCAAAAAGATAAACTCCAATTCAGTTCTGGAGTAGACTGACATTTCTACTCCAGCACACTTTAAACTCACATGAAACTGATCTGTGTGACGCATCTGTGCAGAAAATGTTAAAACAACTTTGAGGTAGAAGTTTGACAGTTCTTAAGGCAGCGTTCAACAACATAAATTATAGCTACAGAGTTTAAAGTGGGTTACATGTGATGCCGTAGCATGTGGGATTTTACAGTAATTATAGGATTTTGATGATGAACATATTCAATTGTAGTTGATACTGGTAACAACAGAGGTAGTTAGTTCTCTTGTCAGTCAAAAAAACCTGACCTGAGTCAAAGTATACCTCATTATTATCATGAAAATGTACAAATGTTAGTACTGTAGGGTAAGTCTCAACATATAGATGAGCTCCATTCATTAAACAGTGCACATTCACATGTGATATGTTGTTGATTTTGATTTAAAATCTATATATCACAGTCTTGATTCAAGTTAGATTGTAAAATAATACATTACACATCAAATTACTGTATATTTATTGATGTGTTCAAGATAAGATGAGACTTCATTAGTCCCATGATGTGAAACTTTGCAGTGTTACATTCCTATAGATATAGTAGTATTAAGAGTAAGGATTAAAGTAAGAAATATACTGTAATGTGGAATAAAAATCCATACAATATATATATATATATATATATATATATATATATATATATATATATATATATATATATATATATATATAAAGTAGCACGAAATAAAACCAAGTAATAATAAATAGGAACAGAAAAATATGTGTAAAAGAGCAAATTAACTTTGTCGTAAACACTAATACTGATTTACGTCTGTTGTCGCTGATACATTTGCCTATGGAAGTATGAAGTAGTGCAAAATTTGTACTTCAATACAGAACTTGAATAACAGTACTTCCACCACGAGTTAACATCCGCTGGCTTTATTATATTTTAAGCTGTTTGTCAAGCAAAATCCTCAGAGAAAACATTGAAAAAATAAAGATGAAGAACAGTTTACTTATGCTTAAAAATGAAAAAGTATCAGATGTCACTAAAGATGACCAGATCAGCCTCTTCTGTGACAGTTGCTGTTACTTACCCACCTATTTGCTCACACTGTATCCACTGTATTTGCACCAGTCTAATTTTCACAGTCCACACATTAAGCCCTGGTGTACACCCTGCACCTCTTGAGTGTTGGAGGCTCAGCATGGCTCCTGTTGTTGCTATGAGACTAAGGGACATGGAGATCTTTTGTTACACATTTCAGTGTCTTTAACTCCTGGAACTAGGTAAAAAGGATGTGCTCAACTCAAAAAATCAGACCAACAATCACCCCATTAGTCAAACAGATATGTTCTTCACAAGAAATGCAGATTAATGAAGCACAAAATCATCACCAAAAATACTACAGTGTTGAAAGTAATTAATTAAAAACAAATGTTTAATGTAATGTGATTCTAGGGGGAAAAATCTGTAATTCAATGAATTAAAAAATTTTATAGAGGTCCATACAATAGCATTTGGGCTGTTGCATATTTCAGCAACAAAATACAACCTTCTTTTCACATATTTTCAGACAATGTGGATCAACAAGTATGAGCAGAATTTCATTGAAACACCATTAAGCTTAGGATGTCTGTAAAAGCAAAGGGAACATAGTCATGTAAATAGTTTTGTTGCAATAATGTTGTAGTTATGTAGTAACCTGGGAAAAATTAAGGATAATGTTAATTGGGGCCAGACTGCAAAAGCATGTCCTCACACCCTTGTGTGAAAAATGGTCAAATGAACAAATTATTCATGTTAAAGAAGTTAGACACACATCATCATGAAACTTAATTGCAATTCGATTACGAATGGGATGTTGGTATATATATATATATATATATATATATATATATATATATATATATATATATATATATATATATATATATATATATATATATATATATATATATATATATATATATATATATATATATATATATATATATATATATTTTTATTTATATATTTATTTATTTGTTCCAAGTCACAGGGGCTATTATAACATAAAAAAATGTTTTGCTTACCCTAAATTTAACTCAAGTATTAAAACTCAAACATTACTCCTTCACCAATCTTACCAACATAATTTGTGACTTGGTTCAAATTAGATGTATTAACTCTTTGTGTTTGTATCATTAGTGATTAGCATTAGCGATTAGCATTAGCATTTCATGACGCTTTACTATCATCTCTACCGTTTGATTGAGCATGTTTTAAAAATATATATATTACATCAATACCAAAGTATTTCGGAACCATAATGAGGATCATTTATGTAAAATAGACTCTGTAAAAGTTAATAAATTGAAAAAAAAAAATCGAACTTGCCTGCAATTTTGTGTCCAAAAGAAAAGATCATAGCAGAGGTGTTGTCATGGTTACCACCTTCTTCATTGGTGGTGTACTAGCGTGACCTGAATATATCATTGACAGTGCCACCCAGTGGTGTTTTTTTGCATTACATGCTTCTTACAAACGGTTTAGACTGCCCAAGAAGTTTGGTGTCAAAGGACTTAAATTTAGATTAGATATCAGGGTTCAAAGTTACCTCTAACAAACGCCTGTGCTGACCAACTAAGGTTTAAGTCTATTTAAAGGAAGATGAGTGAATACTTTTGAAAAGATAGTGTATGTTGAGATTGTATGTTAACACAGACACTGAGAAATGTACTGTACATGTGTGGTCTTTACTAAACCAACACACCTAATGTGTTGAACTTTTGCACAGTGTCGAATATTTAATCGTAATGTTTGGACAGCTATCCTGCTAATGGTTCAGATTTCTGTTATTAGTCCGTATCCATATTTCATGACTTCAGCATGTACAGTATGTTAACAAGATGACCTATATGCTTTCACATTTATTATGCAGCTAAAGGTACTTAGTGGTGTTTATTATGAAACTGTTAGTGGATGTGTTTGTTTGCAGTCATTTCCAGTTCCATCCTCAAACGCACCCACTTATTTCCATAAAACCAATACTGAGGAACTTATGTCATGTATTTTGATGCTTCAAAATTGCATTTCACAATCAATATGTGTCATCACTCAGGGTTTTTTCTACTTATCTATTTATGACTGTGGTTCTAGCCTTACTTCAAGTACAAGTAAAAATGTAAATCTGCAGTCATAGAAAAAAAAAATGACTAGACCACCTGATGTTTTCTTTAATATATTGTTCATTTTAATGCCTGGTCCAACCATTTGTTTGGATAAATATAATGACAACAGCAAAAATAGCTGAGCTGATATCTAAACATTTAACATGTGTTCTTGATAATAACCAAAATTACTATAGTTTTTCAATATCCATGTTATTGTACTGACAGAAACAGTGCTTGTAGATATTCCCTGTTTTCTTCTCTGTTTGTTTTAGTCACATGATACACACAGGAGTTAATACTTGATTGCATAATCATTGTTTTTGCTGACTTTTGATGGTCTAATGTTTGTTTGTTTTTTCCCTGACTGGTTATAAAAGCCAAGTGGCCTCTGCGTGTGTGTGTGTGTGTGTCCTGGGATTCACACAAAATCCAGTAAGAGCTGACTGCTGCAGTTTGGCGTACTTATGTATTTTTGGTCAACAACAGCAACTTGATAAGAGCAATATTTTGTGAGATATTAGTGGTTTTGGAATACAATAGTGGTGGACACATGCACAAACACACAAGAGCAGAAAAAGTCCCACACCTAGAACCTGTAGAACCCCACGGGTCAATGTGCTAGCTGGTGAATTCTTCTGTCTGTCAGCTGACTGCCTCCTAATGTGGGGTATGTGTGTGTCGAATGAATAATATGTAGAATGTGTCTGGGGAGTTAATAAAGCGAATCCAACTCTTAACTTTTAACCTTTTAAGCAAAGCTGAAGAAATGTGCAGTAAAAGTTTGATGTAATCTGCAGTTTTCTGAGCTTTACAGTACCATGAATTTATCAACTATTTTAAAATATGATATAAAATTAATTTTAAAAAAATCTAGTAATATGACAAATGATTATTTATTTATTCATTTATTTTAGAAAAACAATTATTTACTTAGCAACATATCTGTAGTATACAGATTTTCAAAACCAGAGATGGAAAGTAATTAAGTAAAAGTACTTTATTATTGTACTTAAGTAGATTTTTTCTTTATTTTTCTGGCAACTTTTTACTTTTACTCTTTACATTTTCAAACAAAATAGATGTGACAGTAATACAAATAAGTAGCTATTATCTCACAATTTTTACTTTTTCTCTTAAAATTATGCATTTTTCATCTTATATTTATAAGTTTGGTTTTTTTTTAAATCTCACGATGACTTTTTATCTCAATTGCAACTTTTTTTCCCCCAGTTTTCCTAAATGTCCTGCTCATATCCACAAAACTGAGTAACTGTGACTTGATCAAACACATTATCTACACAGTAACTCACTTTTTTTTTGAATAGTTTTGAAACTTGTATGATTTTTCCTGGTTAAATATGTATTATTGCATTCATGGCAAAACAAAAAAAATATGCAGTTTAACTTTTTACTTTTGTACTTTATTACACTTGAGAAATTGTACTTTTGTACTTTTAGGTAAGGTAGAGGTGTTGAATCAGTACTTCTACTTTTACCAGAGTATTTTTGATATATTTGACCACCTCTGTTCAAAACCATATAACCTATATTTAATGTTAGGGAGTTGCAACAACATTCACAACTCTAGCTACTATCTCCCTGATGTCCTTTTGTTTTCTACAAACAAAAGAAACTCATCGTCCATTGTTTACCACGGCTGCTTCGTTTCCTCATTTGTCAGCACAGAAGTCTTTTGCCAACCCTCTCAGCAGCCAGTCAGTTTACTGCCGCTGTAGGTTCATCCATCACTGTAACACAAACAGCTCTACAGATATCAATCAGCTCTGCTAACGTTACAGTGTAAAACTTCTATACACCTGTTTTCATGTAATCTTTAATAGATTCATTAAGTTAAAATGGGAATTAATATTTTATTTGCTATAATTCGATGAGACATCATTGAAGGCAGGTAGATGAAATGCACTTGGATCCCTGACTTATGTTTTTAATGTAATAGAGCAGTACATGGGAGTAATTATGATGTTCACATTGGTGGGAACGACAATAAATAAATGAATGAATGAATAAATAAATAAGAATAAGGCTAAAAGTATTCTAATAATGTCTCATTTTGTTTTTGTCAACAAAAATTAAGAGACATTTTAGGAATGCTTTTTATTTCTTAAGCCACATTTTGTCTGGTTTTTATTGGTCAACTATAACTGCATTATATATTTAAATATAGTTATTGTCACAAGACCAATATTTAAATTTTTTGTCACATGATAAAGGTTCGTTGATGACAATATTTAGTTACTATAAGGTGCACTGTCAATGAATGGTTTATTATTTAGATTGTTCATATATATAAGGCGCACTGGATTATAAAGTGCATTAAAAAGTGAAAATTATGAGAAAAAAAATCTAAATTATGAGATAAAAATTCAAAATCATGAAATAAACAGTGAAAATTATGAGATAAAAAAAATCTAAATTATTAGATAAAAAGTGAAAATTATGAGAAAAAAAGTGAAAATCATCAGAAAAAAAGTCTAAATTATAAGAAAAAAAGGCAAAATTATTAGATAAAAGTCAAATTCCTAGTCACTAAGCACAACCAGAATTAATCTATATATAAGAAGCACTGTGGTTTTTGGAGGAAATTAAAGTCAGAAAATACAGTAACCTTTTGTTTCCAAAATATCATGTCATTTCCTATTCAAAAATTGGTATGAATATTTTAGAAACATCCAAATATTGGTATAGACACGTCTATAACATCCATACACTATCATACACCCATGTAGCAGTAAGTAGAGTTCAACCCTAACCATTCTGTTCTTAAGTAAAGTACCATAGTGTGTGCCATTAGAAGAAGGAAATAAACACATCCCAAGTATGGAGAAAAGTAGTTTGAGTGGTACTGACAAACCAACAACCACACTGACAGATGTGGGCAATTACATTACCACATTGGCAGATGTAAAAATAGAGGATGAGTAATTTCAAACAGGGGTTTTTTCTTCAGTGTTAATGTGTCTAAATCAGACAAATCCACTTCTATTCGCTAATGTTATAACATAATAGCTGCTATCATGTACCACCTTGTCAATTTCAGCTCGAGTAAAAGTTTGGATTTAATTATGTTTGATGCAAAGATGTTCTGCTGTAGGTATTGATCTGCCATAATGCTTCAAAAAAAGTTATGAAATTGAAGCGCAACAATGAGAGATGCACTCTTATGTAATTTTGTTTATTCTTTTTGTTTGTCCAAAGCTGATAAGTGCCCACGGTGTCACTTTCAGAATTTTTTTTTTCCCCCTCACATTTTGATCCATTAAATCAGTGCAGTCATGGAGCTGTGAATGTGCTAATGCAAAAAAAAAAAAAAAAAAAAAAAAAAAAAAAACTCCAAACTTCTATTGATTTTTTTCCACAAAGATAGAAAAATTATCGAATTCATTGAATTTCTTTTTGAGGCTAAAACTTTTAAGTTGAGTTCAGATTCTGTGTAATTTTCTATATGAAAATAACACAGAATTACCCAAAAGGATAACAGTAGACATGAAAAGAATTTACAACACTTTTTTGATGCAGCTACATTTCAATGGTTCAACTGACAGGAAGTGATTATTTTTCTGTTTGTCTCTTACACCCTGAGGGGCTTTTACATAAAATAAAATAAAATAAAATAAAATAAAATAAAATAAAATAAAATAAAATAAAATAAAATTAGAGAAGCACTCTGAGAGCGCAGACATCCCCCCTCCAAATGAAGAGAGGTCCCCCAAGGAGGTTATGTTTTTATGTTGTCTGTCTGTCTGTCTGTCTGTCTGTCTGTCTGTCTGTCTGTCTGTCAGCAAGATAACTCAAAAGGTTATGGACGAATCTTGATGAAAATTTCATTACGGGTTGGGGGTGTTATTAGATTTTGGTGATTATCCAGAATACATCCTGGATTCTGGATTTTACATTGTGGTAAATGGAGAATACATTTCAAAGTGATCCAGAATCCAGGATCTCTTCACCAAAATCTAATCATTTGTTCCTTGTGACACCCTCAACACATCATGAGAGTTTCATCATGATCTGTCCATAACTTTTTGAGTCATTTTGCAGAGAAACAGACAAACTCTGGCAAAACATTACGTCCTTGGTGGAGGTAATAAAATAATAAATAAATAAATAAAACATGGTCTGGCATAACCTTGATAAACATGTCCTAGGATAAATTACTACAAAATAAATTCATTGGTATGGTATGGTATGGCATGGCATGGCATGGCATGGCATGGCATGGCATGGCATGGCATGGTATGGCATGGTATGGCATGGTATGGTATGGTATGGTATGGTATGGTATGGTATGGTATGGTATGGTATGGTATGGTATGGCATGGCATGGCATGGCATGGCATGGCATGGCATGGTATGGCATGGTATGGCATGGTATGGCATGGTATGGTATGGTATGGTATGGTATGGTATGGTATGGCATGGCATGGCATGGCATGGCATGGCATGGCATGGCATGGCATGGCATGGCATGGCATGGCATGGCATGGCTTGGTATGGCATGACATGGTATGGCATGGTATGGCATGGTATGGTATGGTATGTTATAGTATGGTATGGTATGGTATGGTATGGTATGGTATGGTATGGTATGGTATGGTATGGTATGGTATGGTATGGTATGGTATGGCATGGCATGGCATGGTATTTATGACTGTAATTAATGAATCTTAATTTACATGTTAATATGACACCCCTAATCTTAACAATATTAACAAACTGACAAATGCAATTTATTTTAATACTTTAATATCTGAATCAAAATAATATTTCACTAACCTTTATGTATGAATGGAAGTATAAAGTGCAGCTGAATATAAAGTGTGATTATTTGACATTTGTGTCGCCTCTGAGCCGGTTCGCTGACATTCCTGGACACACTGCTCATACACATGACCGTAATCCGTATCAGCAGTTCTCACTCGTTGACCTTTTCTTCACCTCTTGTGTCTCCTCAGGCGTGGTCCGTGTGTCTCTGGCAGACATGGACAGGGAGACCAGAGAAAACTACACCGTGGTGATCCAGGCCAAGGACATGGGTGGCCAGCTGGGGGGGCTGGCGGGTACCACCACCATCAACATCACACTCAGTGATGTCAATGACAACCCGCCCATGTTTGACCAGAGTAAGACTCTTCATAGACACTGTCATCATAACTGCAGATAAATATAATAGAAGGCATGCTGTACTTGAATAGAGTTGTGTATCTGGTGATGGAATAAGTAATTACACCCTAGTCGTACAGCAGATGAAAACCTATTTAAAGGTTCAATGGATCTGAAGTGTGTGTTGGAATCTATGGAATCTATTGATCAGATAAAATCATGTTATTTTTTCATTACAACATGAGATTTTTTTCATGAAAATGCTTCTTACACTTACTTTTCTTTCCATAAAATGTTGACCAGATCTGAAGGAAAGTTCTAAAAAGCTGGTTTAGAATGAATAATAACATGGTTCTAAAACAGAGTAAAAGATCCAAAAAGATAGTAGCTGCGTTTCCATTACAGTTTTTCGCAAAACAATATTGATATTCCTAAAATTTTCGACAAAGTATATTTCCGCTTTGAACGTGTTCCCATTGACGGTTGTTCTAGGCAGGAGTGTCGTAACTTTTGTGAAATATTATCCCAAGAGATTTCACTGCTGTCACCGTTGGAGCTTTAAACTGACCACCACCCTGATAGTATTAGCATGAATGAATCGGCTAATTATCTCGTCAGTAAAAGTCCCTGTTGAACTCTTTAAAGGCACTAACATGTCAAACAAACCCGCTGGTTAAGGTTATAAGGGTCTTTACATGTGGTCCCTACATTGTCAGGTCAAAATATTAAGTGTAAATATGCTTTAGATGCGTTTAAATGACAACCGCGAATTATCATGTAATAGCATTAGCACAAATGAATCGGCTAATTATCTCGTCAGGTAAAAGTCTCTGTTAAACTCTTTAAATACATTAACACGTCAAACAAACCGGCTGGTTAAGGTTATAACGATCTTTACATGTGGTCCCTACATTGTCAAGTCAAAATATTAAGTGTAAATATGCTCAACACTAAACAAATTATAAATGTATGTAGTGCTTTTTACTCAGTGCTGCACTTGACACTTTACAAAACAGAAAAATAACAACTTAAAAAACAACTTAAGTATTAAAAAACTAACAGATAATAAAATTAAACACTGTGTCTACTGTAGGAATCAGCCTGATCATCACTCCAAGAGCATGATCAGGACTGCCTTAGCAGCCAATGGTTGTCATGGTTACAGTGACTGCGACTGCCATTTTCACTCCGAGAGAAGTGATCACGTCACATCCTACGGAAAAAGTCTTTCCATTGCACTTTTGCGATAAATTAGAATATCAAAACGTCTGAAAAACCACCTCATGAAAGCGTGAAAACTTTTTATCGATATTTGAGTATTTTTTTTGTTGAAATTCCAGTGTTTCCATTACCAGTTTTTATAGCAATACTTATTTTTTGCGAATTTCCAAAGGTAACAGAAACGCAACAATTTTTTTACATTGTTGTTTTCCATCTGAAATGATTAATTTTAACGTGGAAAAGACAGAAGAATGGTTTCATCACTTCATCACAGCCTGTTGTTCCAAACATATTATCCACACTTTAACATAATACATGGGAATACGTAGCAAATGCACATACAATTGATCAATCACATCTTTTCCTTCATGAAAAATGACAAACCGCTTCATTCAAAGCAAAAAAAAAAAAAAGGTGCAAAACACATTACTAGAGCTCCATTAAATGAAAGGTCAAACACAGGTCAAACACACCTATTGTATCTTTTCTGTTCCTCATCAGCTGCAACATAAACTATCACACCACTTCTAATGTGAGTGCTGGATTTTACGGCTGTATTTTCTTTCACAGCTGAGTTTGTTTAACTACTTTAGATCTTGCTTTGTAACTGTATAACAACATATCATATAAGATCCTGACAGTTCATTGAAAGTTGGTAGCATTCAACTGTCAACGTTCATAAGCTCATAAAAATACGTCTTTTTCAGGGCATTTGCAGCCGATCAAAAGCTAAAAAAAAAAAAAAAAAAAAAAAAAAAAAAAGTCTATTTTCTGTTAAAGCTAAAAATATATATGATTTCAAGATATTTTATATTCAGAGATACATTGTTTTCACTTAACACCATGAGAATAAAAAGTGAAAACTAAAGCTGTCACACGCATCTAGTTAAGTATAAAAGTGTGATGTCTGTCTGTCTGTCTGTCTGTCTGTCTGTGAGTAGCTGCAGAAAATGGAAGTACTCAATTAAAGTACCTCTCATTTGCACTCCACTGTACTTAATTATATTGAGCTAAATTCAATCATTTCTATCCATTAAAAGTTCCTTATCGACTGTGTTCGCTGTTACTTCACAGCTCCAGCTCATTTCTTCAGACCATCCAGCCTTTAGCCCCTTTGGCCCCCTCCCACCGCTTGCTTCTGGCCACCAGTCCCTGGTCATTTACCCCCCCGGCCTTCTCCTCTGGTGCTCTCAGACACCAGTCGCCTCATGCTGTCTCTTTGATTATCCCCATTTTGGCTCTGCTCATTAGCATCTCCACAGAGGTCAAAGGTTGTCTCGCTGTCCGCTGACGGGCGCCTTCGCTCCCAGACAAAGAAAAACTTCCATCACTAGTCTTCTACCAATTAGCACCATCACTTCGATGAAACTTTGATCGGTTTTGAAGAGCTTCAGGGATTCCCCCTCTGTCAAGCACAGTGTGTAGGCATTTCAGTTTGGACTGCAGGGAACGCCACAAATTGGGCAGCTGTCACCTCTTCTTTGAGGTTAAACGGTAGATGAAATTCAAGCCGACCCACGAGACGGTATATAACCCAATTGTCAGGCGTTTATGGAGCCATTTATTTTCAGTTGCATGAGGAGGAGGAGGAGGGGGGAGGAGGAAGGAGGGAGGGGGGTAGCCTTAAAGGTGATGGAAGAAGTTTGGCTCCCTCTAGAGGATAAAAGGGTCCAACAGATGATCAGGGTTGTTGTTTTTTTTTTTTGTTTCTTTCTCCTCAGGGTTGTACCAGATGAGCATCCCAGAGTCGGCCCCTGTTGGCTCTGTGGTGGGACGCATCTGGGCCAAAGACAGGGACATTGGACTCAACGCCGAAATGACGTACAGCATAGTGGATGGAGATGGAAGAGACACGTTTGACATCACTACTGACCCCACCAACCTGTTTGGAATCATTATTGTGAAGAAGGTAGAAATGGATTAATGCTTCAACTGAACTTTTTTTTTTAATTTTATTTTATTTTATTTGGAATATGTCAAACACATAAGCCAATAATTGATAAAATAACAAGACAAAGACAATATAGCATAAATAAAAAATAAGAATATTTAATTTGATTTGAATGCTTTATTTTGAACATGTGCAGAATGCAATAATCAATACAACAACAACAATAATAATAATAATAATAATAATAATAATAATAATAATAATAATAATAATAATAATAATAATAATAATAATAATAATAATACACAATGACATGTCTGAAAAGGAGTATGATGAAACATAAGCTTATTTAATCCTACCCCTTCTTCACTTCCCCATTAACATGAATTCATCTTATAGCAATAGAGTGCATAGTATAAAAATTATAACAATAACAATAATAATAATAATAATAATAATAATAATAATAATAATAATAATAATAATAATAATAATAATAATAACAATAACAATAATAATAATAATAATAATAATAATAATAATAATAATAATAATAATAATAATAATAATAATAATAATAATAATAATAATAATAATAATAATTGAAGTACTAAACATATACATATATACAAAAAACAACAACAACAACAACAGCAACAAAAGGGAGTGGGAAGAAGAAGAAAAAAAAAGTATTATCTCCCACCCCCCATTGTACCACACAATAATACAAATGCCAAAAAAAAGTATATAGATCTATTCAGCCTCTTTTAATTTTGCAGATTATTCTGTTCATTCTTAAATCATCTAAAAATTCAGATAAGATTTAGGTATTTAATGAAGTTTAAAGATTAAAAACTAAATATCCAACAATATCAACCACAATAGTAACAACAACCAGAACAAAAATGGAGCAAATTGGGCAAAAAGAAGAAAAATCTAAACTTTTTTTTATTAACTGATATTTTCTTGTGAGGATCTTTGCCACCTTTTTCTTCCTTATCCTCTTTTCCTGTTCTTCCATGTCAGGCATCAAAATGTGGTTTAATAAAATCACAAAGACAATACTTTATGATGCTGACAAGTTTAAAAACATGAGTTAAAAAAAAGATTAAAAACAAAAAGGCATCAAATATCTTACATGTGCTCTCCTTCACTTTTCCCAAAAACAATATGGATCACACTGCAATTTTTTTAACAACTATGAAATGCAGTAAAACTAAAATATAAAACAATGATGTGTGGGTACTGTATTCTACCCCCATTGAAAAAATAGAAGAATTTCTTCTACATAAAATCTTAATTTCAATAGTTATGTGGCAAGCAGAGGAGAAAGACATGGAAATCCTGTAAAAAAATAAATAAATAAATGAATAAAAATGAAGCAACATGAACAGTTTTGTCAGCATTTACATAGTTTTCTATAAAAAACAACAATTTTGCATGTAGAATTTAACAGCTTTACATTTAACATCATCTCTGTTTTTGAGGTTAATGTATCATTGTACACTGTTCCACAATAAAAGAGATAAATTACAATAAGTAACAAGATTAAAATGATATGAAATCACAATTTTATTCATTCATTTTCTGAACCCACATTATCCTCACTAGGGTGAAGGTGGGCTACACCCTAGAACAGTATGACATCAAATAATAATTATGTTAAATTATGTAACTAAGCACAAACAACATAAAAAAAATGCAACAAGATGAAATAGGAAAAATTAAGTGAAAATTATATAAAAATAAAAAATTTTAAAATGATGGTAATGGATGAAAATGGTGTAAAAGTTGAATTTACTCAACATTATTTTAACAGTTAGAAAGTCAGGAAAATGAAGACAAAGACATGATCTTTTTTTTTTTTTTTTTTTTTTTTGCAGATTTTGGTCCTGATGGGATGTAACATTTTGGTTGTTTGAGCTAAAAAAAACAGCTGCAATATGAGTTAAAGTCAAATATGGTTGAATGCATTGACTTGTTGGAGGCATCACATACCTTTAAACTGCAATATGACAACTGAGGATTAATATGGATTATTCCTGGAAGACACTGAAACATACTTGTACTCATTGATTTTCCTGCAGATTTTCATGGGTTGAATTAAATTCTAACCTGGTGAACTAGTGAGACTAAAGCCAGGGCAGATCATAAATCAGGTCGACAGTAACCCCCACTAGGCTGTTTGTCATATACCACAATGTGTTTATATGACAGACTCATACATCAACTAAAGCACCGTCACAACTAAAAAAGATTGTCATGCTGAATTTACCAACGATGTTATTTTAAGAAATGATCATGCATGTCATTGAATGAAGTGCAGTCAAAACAGCTCCAGATTTTTCTTTTAATACCAAAAAGTAAAACTGCTTTTGCAAACAAGTGTTGCCGGGGACAACAAACCCCGCCCCCTGCATGCATTGTATGTTATTTTAGCATCAGTCTCATGTCTACATGTTTGTGGCAAGTTTTATCTAAATTAAAGGATTAAAGGATTTTGTAGGTGGGAATTTGCACCCACTATAAGTAAATGTAGGAAAAAAGACAACTTTACAATTTTTAACTTTCATCTATTTTTCCCAAAATGTAATGACATGCATTCAGGATCAATGGTAATCTATAAACCAAGTTTGGTCTGAATTCAACAAATAGTTTTGCTGCTATAGACATTTGAAATTCTATAGATTATAAATAAATGGGGGAAAAGATTTTAAAAATACATAAAAATGTGGTATGAATTTAACCAAGAGTTTTGATGCAAGAGCGTTAACAACCAACCAAACCAAAAACAATAGCCCTTGTCTCACATTTCTGAGGATGAATGGGATAAAACTGTCAATAACTTTGACCAATCTGAAATTTATTCATAAAAATAAATGCAATTTTAACAATATTATATGTCTTGTGTGTATTACAGTGGATCAACAAAGGCAACATTTAATAATAATACTGTTAAAATATTGGAATCTATTATTATTTAGGTCATTATGTTATTATTTCACAGATCCAACTGGACTGTATGTGACCCCTGAACAGAGGTGGAAAGTAACTAAGTACAAGTACTTCATTACTGTACTTAAGTATATATTTTTAGGTATCTGTACTTTACTTGAGTATTTATTTTCTGGCAACTTTTTACTTTTACTCACTACATTTTTGGATAAATATCTATACTTTATACTCTTTACATTGTCAGAATAGATTTATGATTTTTTTCAAACTAAACAGATGTGACAGACTTTTTATATCATAATTTTTTACTTTTTATCTCATAATTTTTTACTTTTTGTTTAGTTTAGACTTTTTTAACTCACATTTTTAACATTTTATCTTAAAATTCTGCAGTTTTTAATCTCATATTTACAACTTTTTAAAAAAATCTCATGATGATTTTATTTTTTTTTTATCACAATTGTGACTTCTTCTTTATTTCCCTAAATTTCTTGTCCATATCCAGAAAACTAACTAACTGTGATCATCAAACACAATTTCAACACAGTAACTCACTTTTACAGGGTTTAATTTTGATACTTTTAAAACTTTTTTTTTTTCTGGCTAAATAAGTATCATTGCATTCATGGAAAACAAAAATGTAGTTTTACTTTTTACTTTTGTACTTTATTGAGAAATTGTACTTTTTTACTTTTACCAGAGTATTTTTTCACATAAGTAACTGTACTTCTTCTTAAGTACAGAATGTGAGTACTTTTAACACCTCTGCTCATGAACTAAAATTCATTTGACACCCTTGACTGTTTATTTTTTTTTCAGTTCATCAGACTGGACCATTTACCGCCTTGATATTACATTTATTTTACATATATTATTATATTTCCTGTATGCTGTGTTTGTCCACCAGCCACTGAACTTTGAGAAAAAGCCCAGCTATACTCTGAAGGTGGAGGGCGCCAACACCCACGTGGACCCCGTCTTCTTCAAGGGGGGATCCTTTAAGGATGTCACCATCGTGCATGTGACTGTGGAGGATGTGGACGAGCCCCCCGTGTTCGACCTGCCAGCGTACTACATCGAGATGTCAGAGGATGCTGAGATTGGGACAGTGGTGCAAATGGTGTCAGCCAGGGATCCTGACGCTGCCAACAACACTGTGAGGTGAGAAACACAACAAGTGGGAAAAGAAAGCAGCTTTTTCAACCCTCTGCTTCACTGTTACTGTACAGACAGTAATGGATCTGCATGTTTTATATGAGGTCACAAGAGTGGCTGGGATAATGGTGGATGGGAATATAAAAAAAGTGAAATAATTATCACACTCTACACACTACCCTAAATGTTCTTAACCCTTAAAACCTATGAGCCACTTTGTCAGCTTTCAATTTAACCTTTCCAATGTGATTTATCATCATTTATCACAATATTCTCATCGACATTTTGCATTTTTCACTGAAAATTTCTCGATTTCATTCACAGTGAACCGCAGAGTTTTTGTATGAAAAAGATGAAAACTGATGCAAAAGTGAATTTTTTCAGCTGAACACATAAATAAACATCTGATTTCTCAAACTACTTTACATGAGGTTTATTGGTGAATTGATGTAACAGAAGATGATAGTGTTCCTACGTTAACTATCGAGCCTTTGAAATGTACAAATAGGTCACATATGAAGCCAAAAAGCTAAGAAAGTGCATTTTAAATGAAGTATTTACATGTATTAACATAATTAGTGGTTTTATTTTTTCTTTAAGTCTTTGACAGTTAATACAAAACAAAAAAAAACAGTGTTCAAATAAAACAACAGAGTTAGTTTCTAATACAATTTTAATAATGGAAAAGTGGACCTGCAGCATGTGCATGTTTTAAATGTAAGTACATATACAATATATATATATATATATATATATATATATATATATATATATATATATATATATATATATATATATATATATATATATTAACAATACAGTGATGCCCAAAGCAGAAAACTAGCATTGAAAACTCTAACTAGCATTGTTGGAGAGATTGTTTGTCTATATATGTTCAACCCTGAGATGAACTGGTGTCTCATACAGGGTGTACCCCGCCTTTGTCAGTGACCCCCATGACCCTAGTGAGGATAAAGCAGATTCAGAAAATGACGTATATAAAAAAAAATCATCACTAACATGCTTTTGTTGGGTCTTGGTGTTGAACCAGTCGGACCACCAGTCGTTTGTAGTCAGACTTATCTTGGTCTCGATAAAATTTGTACAAAAAGTGCATGAATCACAGAATATTATTATTTCTTATGTGCCCTCTTCAAATCCAACCAGTCAGATGTTTGTTTTTTTTTAATTCTGTATCTATTTTAAAAAACATGTTCCATTGTATCAGACTTAATATGAACATTGTCTTCGTACATTCTGTCTCGTTCCTTTAAACTGGTCATAGAAGAAGACAGCTGAGAATATTATTTCCCATCAGGCCTAGAGTGAATGTTACGTTGATGAAATATAGAAGTGATGTGTAACTATGACAAATCTGGGTAATTTAAAATGAAAGACATGAGGACAATATAATGGAAAAGATAACATGTATTTGATTTAACTAGTCCTGACACTTTACAGTAATGCCTTTTACTCTATAATTAATATGAGTAATCGTGTCATGTCAGATCTAACTGAAGCCTGTTTTTTGTCCTGGTATCACCCTAGTGTGTCATGGAGTTGATATCATCCAGATTCTGCAGTGTCTTGGTCTCAGTCTAGCCAGTCTTAACTACAACACGAACTATTGTAAATATCATTATTATGATATAACTGTGATACATCTCATTTGTATTGAATAAATTGAAAACAGAAAAACACATATTTATTGGTGCAAATCAATAATGCATACTGAAAGATGTAAAGACTTTTTTATTGATTTATTTTGAACACGGAAATGCTGGATGTTACTTGATTGCCTCTAAATGACTCCTTTGCACAACATATTGAAATAAAGAGGAATAAAGAGGAAGCAAAAAAAATATAACACATAAAAAAAACTAAACAAGGAAAAGTAATTGGAAAAGGAGTGAGAAGAAGCATGGCTTATTAACTCTCACTCCTTTGTTTACATCAAATATTATGTTTGTAATTGAGTTAAAGTTCTAATATGTTCAGTAATTAAAAGTTTTTAAAAAGGAAAATAAAATCTTACAAACTAGTTAAAAGTAGCACAGCAGAAGTAAATAATATAAAGCATTATTCATTAACAGGAAAAGGAAAATAAACATTTACATAATGTTTCAGATTAGATTTAAGGGGATAAAAACATCTGCTGCATAAAGAAACTGAGAGAGTTCAATAAATAAATATAATTAAAACTTTAAACTTCCACTCAATTTCATCTACAGTTCTTAAGAAAGTAAATTGAATGCTGTTATTGGACCATTTTGTTAACATGCAATTGTCATTTTCTTATATTATAAATGAAAATATTAAGATGAAAACTGGGATATTGGAGACAGGTCCTGTTAAATCATCCAATAGATAAAACATTTGTAGATATTTATTGATGTTTTGATGTGTTTTGGACTACATATGGACTACATTTGGAGAATTTTTTTGGTTTGTTTTGGATGTTTTTGTTCAACTATGACTGCATTTGTTGGAATATAGTTCCTCTGTGGATAATTATGAGACATAAAGGTTCAGATCTGCTGTTTTTAATTTGTATTTTCAACAAATGAGTGATTGTACCTGCTGTGGGTATTATAGCAGAAAGTGGTTTATACTGTATCTACTTATGTGTGAGAATCTCTGGTCATGTGACATTTTGGACAGGTTTGGGTAGGATGCTTAATATTTTTGAGCGACTACTTCTGGCCTATACTATATGTGGGACCTTGGAAGTTTAAATGGTTAATACATTAATGTATATATTCTGGTCTAAAGACAGTCTGGTGCCATGTTCAGCTCTGCAGATGTAATGCTTCATGTTGACCAGCAGGGGGTAGCATCACAACATAACATCATAATGAAGGGATAAACTGAATCTCTACTACCAAAGTTCATTGTGTGTTTTTTTACCAGTGGGAAATCTAATGTAAATAATGTTTTTCGTTAGTTTCGTGGTGGGATGACTATCCTGACAGAATCCGTCATAAACTAATTAGACATAAAGCCTCTAAATTAGTCGATCGATCATTTGAGGGAAAAAGTGATTGGTAATACATTAGTGTTTTCACATGGCACAAACTGTACCCCATCACAACTGTCACTTTTATAACCACAATTTAGACAACAAACAAGTACAACAGCAAAACATGTGGATGATACAATGGCTGCTGTGTGGTTTTTAGTTCCTAAATGGACTCTAAATTCATACTTTACTGATAATTATGTGACTTAATCAAGATGTTTACATGAAAGCAAACTGTGAACATTGATTATTTTTTTGTGGGGCCAGAATTTACACGCTTTATGGAAATATTCTACAGCAACAATGACACATCTATTCACTTCCTGTAGCTTATGATACATGTGAGTTGTAGAAGCAGCGGGGTTTTCCAAAGTCCTTCGTTTTTGGCTGCATTCAGGGGTTCCCCAGGAGGTCCCAGGCCAGATGGGATATGTAATCCCTCTAGCATGGTGTGGTTCCACACTGAGGCTGTTGCTGATTGAACGACAACAACAACAAAAACTCTACAGAGAACTATCTTTAGAGAGTTTGCATTTTTAAAAATGTTTTTAGTCTGTGGTTACAATGGAACAGATGTTCCTCTAAAAATAAAAAATAAAATAAACTTAATACAATATATTTTTTACATGAATTTAGCAAAAAAAAAAAAAAAAATGCCAGTGGACCAAATTAAAATTATCTTAGAGATTTAAATTTTTCCAGATCTATTGTCTATAAATAACTTCTTATATTTCCTGAAAAATTCCTTTTTAGGTGATTCTGTCTGATTTTAAGTATAATGAGATATTTGGACAAGAAATGAGACAAATACACTTGGTCAGATTTAGATTTTTTTTTTCCAGTGTAGATGAGGGTTATCAAAATACTACTCAAGTAGGACTGAACCTCAGGGTTACTGGAATTTTTCTCAATTATTTCACTTATTTTCCTTCTATTTGAGTCCATTCATCATCAGAAGGGTTATTGTAAGTTGTAAGATAAGTGCAAGTTTTTAATAAATGGAGCTATTGATGAGTGAGGCCAGGATAAACAATAGTACACACTGTCTGAAAATGGCAGGAAACCACACAGTTATATTATATTATATTATATTATATTATATTATATTATATTATATTATATTATATTATATTATATTATATTATATTATATTATATTATATTATATTATATTATATGTAAAAATCCTATAGTAAGTAAGTAGTGAAACTTTACCAAATTTGAGTTACTATTAAAAAAAATATTCAGTCCTAAATGCTGATTGGCTGTAGTTTTCAATGTATGCTCTTGGGTCAAATTGTGAATTTCTGTGAATACATACATTTATGGGTTTTACTGTCTACTGTCTCAGAGCTATCAGATTGATTTGAAAACATTGTCTGTACATCACAATACATTCACTTTAATGACTTTCTAGTAGAAGATATACAGTATAAGCTAACATCTATATAATAACATATATCAGGTCATTAGTGTAAATTATTACCCTGGTCTGGAAGTATAATTATTCTGGTATAAAACTAATGAAATGTTCCCACATGTGTGTTACTGATAAAGAAAACTCAAGTCTTAAATGATGGTTGGCTCAAGTTTCCAAGATAAGTCTGGGGTTGAAATATGAAATTCTTAAAATTAACAAGAGAATAGGTTTTAGTCCAAATGAATATTGGTCTCACATTATGATCCATTCACTTTACAGGTTCTTTCTAGTGGAATATTTACAAATCCATTGTATACATGTAGATAAACCACCATATATGTGGAATAACACACTATCATTTGTAAACATGAGCTAACCAACACTTTTGTCATTTGTTTTGGGATTTATCTGATTAAGATTTAGCACATTCAATCTCTGAGTCAAATCATTACAACCCCCCCCCAAAAAAAAAAAAAAATTGATAATTTACTGCCCATATTTCACTCATCTGTCCATTCAGTGTCTCAATAGCGTATTCATTTTTGTCCAATCTGAGAAAAAGTAAGAGCGTTTTCATTTCGTCTAGACTGTACATGTATACATATATGTGCTGTTATTTGGCTAATAATTAGTTTCTTCATTTTATTTTCATACTATGGTATAAATACTTTTACAGTCGCCAGAATCCAACAAACTTAAGGGATTTCCTTTGACGCCTGAGGAAATCCACTGATGACAATTAGCTGAAAACTTTCTGCCTCCTGTAGAATGAGGGAATGAGAGCAGCCAGCCACTGAAGCAGCTAAAGCTCCATCTGAATATCATGTTTCACTGAAATCCCCAGAGCTGGCACTGCATCAGTAAGAGATTTTCAAAAAGCCCAAGGAGGAGCAGGCAGGAGTATCAGAAAGCTTAAGAATGAGTCGTGGCTGAGAGTGAAGAGCTGAGGTTACAGATACGGCAGCAGCAGCAACATCAGATGACAGATAAACACAAGCAGCCGTGACCTTCCAGCTCATTTTCTGTCCTTTACAGACCGTGTTATGACTGGCAGACAGATCTGAAGTCACACGAACATGTGACCTGCACAGCCTGTTGACTTCACCTGCTGTTTCCAACACACACACACACACACACACACACACACACATACACATACACAACTGTGGACGTGTGATATTAATAGAGATCCTTCAGGGAGATGCTGTCAGTCACCACCACCTCACTGTCCACACGCTCACAAACAATGGCAACGACACACAAACATTTAGAGCGGCAGTAATCGATGTGTTTTGCTATAATAAAGAGTCTCAGCTCAGAGGTGGAGCTGTTGAGGTTTAACCGTTTTGTTGTTCACACTACAAAAAATGTGAAATGTGCAGTAAGCAGAATGTTAATTGGAGCCAGACTGCAAAAGCATGTCCTCACACCCCTTGTGTTAAAAATGGCCAAATGAACAAATTATTCATGTTAACGAAGTTACACTAACGAGATTATCATGAAACTTAATTGCAATTGGATTACAAATGGGACGTCACTTTACCATTTGTTGGTCACACTACAAAAATCATAATAATTTTTAATTTTTTTTTTTTTTGCTTTTCCCACCTCACATAAAACAGATTTTTTTTTTTTACTGACCCATAATTTAACTAAAGTATTAAAACTCAAACATTACTCTTTCACCAATCTTACCAACATAATTTGTGACTTGTTTCAAATTAGATGTAGTAACGCTTTGTATCATTAGTGATTAGCATTAGCATTTCATGACTCTTTACTATCAACTCTAAATTATTACATGAATACCAAAGTACAAGAAACATGAAACATGATGATGATGATCATTATTTATGTAAAATAGACTGTGTAAAAGTTGATAAAATGGGGGGAAAAAAATCTAACTTGCTGTGCAATTTTGTGTCCAACGAGGCATTGTCACAGGTATGAACTTCTTCATTGGTAGTATACTAGCATGACCTGAATATATAGTTGACAGTGCCACCCAGTGGTATTTTTGTGCATTAGATGCTTCTTACAAAAGGGGGAGACTGCCCAAGAAGTTTGGTGTCAAAGCACTTAAATATAGATTAGATATCAGGGTTCAAAGTTACCTCTACCAAACGGTTGAGCTGACCAACAAAGGTTTAAAAAGCTCCCTGGAACACCCTCAGTGTAGTTCTAGAACAAAATGCTGCCAGTGCATTTCTGCAAAAGACAGATAAATGTAATCGCAATATTCCCAAAATATGTTTAATATCAACATGTCTATCTGTTATCGTGTTTTAACTGCTTTCACGACTGTGTCAGTAATGGTGCTCATCTGCAGTATTTTTTACACACCATTGAGTGTTTTAACGATGAAAAGGTCTATAAAGTTGGAATGACTCAAATCAGATTTATTCCTTTTTAAACTCATCTACATCTTTTGCTCATTATGTGTCCCCACGGCCCACCCTATGTTCATTTTAAGGGAAAAAATGCACTAAACAACTATGAACAGAGGCTCCAGAGTTCATATTTTTTACCTTTAAATACACTGACTTAAATTGTATATAATGAAAAATTATTTTAAAATACAGATATCCATGTTTCTTGAGTGTCATTCAGGAATAAAACTACTACTTTTGAAACAGTTCCCAAATTAGTTTTTCTCTATTTGAGATTGCCTTAAGTAATTTATCTACATTTATTGTGACATTACCCACTGTATTTTTTTCCAGTAAAAATCTGGCATTTTCTTATTTGTACGATCATTTAGATGTTCATTAAAATTCAGATATTATATCAAATGCAGAAAAAAACTGAAGAAAAATGGACTTTTCACACAAAATTTCTCATTAACTAAACATAACCTAAGTATGTTGCTCCAACTCCATGGGTTTTTCAATGTTGAAAAAGACAACGTAACGTTTCCATGGTAACTATTGAGCCTCTGAACGTCCAAATAGGTCATATCTGATGACCATGAAAAGATGAATAACAGTATTTCACACCAGTTATTTAAATTTATTAATACGATTGATGGATCAACACATATTAAACAGTTTATTTCAGTGCTTGTTTGGGTCTTTATGGGTTAAATCTGAAAGAAATATTTATTTTAAATTCATGATGGTGATTGACAACTGACAGGAACATTTTAATCATGATAATATTTGGGGCAGAGTATTTATTTCCATCTACTGTACCTCCTACTCATACAGAAATAACAATAATGTATTAGAAATTACATTACATAAAACCTGCCAGAATACACTATGCTCATGACTGGCTTAAAGGTATAGAACATGTACTCTACTTTACATATTCAGCTGTCACCGCACGGCTCAATGAAAGGTAAACACTAGCTATAACTATCATTAGATAACTCTGCGACTACGGGAGATGACATTAGCCCGGTTAATTTTATACCATTATCGGCACAAGCATCTTATATAGGCTGTTATCTTGATAAAACAACTACATTACCACTGCAAAAAAAAGACCGGTTTTGTAACGTTAGCTAACTTAAACGATAGCTAGCTGTCCGCACCAGCCGCTATTGACAAAAGAACGTAAAATAAAAAATACATGTTATGCAACAATGACGTATATAATCCATAAATGGACCTAAACTAAGATAATACAATGATTTTCATAATTTTTATATCTCCATTAACAAAGAAAATACTGCATTCTGGGTAACCCTCATGACTAGCATCTATTCTTTGTTAGAAAAAAACAGTAGAAATCCTGAGAAAACGGAAAGAAAAACAAATTTTTTTTTATCAAAATTTTTTTTTGTTTAAAAAAAGTTCAGCTGCCAGGTTACTCTAAAGGTCATACTATACGAGTCATATCATTTACAAACTCAAATCATTCAGACAAATAATGGATAAAAGGATGAAAGTGACCATATCCACAGGTCAAGTCATGTTCATCCTCTCACCTTTATTATTTTATTTGCTTCTGTCCTGTGTTAAATAACTGTGATGACCTTATAAGTGACAGCCATAAAACTTTTCACAAACTTTTATCATTCACACACACACTTTGTCTGACAACAGTGTGAGAATATGGATTATGCACATTCTGGTTTCCATCTGTTGACAAATCAAAAGTCTCCCATGACTGTGTTTGCAAACATCACACGTTCACTTTGCATATTTTCCTAAAACAAATGGCAAATTACAAATGTAATGACTTTAAGTTTCACAGAAAAAAAAAAGGCAAAATGTCGAGTCTAATTAATTTTTGATGTGTTTGCCAGTTTTCCAAGATAAATAACTACTATGTTGCGAATAATCACAGCCAGAATAATTGTTTATCTGACGAAGATATCTGCAGGAAACACACCCTACTGTCAGACGGAATAACAGGTGTGTTGGATGACGACAGGTGAGCTCTGCCCATGTGTGAACACAGGACATGTCGTCATTACAGAAACAGGTTTCTGCTTCACAGCCTGGAAGATGATGTGCACTGTGTGGGTCTCTCTGTTGTTGTTTGTCGCTCTCAGAATAACATTTTGGAAAACAGCCCATGGTGGCAGGAGACGAGCCAAGGCAACACGCTGCAGGTCTGCTTTTCCCCACCGTCACTTTGGCAGCAGAGGCAGATATTCTGATTAAACCTTATCTGGACCTACTTCCTCTTATTGTGTCTTCAGATACTGCCAGCATGACACCTTATCTCACACACACACACACATAATGTGCACATGCATCCCCCTCAGATAGGAATACAAGCTCGAGAAACACACACAAAGATGCAACAAATTCAATGTGGAGCTTCATATATCATGTGTCGTTTGGTATCTCTAGGTATTCTATCGAGAGGTCCAGCGATCTCGACAAGTACTTCTACATTGACATCACTTCCGGCTCACTGATGACGGTGCGATCACTGGACCGAGAGGAGATCAGCTGGCACAACATCACTGTCCTCGCCATGGAAATGAGTATGTCACATGCACTCACAGGAAAATCCACATTCAGTGTTTAAAAAAAAAACAACTGGGTAACACTTTATAATACCTACACACAATACATTATGTATTAACTATTTATTACCGATTTGTTAATGTATTGTAAAGGTTCATACTAGTGTCTTCCAAAGACAAATGTAAAATTTTATTATTTTTAACCAACGGGTGCAGTGTTTGTATATCTGCTTTACAGGTAAACAAAGAAACAGTTGTAAACACTGCACCTGTTGGTTAAAAATAATCTGATTTTACATTTACACTAGTATGAACCTTTACAAGACATTAACAAATAGGTAACAAATGGTTAATACAGAATGAACAACCCATTTATAAATGGGTAATAAATGGTTAATATATAGTCAATTGTTTGTAGGTATTATAAAGTGTTACCAAAAACGGCATTTTCTTGACTCAAAGCATCAAGTATTTTCCAAAAAGACATGTTTGCAAACTGAAAATGATCCTCCAGTGAACATGTGTGTGGCATCACAACCTGAGAAGCACAAACAATAATAAAGAAAAAAATTAAAGGGTTATATGTAATATTCCTATTTTTAAATATTATAATGCTCAGATTAGATGTATTAAATAACTATTAGTTATATTATAGGGACTACTTTATATTAGGCGCATTGATATGTAACCTACCATTAGTATAGAGTGATGTGCCAAGCAGTGACTACACATTGTAATGTTTTTCCAAGTACCCAGTAAAGACGTTTACTTTACTTCGGTGTCCTGTGGATTATGTATGTTGTGACAGTGACAAACAAAATTTTATCGTTTAGAATAAAATTCTAAAGTTCTTCCAAACATGCACAGATGGTCTAAAGTGATGTAATGCTATTTTTCTTTTGCTAAGTTGTTTGTTGATCTTTTGTTTAGACTAAACTGTGACAGTTCGGATTAAACACAAGACAAATCGTAAAGAAAACAGATGATCTGTGGTTGTTTTCCGTTTAAAAACAGAGCTAAGCTAACAGAGCTATACTATAAACCATCAGTTAATGTAGTACATGAAGATTATAAGACAGTATTATTTAGAGTTATTGTCAAAATAACTATAGGAAGAAAATTTATTGATACCATAATATAGATATGTACAAACAACAAGGCTTATATTGTACTTGTGATATAATCTGTGCATACATAGTGTTGATTAGTTGGTGGTTTTGGTAGAAATAAATGTGATCTGGTCCCAGACTGACCCCGGCTGTTGACAGTTTGAAATATTTAAATATCAGTATTTGCATTAGAGGTTTGTCCTGGAATGAGTTTATATCTTTAGCATTTTTCTTGACAAGTAAAGTGACCTTTGCTGCTTCTGTGGGAGTATTTATTCATGTGGGGTTTTTTTTTACCACAGAGCTAGTCAGCCCCCCACCCCCCCACCCCCAAAATTTTTTTTAATAAAAAATCATTCTCAGCAGAGCAGTTAAACACTTTACTTTTTCCAATGTGAAATTCAGCATACACATACATATTGCTTTTTGTCAAAACATTCAAGATGAGAACTAAATAAATAACTATTATTGGGATCTTCTGTATTATGCAGCAACACAAATAAATAAATAAAAAATGTGCACGTCAGGTAAATAGTGCAATCTTTACATAATTGGGATACTGTGCTTTTAAGAGTTAAAGTCTTTGCCTGTTGGCTACTTAAGACAGGTACAACTACAGCACTCCAAATTACACAGGGGGTGGGAAAAATACCCCCCTTAGCTAAACCTCTCACTCTGAATGTTGTTAATTTTGTTACGTTATTTTGTGCTCACTATAGTTACAGCCACTGTCGTGAAATATGTTCTAATGTCCGGTTTCTTTTTCGGTGGTATTGTCTGGACAATGTTTGGACAATTACAAGTCCCGTATCTGTCAAGTGGGACTCCCTATTGACAGAGGCGTTTCCAGCACATGGATGTCTGTTGTTCTTCTGACTTGCACCAGATCAGCAGTACCCCACTAACCATCACTCTGTCGCAGCCGATAAAAACAGCGGATATGGGTCGTCATATCATCTAATCAATATCGGAACGTGGCGAAAACAAAACAGTTTTTATTAATGCTACCATATGTGTAGTATATTGAAATAGTATTTCAAAATTTTCAATGAATGTACATTTTTCCTATATTATATTAAAATGACAAATATTGGTAGGGACTATTTTACAATCCCCAAACATCTATATAGAAACCTACGCCCACGGCCGCCTCATATGTAACCTGTAACTCGCTACCCCAGGAAAACTCTAGACCAGTGGTTCCCAACCCTGGTCCTTAAGTACCACTGTCCTGCATGTTTTAGCTGTATCCCTCTACCAACACACCCGATACAAATGATCAGCCTGTCATCAAGCTCTTGCAGGAGTTTGATAATGACCGTCAGGTGTGTTGGAAGAGGGAAACATCTAAAACATGCAAGATAATGGTACTGAAGGACCAGGGTTGGGAATCACTGGTCTAGGGTACTGGTTATTAGAACTGGTTTGTGCATTTATTCAGTTCAGTAAACTTTATTGGTACCCATAGGTAGATTTGTTGTGCAGTGTCAGAGAGAGAGAGGGCATCACATAAACACCAATGACAGGACACGGTACAGGACAGACAGGACGTGAGTAGACATGTTCACACAAGATAAAATACAATACAAGGTACAATAGATATAATTGAAAATTAAAAACCCGTTACCAAAAAAAAGTCTCCAACTAAAACGATTAAGATAAATAGATAAATAAATAAGATAAAAACTCAAGTGCATTAAGACTAATTTAAAAGGGAAACAGCAGCAGGGGCAAAACTGTTCCTGTATCGTGTGGGACTGAAACATCTGCCAGAGGGCAGGAGCTGAAATTCACCCGCAAGTGGATGGGAGACATCATCATGGACGGAGCTAGTCACCGCAACTGATTAGTAGACAGCAACTCCAAGCTCAGCTGTGTTTCTCCAATCAGTCGACCAGATGATGATCTCGTTGAGTGAGTTCTTTTCGCATAGAGGAAGGTTTTCAAACCATGACACAAGTAAAAAAGATAAAACCGACTCAATAAAAGCACGATAAAAGAGTCTCATCATGGTCCTGTCGATGTGGAACCGGGACGACTTCCTCAAACAGAACAGTCGCTGGTGTCCCTTCCTGCTCACAGCTTTGCAGTTCTCTTTAAAATTTAGTGTAGAATCAATTGTCGTCCCAAGATACTTATACGATTGCACTTGTTCAATGACATGTCCCTTGATAGGAACATTTGATTGGTCTGTGGGAATAGAAGAACCCATATTTGGTGCCACAGTACCAGAGCCAAACGATAAAGCCAGTTGTGGAAAACATCAAATTTGCATCTTTTTCATGCTTTCCTATTGCATACAGATTTGTTACCATATCACATGAATACATCTGCTCAGATAAACGCAGAAGCAGTGATTTTAGAAAACAGAATTATGTAACGTGTGGCAGGAGGTGCCCTGCAGATCTACACACAGCTGCTCTCCATAAAGTCACCTTCATGCCCCTCCCTGAGCTTTGTTTGTCTGTTTGTGTCTCCGTTTGGTAGACACACCTAAAAAGGCGATGGTAATTGAATTAATGACTAATTAAATAACTTCCCGCATGGTGGCTAATTAAAGATGTGACAAAGAGGGCGACAAAGGGCAGTGGTAGGAGGGGAGGGAGAGGAAAGTCTCCAAAAAACTGAAGAGAAAAAAAAGCTGGAAATAAACCAGTAAATTAACATGTTTACCTGTAGACTTAACTTTTATACACCTTCCTTTGGCTTTTACAGCTCATGTAGTCTTTTTTTTATGCTTTTCTGTGTTTATGCTTTGATTTTTAACTATTATTAACAAAAACAACAATAATAGAGTTGACATCCTGTATCTTTCACATGGAATTTTATTAACGTTACTGGCAAGAGGATAAATATTTTATGTTCCAGTTTGCTCATTACACATATGAGGTTTGTCATTTTAAATAAAGTCTGGGAAATTGTCGTTTTTTTCAGCCCATGAAACCACTTAATGGGAAAATTAAACACCCAAAATTCACGGAGGTGCCTGAACATGTCTTTGTAGTTTCACTATAATCAGACTTATAGTCATTTCCACTAATTTTAATACTTTTTTCACCTCATTCTCAAAGTTTAAAATGAAATATGCCAAAGCAGTGGTCATTTTGGTGTTGGTGATGTGCATGGTGTAACCACAGATGTAGTTTCTTCAGCTTTTTCAATAGAAAAGTAGAGGTTTCTTCACTGATTCCTAAAAAAATGTATCTTATAAAGTGATCTTTTTAAATGACAAACATGATAAATACAAATGGTCATACTTTGGAAATTCATCTCTTGCAAATTACCACTTCCGTTTTTTTTTTTTTTTTTTAGTTTCCATAGACCACACCAAAGGGGCGGGGCTGTCACTCTATTGCAATGAACTGACAGTTTTACAAATGTTATCAGAATTTATTTATTTATTTATTTTTACTCATAGTATAAATACGAGCTAAGAACAACATAAATAAATATGAAAGTCAAAACTTATGCCACAGTTATACATTCAAGAATTGGTTTAGAAGTGGCTTGAAAATTATATTATGAATGATGTTACAGTAAACATTTAACAACTACAAAAATAAAACTTGTATTTTGTGGCTAGTTTTTAATGAGTCGTGTTTTAAATAGTGAAGCAAAAATGTGTATTTAACAAATGTTATTTGTCTAATCCAACTAACTCGTGATAGATAAATAGTGATAAATGATATGAATAAAAATTTACTTAACTGTACTTGGTAGTAATAATAATAATAATAATAATAATAATAATAATAATAATAATAATAATAATAATAAACTTTATTTCTATTGTACCTTTCATACAATAGGTGTAGCCCAAAGTGCTTCACAGTGATTGACAATTAAAATACAACTTTAAAATATATTACATTATAATTACACACAAAATTATACATAAGTACAAGAAAATAAAATAACATAAAAAAAAAGTCAAAAAAAAAAAATCAACCATACATACATTTTAAGATGTAAACAGTGCAAGATATAAAATGACATTTGCATAAGACAGGGGCGAATCAAAATTGCAATAGTAAATGATCATACATAAATTAATACAAATTTCAGTAAAATAGAATAAAGGCTCGAGGAGCACATGAAATCATGTGCATACTTTGGATCAATAGTTTGATAGAGACCAGAAGTCATATAACTACAGTTACTATATATATTTAATGGTTACGTAGTGTTTAAAAGGAGATCACTAGAAAAGCTCCTTCATCAATATTCACATTTTAATTTAACTACTTTGTACAGTACTTAAACTCAAATAGATTCTCACCCCACTGATTTTACTTCAGCAAGTTAAAGCACTTTTGCTAATAATATAAAAACACACCAGCTTTAACACAAGGCCACAGCGGACTTCGACCTCCAGAGCCAAAGTCACACCATTGATTGATCGATCATGTGATGAATCTTGAGAAAGTGGTTACTGGCTACTAATTGGTTTTCTATTGCCTATTACACAGCTGGTTAAGGTATGCAAATGGCTGATTGGTAATGGAGAATAATAGAAGTGTAATCTGAGCGTGAGAAGTTCTAATGTGCCGCCGGGTTGGTGTAAATGAGGGAAAGATTAAGAGAGTCACAAACTGAGCTCAGCAGGATCCAGAAGGAGTCATTTGTCAGCGTCCATACAGTATTTATTTATTTATTTTATTGGTTTGTGTGTGTGTGTGCTGTAATCTGGATGTGTGTGTTCCTGCAGATAACCCCACACAGATCGCCAGTGTGTCAGTGGCCCTGAAGGTGTTGGACGTCAATGATAATCCTCCATCGCTGACGCACTACTTGGAGGCTTATGTCTGTGAAAACACCAAAGCTGCACAGGTACAAAGCGGAGGGATTTCACATCATAGCAGGAAGGGGAAGAAGGAAAAAAATAAATAAAAAAAATTGGGCTGTCAAATAATTGCAATTTTTAGTCAGATTAACCCTTTAACTCCTGAGATTTAAGGAATTCCACAGTAAAAGAAAAATTAAATAAGATGAAATAAGCAACAAAATGAAGAAAAGCTGCCAATGCGATTAATTAATTAATATTCATTCATTCATTATCTGAACCTGCTTTATCCTCACTAGGGTCGCGGGGGTCACTGGGGGCCTAATCCAGCTACAATGGGCGAAGGCGGGGTACAGCCTGTATGAGACGCCAGTTCATCTCAGGGCTGAACATATATAGACAAACAATCACTCTCACATTCACACCTATGGGTAATTTAGATTAACCAATTAACCTATCAGTGCATGTGTTTGGATGGTGGGAGGAAACTGGAGTATCTGGAGAAAAGCCACGCGGACACGAGGAGGTCTGGTGTGGGAATAGAACCAGGGTCCTTCTTGCTGTGAGGCACGAGTGCTAACCACTGCACCACCGTGCCGCCCTTAATTAATATTAAAATAACAAAATAATATGTAACATGAACAAAGTAAGACACTAACAGAACACAATTGAAGCAACATAATAAACAAAACATAAAAAAATAAACAAATATAAGCAACAACATCAACAGAAACTAATACATATTCACAAAATAACAAATAACATGAAAAAAACAAAAGAAACAAAATGAAGTTAAAAAAAAAAAGGATAAATGACCAGTGTTTTAATTTGGTTCCAGTTGTTTTAGTATGGGCTTTTTCTTTTTCTAAATCAGTTGCTTTTTGACACTTGTACAACAGTTCCATCAACAAAATTGTCACTGAAATAACACCTAAAAAAAAAAAAAAACTTGAATTATTCTGAAATTTTAAACTAAACCATCCATTCAGAACATCAGAGGTTAAGGGGTTAATCACAGGGTTGTTTTAGATGAATTTCAATGACGTAATCATAAACAAAACACTGTAGATTGGTCAATTTTTGTAATTAAAATTTCCCACAAAATACACAAAAATATATTAACAAAAAAATGCAGCGGGAAAAAAAAATATACATTTGTCCAAAAAGGGATGAAAAATTCAAGAAATATTCAAAAACTCACCTAAAATACTGAGAAAAAAAACACTGAAAAATGCAATAAAATAACCAAAACATGCAAAAATATTAATGTACTGTATATGCACCTTCAACAGTTTCTATAAAACAACTGTAAATAACTGTTCCATTGAATTGTGTTACAATTTTTCATTTAATTCACGAGTTAATGCATTAATTTTGACAGACCTGAAAAAAAATACCTTTTTTTTTTCAGTATTCTCATAAATAATCAGTAGGTCTGTCAAAATTAATACATTAACGCAGATTAATCCATCATCATGATTAGTCTGATCCAAAATATTAACAGAATTGACCCATTATCTGCAGCAGAATAACTCTGAATGAAAGAATAACTCAGTTTACCGCAGTGGTTAACATTGTACAGATGCAAATATGCAGATGGAAAAATGAGAGACAATAAATAATACAGCATTTGAGTAAAGAAAAAAGTCAACCGACAAAAAAGTACTATACACACTCTGCCGAACGGAGTGTTCTTTTTACAGAATCGCTTCCATCTTAAAACATTAATGTGAAGTGTATGTTAATCAGGGATTCTGTTAGCATTTTAGCTAATGTGTAGCCTAGCTTACATTCCCTTCTTTCTTGAGTTTTTTGCTCATGAAAAATAAAATACAGAATTAAGTTTTTAAAATAATTTTTTTTAGATGAAAACAGAACAGTGTTTAAACGTGATTAATCCAAATTAATCCATAGGAACCCTTTAATTAATCTGATTAAAATGCTAATCATTTGACAGCCCTATTAACCAGATGACAACATGTAAAAGGAAATGCAGCAGTCAATTATCACACACTCTGCAGCTGGCTTTAGCTGTGTTTACAGTGACTTAGTGTAGCTTTCATCCCACGCGTTACTGTCTTGGTTGACTCTCTAGGCTCTCATTATGTTTTTTTTTTTGTGTGTGTGTATGTGCAGTGCCAGTCAGTTGCTTTCAGGATAAACGGCTTTGTGCACTACCTGCTCGCCATAAAAGACTGTAGTACAGAAACGAAAAATGCAATTAGATAGTGAATAAACAAGAATTTAACAGCCAGATATTTCCCTCAGGAGAAGAAAAGAAAACCCCAATAAAAGACAGTGAAAGACTTTAATTATTAGACCAGCTCTACTTTAAGGGCATTTGTAGTATTGACGTACACTTGTACCTTTTCTGAGCTTTAGCTGTGACCTAACTGTATGTGTGGATGTGATGCAGCGCATTCAGACCATAACAGCAGTGGATCTAGATGAGCCGCCGGCTGGACAGCAGTACTACTACAGACTGGCTCCAGAGGCTGTAAACAACCCCAACTTCACCCTGAGGGACAACCAAGGTACACACACTGTACTAACATTTTTTTTGTCTGTGTGTGTGTGTGTGTGTGTGTGTGTTTCCACAGAAACATATCATGCTATAACTCAATGAATATTTGAGATATCACTATGAAATTACATGGGCATATACATATAGCTAATGTGCATCAAATGCAATGATCAATTTCAATAAAGGTAAAAGTTCAAGGTCACAATTAACTAAAAAGTCAAAATCACATTATCGGTTATAACTCAAGAACGCAGGGTTGCAGAACTTTCAGATTGGTACCAAACGATGCGGAATGAAGATTTATATAATTCTCATCAATGGTGTTATCACCTATGACCAATAGTTTTTGAGATCTCTGGAGGTCAAAGGTGACATGTCCCAAAATTAACTTCTGTTTGTGTGTATCAAGCATAGATATATCACACTAACTTAATCAATACTGGATATATTATCATAATATTACACGCACTGACGCATATATAGATATTTCCACAATGATTTGCTTTCAAATGCAAAACAATTAAAATACAGATAAAATGCATTAAACACATTAAGTGCAGTCAGTTTGGGTTTAAAATACTTGTTTAAACAGGAATCTCTGAAGATATTGTTTAAAAGTCTCAACTCAGATACTGACATGAAGTGTTTTATTGATAAATGATTACTTTTCACTTTTAAACGGATTTGTTTTGTGTGCTATAAGTCCTTCAGTTCAACAAGAACAAAAAAAAAAAAAAAAAAAAAAAAACCCTGAATAGAGCTTATACTTCTCTGTGCATGGGATAAGGAGTCAATGATCTAAAAATCAACTCGTATCCTTCGGTACAGAATCATTCAACTCTGAAAACTAATTCCACCTTTCCCTAACCTCTTCATTTTTTTCCCTCAGACAACACAGCGTGGATCCTGACACGACGTGGCGGCTGGTCGCAGCAGGAACAGACCATCTTCTACTTGCCTATTATCATCTCTGACGGTGAGCAGCCGGTCCAGAGCAGCACCAGTACGCTGACCATCCGCGTCTGCAGCTGCGACCATGAAGGCAACGTCATGTCCTGCAACGCAGAGGCTTACAGTCTGCCCGCCAGCCTCAGTAAAGGAGCCCTGATCGCCATTCTGGCCTGTATTTTTGTGCTGCTGGGTGAGTTTCATCCTGCTAAGAAGGTCTTCTACAGAAATATTTTCAGCCTGATTTAGTGTCAAATTTTTTTTTTCCAACATGCAGGAGCAGTTTACTTTTATTTCTAGTTTGTTCCATTTTATGCAGCAGTATTCAGACATAATGAAAAGCTGAAGGTACAATGAAAAGGAATGAACAAGCCATTGTATATGTACACTAAAACTTTGATCATTATCTGATGTTTTCAAAGTGCTCTACAATAAAATAAACACAAAAAAAACAATAAAAGTTAAAAATACTAAGATAAAAACACATAAATAAATAAATAGACTGTCCACCCGACATAAAACGTCTGTACACATAGAATTAAAAAAGCAAAGAAGGTTTAAAAGAGGTTTAAAAATCAGACAGTGAGGAGGCGTGGCTAATGTGCAGCAGCAGTTTGGTCCATAGTTTTGGGTTAGGGTTACGTCAGTGTAGCTGAGGGTTAGTGATTTATTTAAATGTCACATACAAGACAATATTAGGAAGTTTGAAACAAAATTCAATAATCGACTCAAACATCTACACCAGGTTTTTTCTGAAGTGCATGCAAATTAATCCCATTATTAAAGTGTTGAGATTACCTTATTTTTTTGGTCATGGGAACATGCTCCATGACAGCAGTAGGGTTTGTTAAGTTATTTTATATGAAAAAAGCCACTTCGAGAACAATTTATGATGAAAAAAAAAAAAAAAATCAAACCAAGGCTACTTTTGGCGCAATTATATTTTGTTTTTGCCACATGTGAATCACAGCTTGTTCATGTTAGCATGCTGTTTCTTTCTCTTATTTTAATTAAAATCCCCATAGCAGCAGAAATAACAAACTGTGAATTCAACAGCCTTAGACGTGGACACAAAAGCCAGTTTGCCATTTCATTTTGCTGTATCAAGGCTTACCTGTTGTCTTTCGATTCAACTACGGATACTTAATATTCCACACAATTACTTGATGACTGACTCTGCACGGCACACAAGTAGCACCCACACTTCCTGAAAGGTCAAGTATAAAACAAAAGTGCTGCAGGGATTTTAATCAAGGCCCACCATTGCAATCAGGCTCGCCCCCAGATGGTACTTCTGCATTCTGTTGAAATTGCTGTTGAGCTTTTAGAACATTTCTATATTTATGAACCTGCTTTGTGGGGCTGAAACTCTTCCAATTGCATGACATTTATTTTCTTGGTGTAAATACTACAGCTATAGTTTGGACATTTAGCATTTTGTCTGAGGTATGTACACTAGGGTCGCCACCTTATTGTGTGCATTTCCAAATTTATTTTCTTGTTAACCAATTATTACTGTAAAACTAACCCCATTGTTTAAAATCCTATTTCAAAGGTAAAAAAAAAAAAAGCAAAAACCTATTAAACATTTCATTTATTGCCATTAAAAGTAAGCAAATCCCCAGATTTGAAGACATGTCATGTCACAGACTGTGTCTTCAAGGAAATGGCAGTTTCTTTTAATTTAAGTTCATAGATTAGTCCTCATTGATCGATTGGAATTGGAATTTTGATTATGCGAGTGAAAATATATGTTCTAGTCTTTATATTGTTCTTATATGGTGCTAATGTAGAGGGATACCAAATGAAATTTCATTGTATCTACAATGACAATAAAAGTCCATACACTAGACACAAAATTTAAAAGCAGAAATGCAATAAATGCTATGTGAATAAACACAAAACACGATGGTGATTTAAAACTATGTCTTAAGCTTCAAAATTTACATGAGTAAAAATGAGTAGGAAGAAGTAGATACTTCTCAACCTGCAACCAAAACCTGAAAACGGTCCCAAATTTCTTTGCAATTTTGAAGCATGTACATTTAGTCACTCATCCATATTGCAGCACATTCACCAACACAGTGTAAAATTTATATTATTGACATTATCAAAGTCCTAGGCATTATCAAAAATGCCTTTGAAAAGTGATCATTTTATTTTATTTTCTCCATGTGTCTTTAGTTTGACTGAACTAAATGCTTTTCCTCTGTTCAGCAGTGATGATTCTACTCATGCTTTCCCTGCGGACTCATCGTAAAAAGCCTTACCTCTGTGATGAAGAGGAGAACGTCCATGAGAACATCGTGCGCTATGACGATGAAGGCGGTGGCGAGGAGGACACTGAAGCCTTCGACATCGCCGCCATGTGGAACCCCCGTGAAGTGCACCACCATCTGGGCAAAATGAGGCAGGACATGCTGCCGGAGATCGAGAGCCTGTCGCGTTACGTCCCTCAGGCCTGCGTGGTGGGCGGCGGCGGAGACAGTAACGTTCACGGGTACGTCCTGGCCAAGCTGTTGGAGGCCGACATGGACCCGTGCGCCCCGCCTTACGACTCCCTCCAGACCTACGCCTACGAAGGGGAGGGGTCAGTGGCGGAATCGCTCAGTTCACTCCAGTCGGGAACGTCCAACAACGACCACGAGTACGACTATCTCAATGACTGGGGGCCTCGGTTTAAAAAGCTTGCCGAGATGTACGGCGTGCTGGAGACAAACAGTCCTCCCATGTGGTAGGACGGCGGAACCTTTGCCTTTTTAATTGGAGAAAACGACCAAGAAACAGCGAAAAAAAAAGATAAATACAGAGTAGAGAGAACTGGTAAAAGACAAAAAGAGGGCAGCGAAGACACACAAAGCAAGGGTGTGCTTACATCCGTGACACTTGAATTCCTGCCCGAGCTTCACTTCTCCACAGCCTCGAAGGCCTGACGTGCCCACAGCAGTGTGAGCTGGTTTTAACCCCCACCCCCCAACCCCCACCATCAGAGATGGGGCTTCACAGATGGGCTGGATTGGCAGCCTCGCGAGGCCCTGCAAAGGAATGGCTTCAAAGCACACGTTAAGTCCCCTGCCTGACCCAGCCACAGGCTCAACCCCTTTGGTTCAAAGCAATGAGCCATTTATGCCAGAGATGAAAACCAGGCAGAGACGACGGGGCTCAGCGCAACAGTCCACAAACTCTGATCCACTGCTCCAGCCGCCACACCAAGAGAGGAGAGGAGAGGAAAGGGGGGGGCGTCACTGCTGCGATGGGAGACATGCTCCTCTTTGTTTCATCTGTGGCAGGTCTTATTTATTTCTTCGTTTCATGTGCTGTATTTATATTTTTTACTAACTTATTTGGGTACTTCAAACCAACACTGTACTTAAACTGCCGCTGTGTGAGGACATTTAAAGATCACATACAGTATATGTTGTAACATACATGATGTAACTGCCCATGTTTTCAGTCATGTCTGAGAAAAGTGTCTGTAAATGTCAGTTTGTGACATCCACAGGAGATGGAACCAGGTTTCCAGGTTGACATGTTCAATGTATTCTTGTTTTTGTATCATTTTTGAATGCTTTGTATTGTAGCTCTGTTTTTCTCAAGAACATAAACCAGTTTTGGATTTATGCAGAAAAAAGAGGAGACTTAAAAAAGAAAACAAAAAAAAAAAACCCCATTGTCGAACAGGATGGATCCCAGCAGTTGGTCAAATCTTACACGGACAAGAACACGATGGAGTCGCCTTTCATTTCAGATCCACCGCCGTGCCATCCAGAGTCCAACAGCTATGAGGTTTGATCTGTCCTGTTAGAGATACTGGGTTGCTTTTTTTTGCCGCCACACAAATGTGACTTAATCCTCCTATTCTGTGGACTACAGAGACATTTATAATCTGAATTAAGTGCCAAATGTACAAAGGAAGAGGATGGAACAAAAACAGTGAAACAACACCAAAAGACAAAAAAAAAGGATTTTACAAACTGGGGACAAAGTGATGAGACATTTTGATAATTCAATTGGAAGGAGTTTACTTGAAATCCATGTGGTCAATCATGCTACAGTAAGTGGTATGTGAATGTAGATATATTTTGTATTCTTGGTAATAAAAAAGTAAAAAAAAAAAAAAAAAAAATGTTGCTTGTCTCCCTGCTTTAACCACCTGAACATGACAGTGAAGCATGAAAAGAAATAATCATTTTCCAAACTAGGTCTTTTGGCAGCGAAGAGCATTATGCAAACCCCTGAAGCGGAAGTCTTTTCAAAGATAAACTAGCTACTTAAGTTTGCAATCATATGGTAAATTGTCATCCAAAGTGTTATTGCAGATGATTCAGTTTTCATTACACTTTCCCTCATAGTATTTAATTTGCTTGACTTATTTTGTTTTGCAGAGATAATGCTTAGATTTTGATTAAAGCTCATCTCCACTGCAGCCGTCTGTACCTGAGCCATGAGGCGATGTGGCGTGACTGTAACATCATATGAGCACCAGCTACATTTGCAAAAGAGTCAATTAATTATAAACAAGAAATGAATTTAATTGCATGTGTCAATCAAATTAATGCCAAAAAACACCCAAACTCTTGCATGGCATGCATTTATTTTTATTTTTTTTTATTTCTCTTGGCTATTTGGGGTGCTTGGGACTTCATGAGTTTAAAAAGAATTATTATTATTGAAAAAAAATTATCACACTGTAGATTTTGCAGTGTTAATTTGGAGACAATGGGACCAAATACACTCTAGAAGAAGTTAAATAAACTCTCTAAGTGTTGATTTAACACTGCAAAATTTACTGTGCAGGAGTGCTGATCTGAAAAGAAAAAAAATATTATATATACATATATATGTATATACACACACACACACACACGTGTATATGCATGTGTTCCATAACGCATACCATGACGCGTCCTGTAACGCATGATATAATAAATGGAACGTGTGCCTATGTGAACACTTTGGCTTGCCATAGTGGTCAGGGTGTTCACTTTCTCTGTCATACTCCACTCTCGGGATACGTGCATCCACGCACATACTGTTGCAGTGGCTCTCCTCTGTTTTAATAACAGAACCCGCAACTGAAGTCCCCTCTCTTGATCAAAATAATGTGCCGTGAGGTAATTATGATTACTCACTGAGGTCCAGTAATCTCCGCTCAGCACTACTGTGCTAGTCTGTTGGCAGCATCGACCTCAGTGCATCGCTTCTGGTTTTCTGAGCTATGCCACTGTGTTAATTCCGCATTAAAAAAAATTTGTGCCATTAAACACACATTGCGTTAACACATTATATAGGCTATAATATATATATATATATATATATATATATATATATATATATATATATATATATATATATATATATATATATATATATATATATATATACACACACAATAGGGCATTAATGACTTCAAGTCAATTTATCTGTCAATAAAGTTGCATCGCGTCGACTGAGTCATGATGACGTCATCACATTGTTACCGGACAAACAACAGACACATGGCTAAAAAAAAAAAAACACGGGAGGAAAAAAAAGAGTGTGTTGTCTTAATGCAGGTTGTCTGCGCTGCTCATCACTGGTTAGCTAGCTAATGCTGCTCGTATCACTCACCAATACCTCTTCACATGCCGTGTTTTCATCTAGAGTGAAGTATTTCCACATATGCATGTGTGTGTGTCACTATTGTTTTGTTCGCCCACCACAACTGTCTTACCTGCAGGAGTCTTGTTTACATCTGGTCTGTGTGTAGAGAGAAAAAGAGAAAAAGAGAAAAAGAAAAAGAGAAAGAGGGAGAGAGAAAAAGAGAAAGAGAGAGAGAAAAGGAGAAAGAGGGAGAGAGAGAGGCAGGGAGAGAAAGAATAACATGCAACTTGTCAACTCCTCCAAATTTAAGTCGACTTGTGCTACGAAAGTCGACGTGTCGACTAGTTGACATTTTAGTTAATGCCCTAGTATATAATATAGTTAGTATTATACTCTTCGGACATGTGATGTCAGTATAATGTCCTCTTAAGTGGACACCAGGCCCTTGTAGAACAAAATGTGGTATTGTGATCTAGACTCTAGACAACAGAAAATGTAAAGTCCACATACGTAAGTGGACGCCAGGTCCTATGAATATATAGTCATTTAACTTTATTTGACAGTTTCAACAAAACAACTTCAAACAAAACAACTGTTCCATTTAATTGCCGTAAAATTGTTAATGAGATTAATCACAATGATGAATTAATCTTGAGTTAATGCATTCATTTCAACAGCCAATTAAACACATTTTTAAATGTTATATAAAGCAAACAGTTTCTATTTTAAATCTATTTCTGCACCTTTTTTTTTAATTACAGTGGAGAGTTGCATCCAAATTTCAAGTTACACAAAAAACATTTTTTTTCCTTTTCTTTTCTTTTCTATAGAAACAGATTCATGTGCATCAAAACTTTTTTATTTTTTAATTATTTATTTACTCAACTTTTAACTCCTTTAAATCAAGTAGTTAAGCATGTAAAAACGATTTTTTTTATGTTATTTATAGCAAACAGTTTCTATTTTAAATCTATTTCTACATCTTTTTTTTTATTTTATTACTGTTACAGTGGAGAGTTGCATCCAAATGTTATGCACTCCAACAGTCTATTTATTCTATTCTATTGTTTTATTCTAAAAATGCAGAGTCGTGTGCATCAGAACTTTTTCATTTTTAATTAATTTATTTACTCAAAACTCACTTGTCTCTGAATTGTTCAAGTCGAGGAAAACAAATGCATTTACATATTAATGTAGAAAGAAGATGAATAAACTGAAAAAATGCATAAAAATCTATCAAATGTTAATTATATTGTACTTTTTTGGTGAAATAAAAGCGCAGGATAGTAAATGGAAAAATATGTGTTGACAAAACTTTAATGACGATAAAACTGAGACTGTGTAAGACTGAAATGAAGAAAAAGCATTTACAATCCTGGAAAAGATAGACAGTGGAAATACATTTAAAAGGCACACAACAAAAGAAGGAAAAGTAATGCATGAAGAAATAACAAGTGAGAGGGGCAGGTAGAAGAAAATAACGAACATTAGCTTAAAAAAGAAAAGTTACTGAAAATGTTTGAGGGTGAAAAAATAGGTGATTGGACAAGAAGAGAGGCTACATTTCCAATTTCACTGTCAACGCAAACACAAAGACTGGAATAAGCTGCTCTGTTTTACCTGCCGAGTGTCATTCAAGAGTGAAATTACACAGAACAGCCCATAATATTCTCAGGATTTAAAACACCTTTATGTATTCATATCAGCTGCAGAACAGTCAGTTACAGAACAGAGTTTCCTGTCAATTCTCTGGCTTTGTTTTAATATTAAAAAGGTTTCCGAAGCATAAACCTGTGAAATCATGACACCATGGCTTCATAAAAACAGCTGACAAAGAATAGTGAGTGTTATTTTTAGTTTGGTTTTTAGTTTAACTTAGTTTAACAACGGCAATATTCCTCATTACTTACTAGTTGATGACTGTTAACACCGCGAAGAAGAGCTGTTTACATTTAGACTGGCGAAATGAGGTGCGCTTCATTTACATATGCTGTTGTGCCACCCGGGCGGGTAAACAGTTTAAACCATAGATATTATAACAGCCCTGAAATGTTATTGATGTTTGTTTGGTGTGATTGTGACCGACAGTAACTGAAATAAAAAGTAGGTGAGACCAACTCTGCGTCAGTTTCCTGGATCCAGTAACGATACAATATATAAACTCAGGAAAAAGTGGAGGGTATGAAATCATCTGGTTGGAGAAGTGGGGGTGTCGCAACACCCCCATCCCCCAGGGGTGCGACACCCATAGTTTTGTATAACTTTTGAGGCACATGAAGCTTTTTTTTTTAATGAACGTCTCCCCAGTACCTTATCCTTAAGGACGTTCTCACCATAAATCTCTTCTAAAGAACATGTGTCAGTGTATGGTTGCTGTTCCACTCTGTTTCCTCTTCTGTGCCCCATTTATGCTGCATAAATTAAACCCTAACAACCCCTCCAACCCCAAACATTGACGTCTTCACTCACACAAACACTATCTCTATCTCACACATCCTTCTCTCCCCTGTGCTTCCACTGCCAGCCTCTGTCGGCCATTTGTGGGGCCGGAGCGGTGCCATCCAAAGGCACTAGAGGGGTAATTTGTCCTAAGCTCCACTGCTCTTTCTAACAGACGAAGGAGCTCAAATGGTAGAAGATAATAAGAAGCCTTCCAGCTCTAATCCTGCTGAGGGTAAACCGCAGCACACCCACTGAATCATCCTTTAATGCCAAGTGGAAAAACACACTCTGCTCTGCTGGAAATTGAGGGGTGAAAAGAAAAGGCAAAGAGAGTCTGGAGAGACCACCGAGGGTCCGACCCATTTGACATGTGGAGCAAAACCTGTGGACAAATCCACTCGTTTGGGGTTGGGGGGATTTGATCCTCTCATTATTCCATTCATTTGTTTCCCCACAGTTTGACGATCACACACACATATATGTCTGTAATTCCTTCTGTTTCAGTGCTGGTGTTCTCTCTTCACCTTCCTTCCCAACCAGCTCATGATGCAGCCATGGCTTGTTTCACTTGATCTCTTTAAGCTGCACATGAGCATTTTTAGAAAGTTGACGGTTACACTCAGTTGCTGACACTTTTGCACAGGGGCGTAAGAGCCATTTAAAATGTGGGGGTGTTCTAGGTTGTGGCATATGAGCAAAATATTGGGAAAATTAACAAACAATTATCCATTAATGGTTACATTTTTATATTAAAAAAAGTAATATATGGCCGGAAAAAAATAACAAAAATGTGTTTTTCCTCAATTAAATATTTATTCAATTCATAGGTAAAAATTATGAGACAAAAAGTAAAAAAATATGAGATGAAAAATCTAAATTATTAGATAAAAAGTAAAAATTATGAGATAAAAAACTGATATAAATTTGGATTTAAAAAAATCTGACACTGATTTTATAGACACTATACCTCTTTTTTCTTACAAAGATGTTTTGTCCATGTCAGGGGAGACGACTAAGAATATGTTCCTCAGGGGGAACATCACTGAAAAAAGTTCTAGAACCACTGTCTTAGGGTAAATGTCACAGAACAAGACATAGTTTATTTAACTTAGTTTAACAACGGCATCATTTCTCATTACTTACTGGTTGATGACTGTTTGTTAACACCACGAAGAAGAGCTGTTTAACATTACCCGGCGAACTGAGGTGCGCTTCATTTACATATGCTGTTGTGCCGCCCGGGCGGGTAAACAGTTTAAACCATAGATATTCTAACAGCCCCGAAATGTTATTGATGTTTGTTTGCGGTTGCTAACTGTTTATCCTGGTGAGACCAACTCTCCGTCTGTTTCCTGGATCCAGTAACGATACAATATATAAACTCAGGAAAAAGTGGAGGGTATGAAATCATCTGGTTGGAGAAGTGGGGGTGTCACAACACCCCCATCCCCAACGGGTGTTACGCCCATGCTTTTGCATAACTTTACTTCACAACCAATGTGTGGCTTTGGTTTTTCATTCATGAAACAATTCTGATATATATGTCTTGAGGCATTTGAGAATTAATCTTTGTTGACTCATTAACTATCATTGATGTGATTTGGCATAAATTCAAATACAAATGAAGAAAGTCTACACTTTATGTTGATCATTGCTTTATTTATTTACAGTACTATATTATAATATTCTGTGAGTTTTCTAAAAATCAGTCCAAATGCTGTAAAACACCTGGCAGTGAATGAGTTAACTAGCACTTTTACTTTCCTCAGCCTTTCAATATATTTTTGATTGGTGAAATGATTCACTAATTAATCTAGATCAGGGGTGTCAAACATGCGGCCCAGGGGCCAAATCAGGGTCCAGTCTGGCCCCTGGGATAACTCTGTAAAATACAAAAATGACAGTGAATATACTAATGATTTAATGTCAGGTTCCACATACAGCTCAAAATGGGTCAGAGCAGTAAAATACTATCATAATAATAACCTATAAATACTCACAACTCCACATTTTGCTCTTTGTTAATTTAAACATTTTCATGTCATTTTACTGTATTTACAGTAAAACAAACTATTATATCAGAAAAAACATTAATAACCTGAACAAATATTAACATTTTCAAATTTCTGAATTGTAAGTTTGACAATGTTCTGCCCGTTATTAAATGTTTTGTGTATTTGTAGATCCACTAATAAATAATCTGTACATTGTAATTGATGTGTAAATGATAAACAGACAATCTTGTTAAAATTGCATTTAGTTTTCTGAAGAAGTGTCGGTTTATTCATGTTGTTCACATTATTTTTTAAAGATAGTTGCTGGATGTGAACTTTTGCATCACATAATTTAACTTTTTTTTTTCTCTAAACAGAGGAATGTTTTGAGTTGACATTACTTATATATTATGTTATTATTTTAGTGGTTGGGCCCAATTCAGATCAAATTTGGTTTAATGTGGCCCCTGAACTAAAACAAGTTCAACACCCCTGACTGAGACCCTATCATGGGGGGAAAAAATCTAACACTTTAATGTTAAACTCCAGTTAGTTGTGGAAAAAAAATGATATTTTACAGAAAAGAATTTCAGTGAAAAGAAAATAGTTTCTATCTGCCCTACCTCAATATCAAATCAAGGTTGACGGGTGAAGAAGATTAGAACAATTGTGATATTTTGTCGTTAAAATCAGGCAAAGGAAGCGAGTGAAGAAGTTGCACTAACATATTTTGTACTTTTGGTGGTCCCATAATTACGTCAGACCACTTTTCTCACTCTGCAGCCAGAAAAAGGTTTCTCTGTGTGAGTATTTGTACCTTCAGTTGTTGAATGTATACTGAAAAAATATGTCAAATAGAGATTTACAATGTTCCTTTATCCAACAACAAAAGTTCATTTGTAAATAATAGTTAGCATGTCAAAGGAGTAGGTTTTTTTTATTTATATTAAGTTAATGTATAATGACATGTAACATAAATAAGTATGTTTTGTCTTTTTTACAGTGAGTCTTAAACAGGGGTGTCCATTCCTGCACGTTTGAGACATTTCCCTCTTCCACTCCACCTGACGGTCGTTATCATTCTTCTGCAGAGCTGGATGAAAGGCTTAACATGTGAATGAGGTGTGTTGGAACAGGGCTGCATCTAAAACATGCAGTATATGACCCTAGAGGACCTGGATTAGACACCCCTGGTCTGAAGTAAAGCCTTGAAGGGAAGTTAGATTTTTTTGGCGAAAGTGGTTATGGATCTGCAAAGCCAGTCACCACACACACACACACACACACACACTCCGATAGATAGCGTGTAGTTTGGCGAAACGCAGCCAGATGACATGAGTCAGGTAATATAACAAGGACATACCAAATTAAATTTGAATTTTGCTTGGTCTCTCCATGCCCAAGGCTGGTCGTGCAGCTGTATCGATGCTAGAATGATCATAATGGAGCGACCTTTAGCGGGTTAAGGTTATGATGCCTGTCCCTGAAAATATACGACCAAGGAAAAGCTACATTCTGATGACAGGAAACTAAACCATACTGTTTTGTGGAGAAGGGGTGGAGTTAAATAACCTGTACTTCCTCCCAGTCCTTCTTGAATATGCAAATTAAGTCATTTCATTTTCATGTACTTTTCCCTCCTCTTTTTTTTTCTTGTTTGTTTCACTAAGTGGGATTGTTGTATTTTGTTGCAAAGTCAAGATAAACTAAAACCTCGTCTACTCAATTTACCAATAGCTAAGAAATTAAATCAACCAAAACAAACTCACAGTAACTACAACTGACAACAAAGGAGCAAAAGTCATTTGTAGGTAAGGAAAGTGAAGGAGTTCGGGGGGGGGGTTAGCGGTTGTACTGTGAAAGCATTTCATTCTGTCACTACTTCTACAGCCATAGTTTCATAGATCACAGGTGGAGAATTACCATCAACCTGTGGATCACTACACTCAACATCCACTGGTAGAAAAGAAAAGCATCGACTCATTTCTACTGCATTAGACTACTTATATGATTACATTCATCTGGTAGTCATGGTCACAAGACAGGGGTGTCAAACTGCGGTCCTCAAGGGCTGGTGTCCTGCATGTTTTAGATGTTTCCCTCTCCCACCTGGAGCCCATTGCATCATTATCAGAGTTCTGCAGAACTGATGAGGAGCCGATTATTAACTCTATTAGTGTCAGCGCTGATGCATTCTGAATGGATGATTTGGTTTAAATATTCAGAAAAATTCTACCATTTTCCTTTTAGTTTAGTGGATGGAAAAGGTGCCAAAAAGCAAATTTTTTTTAAAATAAAAATAAATAAATAATTAAAGGCAAAATTAAAACAGCTGGGACCAAATTTAAAGATTTTTTTAAAGATTTTTTTTCAAAATGTTCTACATTAATTTTTCATTTTGTAAATATGTATTAGTTTTTTGTTCATTTTGTTGCTGATTTTGTTTATTTTTCTACATTTTGGGTTTTTTTAAATGTCATTTTTCTTTGATTTTCTGCCATTTGTGTCGTACTTTGCTCATGTTACCAATGATTTTGTTAGCTTATGATTTATTTTTGTTTGTGTTAATGCTCATTTTATTTTTTACTTTTTTACCAATTGCTAAAATCTTAGGAGTTAAAGGGTTAAACTGAATCACACGGAAGAGGGAAATCTCTAAAACAGAGGTGTCAAACATGCGGCCCGGGGGCCACATCTGGCCCGCCTAAGGGTCCAATCTGGCCCTTTGGATGAATTTATGAAATGCAAAAATTACACTAAGATTTAAGTCACTTTAATTCATGGTCCACATTCAGACCAATTCAGTCTCATGAGAACATATAAATAATCACAAGTAAAAATGTCTTTGTAAATGTAATTTTTTTGTCATTAAGTGACACTAAAATAAAGTGTAATTTCACCAAAATATACGAACAAATATGAAAAATATAAAATCTTAGGAGAAGTAAGTACAATTTTAATAATATTCCACCTATTACTAAATATTTTGTGCATCTGTAGACGCAGTGTGAGCTGTAAATTAGAATGTATATGTGACAATGATAATAAAGCCTAATATTGTGTGTTTTCATAATGTAATTTTACTTTTTTCGCTCTAAAACAGAGCGACAAGTTTGGAGTTGACATTATATCTATATTATGTTTTGGGTATTTTTACTGCTTCGGCCCACTTCAGATCAAATTTAGCTGAATGTGGCCCCTGGACTAAAATGAGTTTGACACCCCTGCTCTAAAACATGCAGGACACCGGCCCTCGAGGACTGGAGTTTGACACCTGTGAAGTACAAGATAAAGTAAAATGGATGCAATCAGTTCATGTTATTAAATCTGGGTAAACTTTAGAAATGGGTCAAAGGGGAACAAAACAAAATGTGTAGAGTTGCACAAAATATAAAAGTGCACGTCCAATATCACAATGAAGTAAAGGCATGCTTATTTAAATCACATGTAAATCACACAGTAGCATTTCATTGCACTTTACATGAATAAAAAAGGAGCTTCCAGAGGAAAATAAGGACAAAGTGCTCCAGGATGAACTAGTTCTGTGTTGCAATACTTCAACTTGGCCTAGTTGACTCTTTTCAGCACTTGCCATATTAAAGATTGTCTAAAATCTCTCACAAACTGAAAAGAATTCAATATTATTCTTCAATGATTTGAGGGAGTCAAAGATGTCAAGACTGAGCGACGCAAGAAAATAAATGAACTTTCTAAACCCACTTTCATCAGACTTTGGTTCATTTATTTGTATATATTTGGACCATATAAGTTCGAAAAGTTTGAATTTGAACCCTCCGGGTATTTCAAAACCATGTTTATATTAGAAAAAAAAAAAATCCAGTTTATTTCTACAACCATCTTAATTCTTGCTTAACTTGTTATGTTTTCTAACTAGTTACGTTATGACAATTGCATATATAAGGTCAAGGCTTCTAACAAACAACATACTATGATGTAATTGTCAACAGAAGCAGTTGTACTCAATACTGAATATCTGTCCACACTTTGAGTTCAGTTGTTGGTTTAACAAGACAGAGCAACACAGCCATTAACCTGGAGGGGGCGGGGCCTGAAGTGGTTCATGTGCATTTAAAGGACCATCACACTAAATGACGTTTCTGGTGTCACTACTCAGAAATAGGGTTGAAGATGGACCTCCAGAGTTGAATGAAGAACTCATACCCAAGAAGAGAATGTATGGTTCATGTTATAAAGGTGGCATTCTGCTGAAAACCACTTTTCCACGGTCCTTTTGGAATCTGATGGGTCACCGCGACTTACCAACACATGCTGCCTTTGACGGTGGTTTGTCACCTCCACTGGTTGCATACTGCATTCACAGAAAACAACGAGACGAACGAGGGACCCAGAAAATGCCGGTCCAGATGGATTTTAGCGTCACCCACATGGGGTTAAGCCGTCCCCCATTGCAGCAAATCTGAAGTAACATTAGCATTAGCATCTACGAGAGAAGATGTCGCCACAGTAGCTGCTGCACAAGCTTGAAAAGAAAATGACGGATCAAACTGGTTCATATGGAAATAAAGCCTCGTTTTTTTCCCTGCACCTTTTCAGATAAGCAACGGCACGAAACCTAGCTGAATGTTACTCTGGTAAAGGTAAACACACATAGAGAGCGAGAGGGGAGGGGCAAGTGTTCCTTCACGCATTCTGAACCAATCAGAGACACCTGATCACTGAGTCATGGACATGTATGAAGAAGTATCAGTAAACTCTGTTGTTCAACCTCAAGTCATTTTTCTACCGTGAAAAAACAGCTGGAAACAAAGCAATACAGATGCTTTTTTAAATAAAAGCAACACACAATGTGTTCAATAACAATGGAGAACACAGCAATATTAATGAAATAACCATGGAATGACATATATATATATATATATATATATATATATATATATATATATATATGTGTGTTTTTTTGTCAAGGTACAAAATTCACATCTACTCTTTAGTTGACTGTGATGTTGTGTGGCTTAGTTTAATGGCTGTGATTACATTTCTTTCATGTCTGGAGGGTTTCTATGTGTAATCATCTGTGGACAGCAGTGCAGTACTAAAGCTACAGGTTTGTCCATGATGATGATGATCAACACTCTGCCCATGATTACAACCACTTTTTTTAGCAACCTGCATGGTCCAAACAGAATTAGAAATGAGAACACAAGACTGGTGGTGCAAGTCAGAAAAATACAAAAATAATGTGAATCCAGGCAATTTTTTTTTTTCTGTGTTCACATCATTGCCTCAAGGTGCAACCTTACTGTCCAAAGGTCTATACAAAAAAAAGAAACAAAAACTTCTACAAGCCCCCCGCCTTTGCCCAGGGGCAGTTGGGATAGGCTCCACTACCTCTGCAAATCATTAGAGGATGAAGCCTTTTGGTAAATTAATACATTTGCTGAAAATCCTGTCACTTTTTAGGGATGATTTCCATATGCCAAAATAAGATTCTGAAGAATTAATGCCCAATTATTTCTCAGTTTTATTACATTTTGACTTTTTTTTTTCCTGTGACCACCTGACATAGTTCAGTAGTTTTGTTCTGTTGTGTGATGTCAATGTCCACAAATTCATCACACTTCACTATGTAAAGTTTTGGGGTTGACGAGAAATACTTGTTTCAGAAAATGTCTAAACATGGAAACTGTATCCAAGAATAATCTTGAGTTGGTTATCTTTGTGTCTTCAGACTTCAGGTCTAAAAGTCTGCTTTGGGGTGTCTGAGTAGCACCAACAGAAGGGTCTTATTACTCCAGTTGTAAAAACCTTCATTGACTCCCAGTCACTTTCAGCATCACATTTAAAATCCTGGTGCTGACCTCCAGAGCCGTGCATGGTCAGACTCCCTTCCTCAGAGGCTTGTTATGTCCCTCTATCTGCTTTTGGAAGCCGAGGTTATTGGATCAGAACCTACTGATGGTCCCTTGTACTTGCGTCAAGACCCAAAGAGGCGGCTGCTTCCAGGCTCTAGAATGATCTTTCACTCTCTTTACTTTTGCTGGAAACTGTTGAAGCTTTTAAGAGCAAACTCAAAACCCACTTGTTTCTCCAAGCGTTCTAACCACAGGAGATTAAGGCTTGTTATTTTACCATCATGGTTATGTTAATATGTACCTTTTTATGACTGTAATTATGTCGTTGTTATCCATTTGTATTTTATTGTTCTTTTATAAAGCACTTTGTGACTTCTCTTATCTGTCAAAGGTCTTATATAAATACATGTTGCTTGTTAATAATGCGTTTTAACCATTTCTTGACATTTCTCTGTATGTGTGTGTGTTACCATTATCCTAGATTGTACAGTGACATAATTCCGCATACCAACCCATACCCATCGGTACCTACAATATGAAACCTTCATATGTCAACTCCATCAGCATTTCAGACTTTTCATAAAACAAATCACATCAATATGTAGACAAAATATTACCAACAAGATGTGGAGAATAAATTATCAGCTTGCAACTAAACTTCTTTTGACATTATACCAGGTGACTTGTTTCTCCAAGAACTGTAATTAGATAAATGCCACACATCTGTGATCTGAAGAATCTGTGAAAGGGTTTATCAGCTTGTTAATGGCTTATAAATACAATTTAATTGCAGACATGATTCATAATAAGCCAATAGTAGAACATGATGAATTATCTTCCTTTAAAGATGTGAATGAAAAACTCAACATTTTATCGTTTAATTTCTACATGTTGAATGTAATAATCAGCATGTTATGTTATGTTATGTTATGACCACATGTCGCAGTTTGATTTCTGAAGCCGTTCTATATAGTATTCCTGTTGCAAACTCTCACCAGGGGGAGGGGGCTACCAAAAGTCAATAATGAATTAACACCATGTATCCAAACTCACTGAATAAAGTATAAACCTTATCGTTTACACATATCTGTAAATAACATCAAGTTTTCTGTTTCAAACCAACACTCATAATGTTATTTTGACCTACTGGCAAAATAATATGAGTCATCTTTTAATGTAAGGGTGGGGAATCCTGGTCCTTGAGGGCCAGGATCTTGCATGTTTTAGATATTTCCTTCTTCCATCACAGCTAATTCAACTGATAATCAGCTCATCATCCAGTTTTGCAGAAGCCTGATAATGATTTAATAGAAGAGGGAAAAATCTAAAACATGCAGGACACTGACCCTCTAGGATCAGGATTCCCCACCCCTGTTATAATGCATCAGCCGATAGTTTACATTATTACTGTATTAGCTCCGTTTTCAGAGAACAGCTACAATAAAACCACAAATTGCATATATTTTCTGGAGGGTTTGTGTTGCAAATAGCGGCACTAAATATGTTTATTAATCTATGGTTCAGACTAAAATAACAGGACTGACCTTGTTTGGTTCAAACTGCCAACTTAGCAAAATTCAGGTTCAGGTGTTCAACATGTAAGTAGATTTTAAATCCAAGGGACCCATATCTCTCAGGACCTAACCTGGACCACCAACTGTTCCAACATCATTAACAAGCTTTACCGGTGTCTCTTTTTCCTCCTGACCTTGAGGAAAAGCCAACTTTCTCAAAAGGTCCTGGACGAGGCTCAGCTCTGTAAATGTCCCCAAGTGTTTCTGATGAACACCTTATGGATCATGATTATAGACTTCAAATGGACTGTTATGAAGTTGCTTGTGTTTCTGCTGACATGTAGGACATGCTGGAACAATCAGGGGTAGAACATCACCTCACAGGACTACCTCACCAAACACCCCCAGTGAGTGAGAACCTGGTACTGTGCGTCAGTGTAGGGGTCCCCCAGGGAACAGTGCTGGGCTGTTCCTCTTCATTGCAGACTTCTCCCATCAGTCACTGTCCTGTCATTTCCAGAAGTTCTAACCACTGCAATTGTCAGCATCATCACTGACAGAGACTCATTTTGACCAGAGTTCAGTGGAGACGATGCTTCTTATTTTCATCACTGTCACTTGCTTTGACACCAAAAAATGTTTCTTAGCAGTTTCTATCCCATCTGGTCACTTTCTAACGTTAAAAGCCACATTTCTTCACCAAGCGAGACCGGCAGAGTGACGTACTACTCCCTCTAGTGGTCACAAATCCAAATCAAATCAAGTTTATTATCATTTTGCTGTACAGTGCAGACAAGATGAGAGAGCATTTCTCCAGGATCCATGCATTCAACCGCCCTCTCATCCACAAAATTTAAAATACTAAATTTATTTAAAGAAATATTAAAACTAAAACTGAACTACAATCTGCGGCTTTGCACTTGTGGAATGAAGCTGTTAATTAGTCTGGTGGTTCTGCATTTAACATTTAAAAGATTCAAACCACAATTCCTTACAGTAAACAGAATTGGATAAATTTTTAAAAATATTTGTAATTATATGTATTTGTAAATCGCTTTGGATAAAAGCATCTGCCAAATGCCGTTTAATATAAACATTTTTATTTGTAGTAACATACAATAGGTAGGCAGGGTTCTAAGTGTACATGGTTGGAGATATTTGAAATACCCAGAACTAGTAGATACTAATTGATAGAATTTCTAGAAAATTAGTATTTTGCTCAGCAACAACATTCTCAAAGACTGAAGTTGGTTTGAAGTCTGTAAATTGCACGTCGCTAAAGTTGGTTTGTGGAGGCATTTGTCAGGTATTTTTACCATCCAACTCTCCACAAATTACCAGCAGTGCAAAAATACATCTGCGTCACATCACAAGCTTAAGTTTTTACCCTTGGGCCAACTCTGGCCCGAGGGGGTTTGTAATCTGTCAACTTGCCCATTCAACCATGTGGTCACATTATCTGAAGAAAGCTTTGAGATACTGGCACCAAATGTATACTGTGGAATAGGGGTGTGACGAGACACACGGCTCACAAGACGAGACTGGATTCACGACATGAGATTTTAAGAAAATTAATAACAAATCATAAGAATGGACAAGAGAATTATTTTATTGAGTAGCACATGGATTTTATAACTCTGTAAGTGTTAACTCTTAATGAACTTCCTTTTAATGAACTTCTTCCTCTACAAATTAAAACTAAATAAAATATTAGAAAAGTTCAAATAAAATAATATATTTCTCCTTTTTTCAAAATCAAATATGGTGCTTGAATATGGAACTTGAGGTCTGAATATGTTGAGGTCCGAATGAATAAATGCACCCCTGCCAGGTGCATTTTCTCCGCTAACTAACTAGCTCTGGGCTTTACAGAACCCTCCGCCCGGGCTTCGCCACTTCCTGGACTTGCTGCACCTTCTCCCAACCGCATCACCAGGGCAGGGACCGGCCCATTACAGATGCCAGGGATCAGCTGTGATGTGGGCAACCCACCGACCAATCTTGAAAACACAGGAGTCTAAAGCACACACGAGTCAGAGTGTCTCCCAGAAGCCCCATTGTGGCTGGCATGCACCAGCTAAGGTGGGATCCCGGCCTCGCACGGGCAGCAAAAATCAGTGGACCGTAACAAACCCGATATCCAAAACCAGAGGGGGATTCCCCAGCAAATCATCATCCTGTCTGCCTGCTGGATAGCAAAGACAGAATTTTATTATGACAAAAAATCTCGTCACACCTTTACTGTAGAAGCATTTTGACATGGAGCAGATGAATATAAAAATACTTCACCTTGACCTCCTTTTTAAGGTCATATGGTTGCATGTTTTCAACAACATCATCGCTGTATTTAGTGGAGGGGTTTTTTAAAAAAGTGTACATCATATTAGGTTTACTGAAGTCACAGAAAATGTAGATCCACTTATCAACAGTAGTATAATCCTGATGAAAAGATGAAACCTGAGAGACACTGTCAGGATGAAAGCATCATGACAGTCGGGATTTATTCAATGTTTAAACAATTCAAGAGGAACACTTTAGTTTTACACTTTCCACTTTGGAGTCAACACTTCCCCCTATGTGAATTGGAATGAAACGGAGGGGGGGATTAAGGTGGGAAAGTGATCCGAGAGGTGTTAACTACAGCTGTCAAAAGCTTTGGATTGGAAGGAGAGAGCTGAATGAGAAGAATCCAACGACTGATTCCTACATCTGCCTTTCTAACTATTTTCTTCCCTTTATCTAATGAATTCTTGGACAAAAACAGATGCTTGAAACTAACTATATCTAACATATTAGACCGTGCACAATAGTGTGTTTGCTATCCAGGACCTATATGATTAATTCTACTTTGTACAAACAGAAATAGAGGGAGACGACAAGGACCGTGATCAAAGTGTGGAGAGCAGGTTCATATGAAGTGTTTGTCAGATCAGGGCTGGACTGGGGATAGGCGTCTGCTGCTGGAATTGTTTTTCCTTTGATAGTCATCTTATTCAGCTGCCAATCCACTAAATCCCTGTAGTGGTCTTTGTTTACTGCCCCCTCCACCCCTTTTTATTTTGTAAACTACACAAACAGACTGTGTGTGGTATAACATACAACCTACCATGGGTGTTTGGATTCTGGACATGGGCTACTGTTGTCCATTTTAATAAAGAAATAAGGCTTACACTGTTAAGAGCTCAACAGCAAGGCTATGTCCCCGAAATCCCCATAATCCTCTGGTATATAATAAAGCTGGGAAACAACACAGATACCTTTTATTGAGGGGGGGCATCAATATGAAACAAATTTCAGCTTGATTGGCCTACTATATCTATTAATGATTTTCTTCTTTTTTTTATAGTTCTTCTACAAAAGTGGTGGACAGGTGTGATATTCATGGGAAAAAAACAAAATCCCAAAGGGAAATTTGCCCTAGTGGGACTAATAAAAGAATATCTTACCCATGTTGGTGCTAAAAGGGGATAGTTACTACATTCACACAAAGGATATCTGGTCTGAATAATGTCAAAAAAGTAGTCAAAACTTCTTGTAAGATCAATATAAACTAAGTTTGAGTTTGATTGGCCCACAAGTTTCTCAATGTAAAAAAATATATTAACTGACTAGTTCAACAGAAGCTTACCCAGAACATTTAGGGAAAAAAATAAAAATAAAAATCACACTACCAGGTGCCAAAATATGACACCACTCAAGGTACTGGCCTGGAGAAAAATAACCGTTAGACAATCGATATAAACTCAATTTGAGCAACATTGACCTGATACTGGCAGAATAATGGTCAGAGAACCTACTTTTCCCACAAAACTCCACCTGGTGAATGAAAATAACACCATATGAACTCTGGATGGTAGTGAGAAAATGACATTTGTAAGACAATCAATATGACCAAATTTCATCTCAACTAGCCTATTATTCCTTCATTTACGTCCAAAAAACAGATTTTCAACTAAAGCACCCTCGTTTGGAGGACGTATAGCCATGGAGAAGCTGAAAGTCATAGTATTCTTCCACTAGCGGGTCTTTTATACTGATTATCAAGGGAGAAGAATTTCAACCAAATCCCTCCTAGTTATCGTTTTCACACGAAGGATATCTGGTGGCATTCAGTGTAAAGCCAAACTCTATGTTAGGATTATAATAAAATAATTAATCTGCAATGCAAACATTTCAAGTATTTTGCCAGATTTTTTAACTTTTATGGAGACAAGTGTTACAACTCACCATTTCAGACAAATTCAACTTCACACACCACGACTGCTACTGGGAGAAAAAGTCCAGATTCTACTTAAGTCACATCATTCCAAGTCTACATCCAGTTATTAGCACCACATTATATCCATTTTAATTCTGCAAATGTTATGTCCTGAAGTGCACTCTTATGTGTTTGAGGATTTTTAAGTGTTTAAGTTAAGACAAAATATTAGTGTGGTCCAGAATCATGTAAAGCTGAAAGCTTTGGACTCTAGAATAGAGAACTCATTGGTGATCTGTATTCCCCCAAAATGAGTTTGACACAATTAACAGTTTAGGATTTATTTACTCTCAAACCTTATAGAGAAGTTCATGCCACAAACCCTGGGCGCCGCCATTACTATCCAGATATGCTAGCTACTTCCGTCCAGAAGATACGAACAGACTTCAATTGCTAACCGTTTGTGAGCTATAATGTCCTGGGAACATAGTTTTAGTACTTTGTCTGCAGATGGAGTTATTATCCCCCATCCGAATGTGGTGCAGACCTGGACGATAATATGACGACGTGGCCCAATATAATGTACAGCAAGATTTGTGTATATTTCATGGACTACATTACAATAGACAGGAAAGCTTTGGACAATCTGAAAGCCTCTGAGGCGTATCAGTATCTGCATTTAATATATTATAATATAATAAATAAATTGTACTCTCTCTCTCTCTCTCTCTCATATACACACACACACACACACACAGGGCTGCCAACTCCGTGAGGGGAAATACAGGACACTATGGCAAATCCTATCAGATTTACAGACCTCTGATTTTTAATGTAACCACAACGGCAAAATAAGAATTTTGTCTCGCTTAAGTTCAGCTCAATACCGGACGTCAGTTTGTTTTTTAATATAGTACACAGTAAATTTTGCAGTGTTAAATCAACACTTAGAGTGTTAATTTGGAGACAATGGAACCAAATACACTCTAGAAGGAGTTAAATAAACTCTCTAAGTGTTGATTTAACACTGCAAAATTTACTGTGTACAATCCCGTATTTCAAAGGACGTTTAGCAAACCCACACACAGAGCACTGTAGGCGACCTGTCAATCAAACGTACACATACAGCTCTACTGTCTATGAACATTAGCTTATATGCTAATCAGCTGTTTTAGCAAAACACTGGTGGCAACGTTAGTGTATGATAACTTCACAATTAACAGTATTGACAGTTTCATAACTAAAACTTTCATTTCATAGCTAAAGTTGCTGAACTTACCATCAGATTGAAGTTTAAGTCACTTTGGGGAAATAGTTAGTAGTCAACTGGGTGAGTCGTAGCCTCTTCGGCTGTGTAAGGCCAGTGTATCCCAAAAGTAACTCTGGAAACGAGTTATCCTCGGTTGGTATTTTGTCGACAAAGTGATGGGAACATATTAAGACATTGTGTGGTGGATTCTTTAGATTTAATGCCTTCATCCAGGTGCGTGATTCAGAGTCTGTTGTGAAAAAATGACAACAAAGGAGGGCATGAACATTGGCTCTTTGTGGCAGGTTTGTGGTTAAAACACTCTCTATCTAACCACTCGTTTAGCTGTTTTCTTGAGCTTCTACATCCAAAGATAGCACACGTAGTTCCCAAACCACTTTCCCGCTTGTTGTTGTCCATGATTTTTCTGACTAAGTCACTTGGTGTTAACATGTAAAGTGAAGCGGAGGCTGCCAAAAAAGGAAGTGAACAGCATAATCAGGAAGTAAAGCGGAAACGGGTCGTGAACTTGTCTATAGTGAACAACATCTAGTTATAGCTGCCGTACCAATATCCAGTTCCTTCCTTTTTACAGTTTACAGCAAAAAAAAATAAATTAATAATAATTTCACCATTATGAAAAAAAGGTTTGATTCCGCAAAAAAAACCAAGAAAAAAAATCAGCTCATTCTTGAGGGTGAAAAAGCACGAGTTCAATTCGCAGTCCAGAAAAATAAAAATCAGTTTACTCACTTAATTCTTTGGTAGGTCAGTCAGTCAATTAGTCCAGTCTTGAATCCGCTCAGAATGGAATCTGCTGGAAGTGTGGTTGGGATATGACACCCTCACAGGAAGGTGATAGGACAAACGATGACCAGGTGAAGGATGGAACTGAGATGATGAGGGTCTAGGAGCAACATGGTCAGGCGCGCAGATAGTGGGTGTGTCATGACACACCCAGTTTTGAATGCCCTTAGATCCATCCCACCCACTTTTATTAAAGAAAAAAACATGTTACTTCTTCTTTTTACTTTTTTTTTTTTTTTTAACTTTTACTACTTACTTCTTACTGTCTTCTTATTGAGTCAAGCATCACGAGGAAACCAAAATATGAATTAACATACATAATAACGTGACTCGGTTATTGCGCTGTGCGGGCGGCATCGTCGTTGACTTTGGTTGCCACGGTTACAAACAAATAGTCTGACAGGCATCACGTGGACAGCCGCACCCCCCACGTTCAGGAGGACCCCAACACAGCATGGAATAATGAGGCGAGCTAAAAAGCAGAAAACGATCATGTTGTTTTTTCAAAGAGCAACAGCTGTAAGTAAACTGCTACTTTCCGTTATCACATCACCTTACAATTTCTGTTCAAAGCAATGTCGCCGTGAGAGTAGGAATCGTACAAAGCTGGCCAGAGCCAAACTTTCACTTTCTTCTGCCTCCACGTAGCCTGTACATGTAAATAGTCTACCTCTATGGATTTCTGTCGACATTAATAACTTAAGGCCATTTTATTGTTTAATCTGACGTGCCTTGCCACGATCACGATCGGTCTCAATCAGTTTTGAGACCATTATTGAAAACTCTCATGGAGAGATCTTATTTACAATTTCATTTGTATATGGAGGCTGTGTCCTATTTTATGTTTGTTGTTAGTGTGTTACAAGTTTTAATTACATTATATGTTTTTTACACTCCTGTGAAATTTCTGAAAGAATCAGAGTGCTGTTTTGCAAATGGCATATGGTATTCTTAGTGAGTGATTTGAATTACTATCAGCATTAATAAACTTTATTAAATAATAATAATTTATCTAATACTTATATAATAAATAATTTCTTCCAATGATGGGTAATTACGTTTGACAGTCCAAATATACACAAACAGTCAGCAGTCATGTAGCACACGCACACACACACCCATATTGATCATCCTATCATATCAGTGGTAAATAGCACTTGAGAACATCAGACATCACAATTAGGTAAGCTACTGCATTTTTGGTCATTGAGGAGTAATAACCCCCCCTCCCAATCAGAATGGTGGGGCCGGGGGGTGTTAGCTGGCATCTTCGTCCCCCCCAGTTTCACAAACCTATCTGCGCCCCTGGACATGGTTCAGTATTTGAAAGTAATTATCGGGTTTAACTGTCGAACATTCTACTGTCTATGAGCTGTTGCTCTGTGTCGCTGGGGGTACTCTGCTTTTCCTCTTCGATTACAGGTGTGTGTCTCTTTTTTAAAACCTCCCACTGATTATTAAACACACGGTATATGTGTCAGTTCCGGGGGGGTGCGTGCGAATGAGGCACGTTACCGGTGTGTTCAAGTACCGTAGGATTTTTACCTGTTACAGCAATGTACAGTATTTATGTGTAAAATGTTATTTTCCAAATGTATAATTTCACATATGGCCAAGGACACGTTGTGGAGAACTTTGCTGTTGGAACTCATTTATTTTATATTAAAAAAATTAAATTAAATAAAAAAAAGCCCCTGTCAAAAGAGCAATTGGCAAAGGGGCAAGTGCCAGAGCCCCTTTAGCACCCCTTCTCTGCACCTGCCTGGTTAGCAGTGTTATGTTTGAAACACTTCCTGTCCACCTAAACACACACATCACATATCCAAGGTGTGCTTTTGTGGCACAGAGTGCACTTTTTCTTTCTCAAAGCTTTATTTTTTTCTTCTTTTGTAACTCACTCCTCACACTCAGTCATTACAGTAATGTCTATAATAGCATCAGAAAGCCATGTACCAAAGCTGCCAGGGACACTTTGAATTCTTACAATTGTACAAAATAGAGACGAGTTCTGATCATTTGAAATATATACACAGTGTACCAGTGATTCCTGTGTAGATTGTTTCAGCCTTGATTATTAATTAACCGTGATGTTTAAAATCGTGAATAATCCTACCATGACATCGTTACATCGTTAACAGTTCCAGATTGTAATCAAACATCCTTTGAAAAAACTCTGCCCATTCAATCACATCCTTTTATCATATGAATAAAAGATCTTCATTTATTTGCATAATGATTTTTCTCCACACAGGGATGATGATTTTCTACATGTTCACAATAAAGATTTCAAATAAAAAAAAAAAAAAGTGATGCACAAACCCAACAATTTATTCCAGATATTTGTTAAAAGCAGGAACCAAGGGGCTCCGACCCAAACATGATAGACATGACCCACAAGCAGAACAAGTGTCTGGAACCTTCTAGAACATTTCTGATCTTAGATGATGAGCTGCTTGGATATAAACATGAAGACCAATGCAGAATAAGTCTATATATGTGCATAAGGATAATTTAACACCTCTTACCTTGACACTGAGCATACACAGTAATAGGTTCACTTGTCAAAATCTGAACACGCAGGAGGAATTCTGTTTTACTGCGATTATTCAACCATCACAGAATCAATGGCTGCAGCGACATTGATCAAAGCCCTAATGAAGCACTCCATCCTCCTGCTGGTGCTTCCCAGCTCTAATTGAGCGCTAGAGAACATCTGCAGCTGCCCTGCCATGTTCATGATGTCTACCTGGACATTAGTCACAGTCTCCCAGGCAGTGATTCTGGACATTGTAGCGTCTTCAGATTAGGGGTGATGAGTCGATGATGAAGAAGGCTTGGCTGATACCATTTTAATTTTATAACATGATTTATTAACAAAAAGATCGGTATCATACAGGCACCATGATCTGCCTATTGGCCAATATGAAGCTCCCTTCTGCCAATCTGAAGTTTGGCCTTTTTCTGAAGCTTCCTTCAACATATAACCTTTCCCTCATATAGGTTTGGCTGTTTACCATAGACATTTAGTGTCCACACAAAGGTCATTTGTTTCATTTTATTTTATACAGGGACAGTGTACAATTTTACACAAGGAAACATGCATTGTACTAGGTTATAGCAAAAATGTTAATTTCCACCTGTAGTCCCAGGACAGGTCTTAATACTGATTTTAACATGTAAATGGACAGATGACCATGATTTACATTATCACAATTTACATAATTACATATTAAAATTAATTGAACAGAAGAAATTCATATAAACCTTCCCACTCCTATTAATCCAATAAATACATGATCACTTATTTAAATTTAGACATGACTACAAACTTGATTTTCTAACAGCCACTTCTTAGTTAACTGTGCAAATTTTTTGTACGTAGTACATGATAAAATCTCTTTTGGTAGTGAGTTCCACTGAGCTATAGAAGTTACAGAGAAAGGTGTTTGAGCAAAAGAAGTTCTACACTTTGGAATGCTGCATTCTCCCCTCGACGTGCAGCTTCATAGAAACCCCTAATGTTGTCAATGTTGTTGACCCAAACTCCTCAGAGATCATATAAAAGGCAACCATACATATTCGAGACACTTCTTTTAAACATACATACAGTATCAAACCGCTGAAAACCTTTCAGACACTACAACATGCTGGAACATTCTGTTACACAGTGAAAAAGTGAATGTCAATTTAACTCTTACAGAGTTGAATTTAACTCCGTTTCAGGTAACATTTGGTCCTACTCAAAATTAGAGACAGATTTACTCTATGGCCAGTGTCAAATTTTCATAGTTAATTCTACTTAATTCAGTGTCAAAATTAACAATAAAATGTGTTAAAAAATGTAACACTGAAATGTTTTCACACTGTCAAGAGTAAAATTATTGCATTGAATAGCCATTTATAACCCTAATGTAGTTTTAAAATAAAAATTTTCATACTTGTCTACAGTGTTTTCTTCATCAGATTACACCCTTTGTCAGTGTTGAAACCACATGGAATTGCAGTTAACAACAACGTAACAGCATTTCCAGAATTGAAACCGATTTTTTTTTAAAAATAAACACAAATAATTTAATATACATAGTTTATTTCCATTGACATTTACAAATAAATAACTATATTAAGGATATTGATCAACATTTCAGTTTAATGAGGCAACGAAAATTTGTCTAGAATTCTGTTTCTGAGCTTCTGATTGGGTCAATCAGGCCCACCCTGATTGATGTCAATCAGGGTGGGCCCCACCCACCCAGGCCCGGCCATAGATCCGCCCCTGCTGAGTACACCGTTAGAATTTGTATAATGGCAAGGAAAAAGCAGAGAACATATATTATTATTGCTGTTTTACAAGCATTAGCATTACATTCAAATATACGTACATTAAAATCCATACAAAGATGCAGTTCAGTGGCAGAATGTGGACTTGGCTGAACTTGTATTCTGACAGTTTGTGGCTTCAGTTCTACCTCCTGAGCCACAGCTGCTCAGTTCAAGGTTGGTTATGAAGTCAGCAGCTAAATCACCCTAATGAAAAGAACGCACTTGGCTCGGGGCAAGATCATCTATACTGAACTGAGTTTGGACACAAAACAAATGGCTCTTTTACTTTGTAATGTATCGGTCCAGCTGAACAGTGGAGCGGATGGTCACTGGGTTTGTTCAAGCAAAGTACGTCTAATCTACAGCGGTGGACTGAAAAGATGGTAGTTAATTATACAAATGGATGACGGATTCAGTGTTCCCACTCTTTCCCTGAAATAATTTCCTGTGACATTTTCAACTGCTACAAATACAAGTTACCACACATTAAATAAATAAATTTTTATGTCCCCTTTGGAAGTGTTCTTTTTTACATTTGGAACGTACATTTATCCAGATTGTTTTTATGCTTATTACTCAGAAATTTGACGTGCAGTCTATGGCTATAATTTGTCTATGAAAAATAATGACATGATTATTATAGAATAATGCAAACATACCCACAGATTATAGTTTAGCTTTTCATTAACAGACAAACTGGGGTTATAATGTTTAACTGGACATTTCCCAACTGAACTTTGTCTTCTTTTACTTTCTCTCCTACACTTCCTCTAAAAATATTTTCACATTTTCAATAAATCACTGAAGAATATCTTCCTTTCTTTTATCTTAATTTAGGCATACAAGGTCATAAGGCAGGGGGAGGATCAATTATTAACAGGATAACTAAACCATTTCCAGGACATTTGAGCTTTTTTCTAAAAAATAAATAAATAAATAAATAAATTAAAAAAATTGATAACATTTTTAAAAGTTACATGTGTACGGAAGGTGAAAGATATGAATAGATTATAATCATTATTATTATATTTAGATATTCCAAATGTCATTTCTTGAAATTAAAAGAGTAATTATAATTGGTGTGAATTTTTTATACTTGTGAATAGACTAAAGAGGATAAATGTGATGTCTAAATAGTCTGGGTTTATGGATGTGAAATGATGGAAATGACCTGATGATGAATTAACGTTATTCATTCCATAGGCTTTTTTTTTATTTAAAAATGCTAATATGACTTAGGAATATTGAATTAAGATGGTAAATGTGTTTTTGTTGTTTTTTTGTGTGAATAGTCAAAGCTATATATATATATATATATATATATATAATTTCATGTAAGCAGTGTATCAGATGAAAAGAATTGGCAAAAAAATATGTATTATTTTCAGCCTATTCTTTTTTTTTTTGTTTTTACGCTTATAATTATTTTACTCAGTGCAACGATTGATGTACGAACCAAAGTAAATTCATTAATTTTCCATATTCCATGACAGGAAAAATTGAGCAATAATTTTCCAGGTTTTCCAGGATGCATGCAGACAGATTATTCCAGTGTATAAATATAACAGTGTGTTGCAGCTGCAGTAAACTAAGCATATATGTATTTATTAGGGTTCTGAACATGTCCTCAGTATGTATGTAGATGGAAGTAACTTCTAGGATTTTCTGCAGATCAATCTATATGACCCTTGACTTTTTCATTCTGAGATTTTTTTTTGTTATTATTATTATTTCTGTTTTTTCTTAATCCACCACCAGTGGAAAATCCTGGATCTCATGTGACCAAACTACAGGAACAGATCTCCACAAAGCCCTGAAGCCACAAAGTCAACAAGCACTTCCCTCTCGACACATGTCGACTGAGGTCATTCTTGACAAGCTTAACGTCCACATCCTCAGGTGGGGGAGACAGCAGGGCACTGAAGGACGAGCGGTGAAGGGCGCGCCTCAGGCTACATCACAGATGAGGATGGAGTGCGAGGGCTGTCATCATCTGTCCAGTATTACTTATGAAAAAAAAAAAAAAAAAAACCTCATCCTGAGCTCCATACATCAACAGAAGCTGCCAATGTGCATCAGTTCATGGAGATCCAGCCGTGTATGGGAAGAGCAGCTGCTTGTGTCTGCTCTTGTCTGCCGGCTACTTAATCTACTAAACACCATCTGAAAGTCCAGCTTCATCTGTTCCCGTTCAGCACAGAACCACACATTACAACTTCTGCAAACATGTTTCCTATGAAACAATTTGTGTTTTTCCTACTGCTGTTTTATTTCATGGTGAGAACAGAATGACTAAGGGAAGAAGAGGTGCATAATACTAATGCCAGGTGTTACATATTATAGATAATCTTCAGGAAGTAAGTAAATAAGTAAATTTTATTTGTATAGCGCTTTTCACAGACATGGGTCACAAAGTGCTTCACAGAAAGAACAATAAAAGATTACAGTAAAATACGACATTAAAAGATTACAATAAAATAGCATGCAAATACAAATAAAATACCTTTTCGAACTTTGAAAAGCCTTTTCAAAGAGGAAGGTTTTTAGGTGTTTTTTAAAAGTCTCTACTAAGTCCAGGGAATGCACGGACAAAGGCAGATCATTCCAGAGACGAGGTGGACCTGTGTCCTCTGGTTTTGAAGCAGGTCCGAGGAACCATCAGCAGGTTTTGTCCTGTAGACCTTAGACTGCGGGCAGAGCTATAAGGTTGGATCAGGGAAGGAGGAGCTGTGGCTACCATCGCACTAGTGCATGACCAGACCCAGTTCAGGAGGGTCCATCAGTCCTTAGTGAAGGCCTATGTTGGAACAAACCCACTGGAGGAGAGTGAAGGTGATAAACTACCAGTGGCAACACATTATGAATGAGAGGGGGTCATCTTGTGATGGACAGCAGTTTCCACTGACAGAACCAAGGGGATCCTATTGTGTTGAGCCCAGTTTACAGTACAGGTTCTTTGATATCCATGTGACTGTACCAAGTGCATCCACTGAATGTTCCGTTTCATCATCCACATAAAGTTGCTTCGGTCATCTAATGCAGGGTTGGCCAGATTTTTTTGGCTGTGGAGCTACAGTCGATCACACAAACTGTAAAACCATCAGTGAGGTGATGATGCGAGGGGGGGGGGGGTGTGTGTGTGTGTGGGGGGGGGCAGACAGGCCGACATCAAATATATATAAAAGGGGTAGCTCCTCACCTGGCCTAACCTTTAGGCTTTCACCTGTGGTTTTAATGTGAGCTCAAACAGGACAGAAAGCTACAGGTCTTTGCGTGTCCAAAACCAACAACAGTAAAACATGCAACACTTTAACAAGTTCATTTACGACGAATTAAGCCAAGTATCAGATGTATCCAGATGAGTTGAATGCTCATCTTGTTCGTTCATTCATTCCTATTAGTTTATAGTGCAGTCAGCTGTTCAGTACAAACAGCTTCTACTATATCCAGGGACTAATCTGTCCATTTTCATCTTTAGTGCTGCATAGGTGCGTTCACTGCACCTGTGCTCTGGTTATATTCAAATGGGAAAGTGTGCACTAAATTAACCCTTACACACACACAGATATAGATATATAGATATAGGTTTAGAGGACGGCACAGCTCCCCTTTCCGTGCCCCATGCCATTACCTTTTCATGCTATCCAGACCAAGCAGGCCTACAGTTGGTTGGGGAGTCGGTGACTCTGTGGAGGACACCATTACTGACAGGGTGCTGCCATAAAACCCCTTAGAGACTTTAGATGTACAGGACTACCTCCATCATACTTGGGGATTAATAGTTTCCATTCATTTAAGGATTCATTTAGTTTGCCAAATTGTTGTGTTGTTTTTAAAGCAGGAAATAAGAAATGACAAAGGTTTTATTGTGCGAATGAGACAGTAAGTAGTTTAAACTTTGTATATTTAATTGTAATCAAAATAAAATGCATTTGGATTTTTTTTAAATAGGCAAAATAAATGTACATATTTTCTGATTGTACATACCTGTTTGGGGTTATTGGGGAATTCTTATTAGAGCCTTCCTCCCTCTGCCATTACATCTGCACAATATATACCCTCTTGTGATTATTTTATAGTATCATACAGTGTATTCTTTCTATCTACTTTATCCTAAATTACACGGCTACAATAATCAATATAAACCATGCATGAATATAAACTAAAAAAAAAAGGCAACCTGAAATGCGAAATACAAAGCAAACTAAAGTAATAATTTTGCAACTTTGACAACTCCACAAGTAAATTCTCATATAATTTTAAGCCAGATACTACCTCCTGAAATAGAAAATATGGTCATTTAATAAACACTTCAGCAACACTAACGCCAATTTATTTCATCACCAGAAAAATCCTGATAGAGCCACATGCCTGTTAGCACTTGTCATTTATTGACTTTTCAGTACACAAATACATACAAATTCTAATCCTTTATCTAGATAATTTTTTTTTTTTTAAACAATGTTTTTGACCTCTACACCCTGTTTTAGGTAAGAAATTAGAGAACATATGTAGTCATTGTTAACAGTTTCAAATGTATTTTTCCGCCCGTAATTTAATTTCATGAAGTCTTCAAATTGTACAATGTGTCAAAATATAGATTACATTTTTTTTAAATTTGCCCCCCCCCCTCTACATATTCCTTCTTTTCAATCTCAAGCACATGATGAGCCATCAGATTCATCTGGTGTCCTTGTTTATGAAACTGGATAGAAAGTAGCTGACACTAGCTCCATCTCAGACAGAAATAGCAGTAACATAATGTGACAACACCAATGCTGAAGCTATTAATAACCTAATGATGACACGTAGAAAAACAAACAAGGAAAAAAAAAAAGAGATTTTAAGCAGAATCTGTCAAGCATTCACTTTTTTTTTTTTTTTTTATGCATTCATTGGTCTCGTCTTGTCATCTGAACCCGCTTTATCCTCACTAGGGTCACAGGGGTCACTGGGGGCCTAATCCAGCTACAATGGGTGAAGGTGGGGTACACCCTGTATGAGTCTCCAGTTCATCTCAGGGCTGAACATATATAGACAAACAATCACTCTCACATTCACACCTATGGGGTAGAGGTGGGCGATATGGAAACATTTGAAGAGTTCATTTTCAAAAACAGATAACTCCATTTTTATTTTTTTGACAAAATGGCATTTTTTACTCTACGTTCCCATCAATACTCATTGATTTGATATATTTCATTTTGTAAGGTCCAATAAAATGAATAAATAATATATAAAATCAATGAGTATTGCCTGGAATGTAGAGTAAAAAAATGCAATTTTTTGAAAAAAACAGAAAAATGGACTTATCTGTTTTTGCAAATGAACTCCTCATTTTTAGATTCAGGATTTTTTAGCATAAAACCATGATTTTGATTTTTTTTTGTCACAATCTTCCAACGGAACCCCCCCCCCCAAAAAAAAAAAAAAAAAACAAGTTTTACAGAATGAACAGATTTTAATGAATACTGGTGAAATTTTGCACGTGAAAACATTGTAAACAACATGCGCTGTGTTGTTACAATGTTTTCACATTGGTAAAGTGCAATATTGGAATACAATTAAGTTAAACAAAACACACAATAGTCTCTCTCTCTCACTCACACACACACACACACACATTGACAGATATATCCCCTGGTTTGATTTAACTTGACTGAGAATCTTCAAACATATTAATGTTTTGTGCTGTCTGACATCTGACATCTGAGCTCTGTGTGTGTGTGTGTGTGTGTGTGTGTGTGTGTGTGTGTGTGTGTGTGTGTGTGCACGTTGCTCTCCAGGGGAAACTTTCAACATGCGCACACATCAACTACACATCTATGAGTTGTCAGAAAGTCAACAAATGACATGTATACGTTCCATACATGATCTGTGTCAACTGGAGAACATCAGCTAAATGACATGTCTGCACATTTTGTTTTGGACGTTCAGACCTAATTACAGGACATTACCAGGAGAAATTACAAAATGGGAGTGGGGTGGGAGATGGGTCTGAAATATGAGAATACTGGGAAAAACTGGAGTGTTGACAGCTCAGCGTTACCTCTCTCCACCTCTTATTAGACTTCTCATACGGGGTGTCTCTTTGAAATGCCGGGAATAGCGTTATTTGTTTTCGTTTTGCCCCTGAGGTCGCTGGCTGTAAGGTGGATACCGCCACTTTCGGTTTCGCTTTCGGCATTCACTTTGGGATGCCTTCGTCTTAAGTTGCAGCTGAAGTTTTTCTAGGTTCTTTGCACACTTTACATATTGCAGATGTTCATCAGTGGGAGAAAAACCAAACCAATTTGATATTAACAGAAGTGGATTTCTTTGTCTTCACCAACTCCTCAGCTTTGCTGTCAGCCATAGCGCTGATGTGACTTTTTAAACACACAAAACATGATGGAGGCGTGTACGAAAGTGCATTACGACACACAATTCGCTGTGATTGGTCAGCTGAGGGCATCATACATCTGCCGTTTTAGTGGGAACCAGGATAGAAATGAGAGAAAAGTTACTGCGTTCATTCTCCACGATCTTCTACTCGTTCTTATTCTTCACGATTTAATATTGTCAGATCGCACACCCCTACTATGGGCAATTTAGATTAACTAGTTAACCTATCAGTGCATGTGTTTGGATGGTGGGAGGAAACCAGAGTAGCTACAAGGAGAAAACCCATGAGGCGAACATGCAAACTCCACACAGAAAGGTCTGGTGTTGGAGTCGAACCAGGGTCCTTCTTGCTGTGAGGTACAAGCACTAATCACTGCACCACCGTGCTGCCCCCATTCATTGATACTTTTACCAAATATCCTCACAATTTTTAGTAAGCTAACATAGTGTGGAAATTGATTAAAACTGCATTATATTTGTCTTGGGGCTATTGCTGTACTACCATTAGCCACATATTGATGCCCTTATTACACTTAAGGTCGAGATCCATGGGGCGAAAAAAAGAAAAGAAAAGTTTTTAGACAACTCTTGTGTGCCGACTCCAGATGTGAAATCTGCACATCAGAGGCTATGTACGAGTCAATAAATAGCCATTAGTAGTGTATCATTGCAGAGGGAAGTTTGATAAGTTGTCAGGGATCAAAATTTTTATTTGTTTGCACCCTAATGAGAAAATCAATTGGTGATCCTATATTCTCCTAAAGCTCATCTCTGCACAATTAACAGCTTGAGATTCATTTATACAAGTGGTGCAACTTTACAGATCCCCTAAATTATGGTCAAGGTTGCTCCAAATTAATTTTCTCCTCTGATTGAATGATTTAATTTAGGCATTTCAACCCAAACATAGTGATTATTAATGTTGGATCTCACAGCAGAACACGTTTCTGAACCATTTTGATCCTAGCTGCTGGGCTCTGTCATTTCCATTCATATTTATACATGAATTTGATTAATTCTGGATATTATCTTCACATTTAGAAACCAAAATGAAAAGGTGTTGGAACAACAACTGGATAATTTGCATTTGTTTTCCATGATCACATTCAGGAGAAATCCCAATTTCAGATTTGGTCAAGATCAGTCGTTTTTCTCTCAGTAATGTATGCAAAGTTTATCATCCAGTGGAATTGTTCAAATGTTGGTTTAATTGCTCAGCTGACAGATATGGAACAGTGTTTTTGTTTTCATGACTCGTACAGCTCTGATGTAGAAGGCTTCATTAATAAGACCAGTTTATATTTTTGGACAGTGAGCAGTCACTAAACTTGTCTTTTTAGTCTTGAGCTGAAAATATTCGTCAAGTTCTCCGACAATAATAAAATAATTGACTACATTGACTGGAGAGCAAAAATAGACTTAATATGCTATTTAAGACAGAAAGAGTCAATTAAATTGTGTGATAGGGTTTCAAACAACCAAAGACTAAAACCCATGGAGGATGAATATGCAGAAATAAATAATAAATTAAAAAAGAAAAAAAAAAAAAAAAAAAAAAAAAAAGGATGAGCATGATCTAAGAGAACAGGACAATGAAAGAATGTCAGTGAGGTATAGTAGAAGTGAGGAACAAAAACTGGAAATCATGATCACAAATGTCTGAACACTGGGAGTAAATGGATCATCGTCATAATCAGATCTAATGCCTTTACATGTGCTTAAGTGATGTTTTTCCTGTAGAAGTCGGTGAAGCAACAGGTGATTCAGTTGAAGCGAAAAAATATTCTTCATATTAATTTCATCCATATGAGACAGACAACCAGAGTGTTGAGGTTGAAGTTAAATTTGCGGTGTTGTTGTTAGTGATGAATGTGTTAGACATGATGAGCTTTGAAAATATGTATAGTTATAAAATCATGTCAGTGATATTTTAAAATGCTCCAGTCCATCCGTTAAACAATGCAACTTGTATTCTCCATTATTATTATATAACTGTTTACCCAGACACAGACGTAAAATAATGAAATAAAGATCTTTAACCCGTTTACATACAAGTACTGGAGAGAAACCTCGGTGTATTAATCTGATTTCTCATAATCAGTTAACTGCTTTTTAGATGATTAAGCCTATCAGACTATCCTCTTTATTTAAATCACCTGATAACTCAATAATAAGACTACTGATGTGTGGGGAAAAAAGCATCACTTCCTGTGTCTGTTACACATTCTTGTTTGAGTCACAGCTTTTAGTCCTTGTCTTCTGAACCTGCTTTATCCTCACTAGGGTCACAGGGGTCACTGGGGGCCTAATCCAGCTACAATGGGTGAAGGCGGGGTACACCCTGTATGAGTCTCCAGTTTATCTCAGGGCTGAACATATATAGACAAACAATCACTCTCACATTCACACCTATGGATAATTTAGATTAACCAGTTAACCTATCAGTGCATGTCTTTGGATGGTGGGAGAAAACTGGAAAAATCCACGCGAACATGCAAACTCCACACAGAAAGGTCTGGTGTGGGAATCAAACCAGGGACCTTCTTGCTGTGAGGCACCAATGCTAACCACTGTACCACTGTGCCGCCCTCTTCTGATTGGTCCTTGTTCATTTTTTCTGATGCTCATGTTCACAGCCGAATATTAACCCCTGAAGTTCCTCATTCCCAATAAGTGAAGTGAGGTGTCACACTTCACCTCTGACTCTCAGTCACTCAGCTGCCACTGCAACTGTATCTTATCACAACTTCTCTGAACGATGGAGAAAACAAATCTGCTTGGTCGAGTAATTCCCAGCCACTGGCGACTCAAATGATCTACTGATGGATCATGTTTAATACCTGTTCATCTATTAACACCATCAATCCAAGTAAAGAACTGGTGTAAATGCAGTTTATCATCTTTTCATAGACATCAGATATGACCCATTTGGATATTCAGATGTTCTGTAGTTACCATGGAAACACTCATCTTCTACAACATTGATTCAACAGTAAAACCCATAGAGTGACACTGGGTCTAGTAATGTATTTTACAGTTAAGTTTTCTCTGTTTTTGATAGAATAACTCTAAAATTTAATATCAGAATGGTGATTAAAGAACATGATTAGTAAATTAAATTAGAAAATTCCAGATTTTCACTGAAGGGCAAAGTATAGAGGATGATAATAAATGGTGATAAATCGCTTAAAGGATAAATAGAACGAAAAAATTTATTGGAGAACTGTCAAAGGTAGCACTGGGTTGTTAAATGTCATTTAATTGAGATCCCAATCGGCAACTGAAACATCAGTTGCTATTCTTTGTGGGGGCTTCTCTACATTACATTACATTTTTAATATTTACGTTAATCTTAAACAATTTACCACACAGGACATAATATACAACAGTCCAAAGCAATTATAATATAATAAAACAAAGTAAGTGCTATACATGTATACTCATTCACAATCATAACATTCACATCTTTCAATATTATTAATTATAATAAAATACTAATATCATTTTCCAACAACAGAAACAGTGGTAATCCGTTCCATGCAGCCATGGCCCAATAAAAGATAAAATACCTAAATAAAAACACATTTAGTGACACTTCTCATAATGTAAGAAGAATTTCACTAGTGTCCAATAGTTGAGTTTTGACCTGGTGTGTATGTCACAAATAAATAACCTTGTCCAGTCCACAGTATGTCTCTATCTACCATGTGTCAGCTGATGGCATTGATGAAGGTGGATTTGGGCGGACAGAAATCTGTGCACGGTAAGGAAGCATCTTGTCAGGCCACAGCGCACTCACAGCAACATGATGCATATTCCCGGGATTAGACACATTTGTTTTTGAGTTGAGTATGACCTCCTTTAATCCGTCATGCCGCCTCTCCAGCCTCCCTGGTGCATTCATTAAGGCCGAGAGGCGTAAACAGATCGATGGCATCAGAAGAGCCGGTAGAAGTGGAGCCTCAGACAGGGTCAAATACATTCATTGGTTACATGTAAAAACACAATAAATAATCACATTTATTTAGAAAATAAGGTGAGATTTGGACGATGAAGAGTCAAAATTGGCAGAACGCTTAGAGCACCATCGCCATTACTTTCCGTGCTTCTTGTCAACTTTACATCCTGTTGTAATTTGTCATTCTGGAGCACGTTATTCACCCTTTGGTTTCTCCCGTCGTATCCCACAGCCACTTGCACACCTGCCTCCAATCCCCCAATCCAACATACAACTTCTGTTCAGTTCCTGTTAAATTATCCATGAGCTGATTTTTGACTCCAAATAAAAATGAGACCCCCCCCCCCCCTACTTTTGATGCATGTATTCAGTTCATTTCCTGCAGGATAGAACCTTTACTAGTCTGCATTTATTTTCAGAGTCAGAAAAAGCTGAATGTTTCAGCTTTATTTAGTATGACAAAATAAGAAATATAATAATCAGCATGGAAAAAAGTGGCTCCACAGTTCAAGATTTGCTGCATGGTTTTACATTTTTTGAGTGATACAAGCCAGATAATTTTGACTGGACAAACCAAGAGGTTGAAAATATAGGTAAGTTAGTTTGTAGACTGAGAAACAGGTTGTGGATTTAACCTGTTAATGGATGACAGTGATGTTGACTATAAGCTCATAAATAGTTGTAATACCAGTCACTTGTTTTCATGAGTTTTTATTCCTGTTTAATTCAGAATAAATATTAATTCTGCTTAAAGATGAACATACAAACAAGTCATTGCAGTTGAAAATGATTATTCAGAATTAAACCTAATTCAGAATATGGTTTATTTCACTGTTAATTCCGAATCAAATAATGAAAACAGTTTATTTCTCTTTAATGTTATTCCCATCATTGCTCCTTTTCTTGTCCAGTTGCAATGACACACATTCTCTACCACTGGGATCATAAGTGTTGGACTTGGGCTCTTAAAGTGGAATTAACTAAAGCAGAATAAACATATATGCCATTATTATTTGACATTGACATAAAAACACAAAGGAAATTGCTTTAATTCTGAAAAACGTAGCCACTTTGGCCCAAACTGAATTCACCCCTTGCCCCCCCCCCCCAAGCCTTATGTCTGCCCCTTGAAACAGTAGGGGTTTAAATAGTCATCTACCAAATGCACAACCATTCCAGACCTTTAACATCATCAGCTATAAACAGATGCAACAGTTTTGTTTCCCAAAGTATTCACCATGTTCTCAGTAGATGGAACCATCTGTTACATGGGCTTTGGTCATATTTTTGTAGCCGTCAACTAGAAACCACAGAAATGTAATCTATTAACACATTGAAACAGGATTAGACAGTTAATCAAATAGTTGTTTCTTTCTTCATGCTTCTGCACTTTTATCTTGCTGATAATTCAAACTGAATTAAAGATTTCTTGTATCCCTCCATTTGTAGTATGGTTCTCAAACATTTATTTGGAAGGCCAGATTGCCCCACCTCTTTGCCTTTCCCCTCTCATTTATTAAGAATCGTGACATCCCTACGTCTTCATGTCAGGGGCGGATCTATGGGCGGGCCTGGGTGGGTGGGGCCCAGCCTGATTGACAGCTGTGCCCACCCAATCACAAGCTCAGAAACAGAATTCTAGATCGATTTTTGTTGCCTCATCAAACTGAAATGTTGATCAATATCCTTAATATAGTTAATTATTTGTAAATGTCAATGGAAATAAACTATATATATTTAATTATTTGTATTTTTTATTTTTTTTAATCTGTTTATTGTTGTATTACTTGTAATAGCAGTAGTATTACAGAATGGCGTGTGCACGCGCGGGGGGTCTTGCCCACCCCAAATTCACTTAGGCCATCTAAAAATAGCCGTCTAGATCCGCCACTGCTTCATGTGAATGTGCAAAATTAAGAGGAAGAGTTAAGGGATGAATTGAGCCTAAATGTTTAAATAAGAGCACATAAAATAAGTGACAGTGAATGTATACATTTTCATTTATATACCAACTTCATTCAATCCACTGGTCTAATGGCCCCTGGAGAAGTGAGTATACTCTCAATTGTATGCCTTTTTTAAGTATAGTCTAGAAAAACAGCATTTTAGAAACAGTTACATAAAACTTCTCTGTTTAGATGAACCAATACATCAATAGTATTTGCTCACTATTTTAGGAGTATTATGATGTCAGAAGAAAATAAATACAGAAATAAGAGATAAAGGAAATTTAAACAGGATACATCCTATAAATAAAAGGGATAAAATTTAAAGAAGCCAAAATATAAATAACAAAATGGCATGGAAATAAACTTACTGTATCAAGCCATTTTACATTTCTCTATAACTACAGCTCATGCTACTTTTTCCACTTCTGTATCAGCTCCAGGTACATGAACTCACTTCTTGGCTTGTATTGGCATACAGTAAAAAACAAAACAAACAAAAAAAACCAAAACTGTAAGTATAGGATTCAGTGTGGATGGTCGGTAGAGTGATTAAGTTCATTCAGAAAATAGGCCAACTATAAACTTTTATGATCTTTTGCATCATGGTTAGCGTGACTGCAGATACAAGTGATGCAACAATAGAAGGCGGTTAAATAATTAAACCAAATAGTTGCTGAAATTAAACATGCACTTTTCTGACAATCCCCCACTAACTTTGCATGGTATCATGTTTTAACATAATGATGCAATAATGGTTCTGGATAGACCAATCTGATTAGCATAATTATATTTGATAATTACAGGACAGCCTTAGAAGATGTGGAATCATGGGTTAAAGCAGTGCTTCTCAAATCCGGTCCTCATGGCCCAGTGTCCTGCATGTTTGACATATGTCCCTTTCCTTTATTTTTTTTATTTTTTTTAATTTTTAAAAAAAAAATAAAAACTCATTTAAAATTTAAAATTCAATAATTAAAAAAGATTATTTTTAAAATGCAAATGAAAACAAATTAAATAAAAAAAAATAAAACAGTTTTAAAAAATAAAATAAATGTAACTTAAAAATAGTTTTAAATAAAAATAAATAAATAAATAAATTAAAATATTAAAAACTCCATCTTTTTTGAAAAAAAAAGATAAAAAGAATGTTTTTGGGGAAAAATGCAAAATATTTAAATGAACAAAAATGTTAAAAAAAACAAAAACAAATTAAGAATTAATTTAATTTAAAAAAATAAATAAAAAACAATAAATAAATTTAAAAAAATCTCCCTCTTCCATCACACCTAGAAGCCATTACATCATGATTAGGCTTCTGAAGAGCTGATCAATAATTGAACTAGGTGTGATAGAAGAGGGAAATAACTCAAACATGCAAAACAGTGGGCCACCAGGACCAGATTTGAAAACGACTGGGTTAAAGGAATGATAATATAATAATAAAGCCACGGATCATCATCATTGCTCCTATGAAATCTTCAGGAAAAAAACAAACAAGGCAATGTGACTTTTTTTCACTGGAAAACCAGTATTAGAGGCGTACGTTGTTGTTCTGTCACTGCACTGACAGCCTCATGCCACCATGATCAACTGAAAAAATAAGTTTATGTATGTCAGGGTTTTAGGAAGATGGAAGTGAGCAAACCAACACAAGGTTTACTGACAAAAGCAACAATAAAAACTTAAGGGGGGATCCAAAAGGGAAACTAGCAAAAAAAAATATATTATGGGAACCACAGGCAGCAACAAGAGTGATGGGTAAGAGGCTATGAAGTGACAGACCAACAGGAAGATGGGTGGCATATGCACGCGCACACACACACACACACACACACACACACACACGATAACATAAAGGAGAACAGGTGAGTGTAGGTGGAGACAGATTCTACAATCAGAGCCACAACAGAGCTGACAGACACATGATCCACAGTTGAAAGGAATGAGCTCACAGTCCTGTTTGACCTCTGCTGGGATTCACAGCTTCATATTGTCACGTTACAAAGAATATGTAGTTGTTTGACATTGTGAACCTCCAGTAACAAGAAGAAGTAGAAGAATATGTAGTTGTGTTTTTCTGTCTGACTGAAAGTTATGGCTGAAATGTTAAGGAAATGTTGATACTGGCACAAAGAACAAATGATTCAATTGTGGTGGAGGTGTGTGTGTGTGTGTGTGTGTGTGTGTGTGTGGGGGGGGGGGGTTATGGCTCATTTATGGGGGCAGCTCTACACTCTCCCAGTGCTTTTTTAGTTTTAAGTCTGATAACAAATTAGAAAAGTACACTTGGTAAGATTTAAGTTTTCCCAGTGTATCATTTTCACAGACTCAAACAAACTAGAAAAGCACAGACTCTACCAAGGTAAATCAACCGTCACTTTCCCTTGATCACCATCAAAATGTAATAATTTGTTCATTGTTCCAGTGTCAACATTTCCTGAAATTTTCATCCAAATCCTTCCATAACTTTTTTCAGTTATCTTGCTAACATACAGACAAACATAGTTATTAGTGGAGGTAACTATAAACCACCATCACATCTATATTTAACTGAAAATACTAAACTTGAATAGAGAACATTTATAATTGTAGCAGAGTGTTGCTAAAGTATGGTTAATATTTCAACAATTCTTCATCCTTATTATTTATTCTCTTTCACCAAACAATGTGAATATTTGTACCACCGTTGAAAAGTGCAGCAGTCACAACAAAAAGTCTTAACTGTGTGTGAAAATGAGGCAAATACATAGAATAAAGTGGCAAAATGTTGTCCTTCATTATCATAAAAGACCGTAATTATTGGGTAAAAGTTAATATAACTCTGTTTAAATGCCATCTTTGATCATTTTCCATTTCTTAAATAAAATATCACCACCACAAATATTTTTCGTGTGCTTTAATCTTGTTTTTTAGTCTTGGGACTAAAAAGTTTATTTTTAAGTTGGCTGTTTAAAGGGCTCAGCTTCTATGTATTATCTTAAAAGACTTCCAGTAGGCTATTAGCTGTATCGCTCCTCTCCTGCTGTGCCATCAGATCAAAGAATAATAATTACAGGCTTGTTTGGAGGTCTTAAAATAGAATTTGTGTGCTCAAGTGTCTTTTAAATAGGGGAAACCCGTAAATGCACATTTCCTGCATTCCAGTGGAAACAACTTGTATGTTCATCCTATTATACAGAGAACACAACATGGAGGACATTTGACTGGACAGTTTGTTTCATTTTTAATTTGGGCATTTATGGAAAGTTATTTGTGTTTCTTGTTGCAAATAATTAGACATTTAATCACATATACAAACAGTAAATGGCCACTTTTTTTAAACTAACTGGCAGCAGCTCAGACCTGCTGCCAGCCCAAACACCTGAATTTCACAGAAAAGTGATTAAAGTGATGGTTGTTGGTGTCACAAACTGCTGGGATGCTAAGAGCGTCTCATACAAACATCTCTAGGGTTTATAGAGAATGTTGTGAATAAAAAAAAAAAACAAAAAAACCCCAAAAACATCCAGTTCTCTGGGTGAAAATGTCTCATTGATGCCAGAGCTCAGAGGAGAATGGAGAATGGTTTGAGCTGATAGAAAGGGAACAGAAACTCACAAAAACAACATTAAGAACAGTGTCTTGGATCAGACTAAACTTCCAATATGTACACCAGTCCCTTTATTTTGTATTTATTGGTTGTGTGGGAATATTCTAGTATATCAGTGTTAGTATATATTTGTAACCAGCTGTATTGATTACGCCAATGATCTACTTTTTGGTCTTCCAAAAAAGACCATTACACCACTACAGCTGGTCCAGAACTGGGCTGCTGATGAGGACCAGGGGACCAGGACCACCGGTGCTCAGGTCTCTGCACTGGCTCCCTGTGAGCTTCAGGATGGATTTTAAAGTGCTTTTATTGGTTTTTAAGAGTCTTAATGGTTGTGGCTTTGTTTATTTATCGGATCTGCTTTTAACATATGAGCCCTCTCGGACCCTCAGGTCATCGGGTAGTAAGCTTTTAATTGTCCCTAGAGTTACCACTAAAACACATGGTGAGGCCTCATTCAGTTTTTATTTCCCCAAACTATGGAACAGTTGACCTGAGGATCTGAGGTCCGCTGCAAGTCTTCATATTTTTAAGGGTAAACTGAAAACCTACCTTTTTAACTTAGCTTTTAGTTAAATTTTACTCTCAACATTATTTCATTCTGCCATTTCATGCATTTACTTTTATCTTATTACTATTATTTATCTATGTATTTATTCAATTTTTTTTTTAAACTCTGTAAATCTTTTAACTTGTCCTACACTTGCAGGATAATGGGGGGGGAGGGGTCTGATGTAAAACACTTTGTGCTACATGCACTATGTATGAAAAGTGCTATAGAAATAAAGTTTGATTGATTGATTGATTGATTGATCAGTGCCAGAAGGATGTACCTAATAAAGTGGCCAGTGAGTGAATTTTACACACCTTCAAAAACTGTAACCGATCCAAATACATCTAACCAATAATAATTGTCAATAAATTTATTTGAGGCATCCAAGCACCTTGAGAGTTTTTGAAAAGCGCTGATAAATAAAATGTATTATTATTATTATAAGCTTAAACATTGGTGAACTTCAAAGTCTGATTGAAGTTTTTAGTACACACAGACTGAGCACCGTTGGCCATGTTCCCAGTAATGGAGGTGTTTTCATGTTAAAGAAATATATATTTATTTAATTACTTATTGGGGGAAATGGCATAAAATACTATTGAACATCTGACTCACTTCATAAAGAGTATATACTGTTGAACTAATTGACTCCCATTTCTGTTTCAAGAAAAAAAAAAATACAGTATGAGGTGGGTGGCGTAAATCTGGCACGACATAGATCAATGATTCCAATTGTGAATTCATATTTCATAAATATTTCCACTGTTTAGCAACAACCTTTTTCATCACTTTAATTCCATTATTATCTTATAACCTAAACCTTACTAAAACAATAGTCCTGGAAAAATATATTACACCATCAAAAGTCATCAAAAACAATAGTTATGTAATCAAGTACTAAGTCCTGTGTGGACCATGTAATGACATCACCCAAAATGCAAAACCTCCTATCTGCAGATTTTATGAAAGGTTTTTTTCACCTTAGATGATGAGAACAGGAAAGGATTCTCCGATTCAAAATATATAGTCCAATATAGTCCAAAATTTATATATTATTTTTTTTGGGATACCCTGGACAAATGGCATTCTACAACAAAACAAACAATTTTTCATAGTTTTCTCAAGAAAGTACGTTTTTTTTAGACAGGAGATTTTGCATTTCAGCCATCGATATGGAGTGTTTTTGTCAGTACAATCACATAAAAGTCCTTTTGGTTATTATCAAGAAAACCATGGAAAATATCTGGATATCAGCTCTGAAATTAAACCACTACGAGCTATTTTTTTGTTATCAGTATATTTGTTAGTTGGAACAGGCATTAAAGTGAACAACAAGGTGGTCTAATATTTTTTTCTGCATGTGTATTCATCACATAACGTCAGCATAACCTCTGTAATCAAACCAAAGCTTTATTCAACGCAGCCCGAGTATATTTTGACATGACTGATCAAACCCTCATCAGTGTAAAACTCTCTTATCTGTGTCAGTTGCTCCAAGGTTTGTAAAAGTGACAGCCATACTGTATGTGCACTATTGCTCAAATGTTTTCAGGGGCCTGAGGTGGCAACAGACTGGCAAGCTGATGAATTTAACAGTGGGGGATTTAGTGAAAATGCCCGGCCTAGCGCTTCTCCACAACTGATGGATTAGACAAGCTGGAGCAGGAAGGCAGCCCGTGCGCTCCATGGTTCATTTCAACAGGGAATGAAAGAAACAAGTGCACCGTGTGTGTGTGTGTGTGTGTGTGTGTGTGTGTGTGTGTGTGTGTGTGTGTGAGCTTGCATAATTTTGCTTGTCTGCCTTTATGATTGTGAGCATAAAAAATGCATTGCTTGCAGAAATGGGCTTGCAGGCTGGTGTGATGATGGCACAATAAAGGTTTCTAAAGTCAATACTACAGTATAGTCCGATAATATACACACAACCATGCATCACTACGAACTATATCAATCAATAAATGGGTAAATAAATTAAACAGGCCATGAGATAGTCAAGGAGATACATCAACAAATTGCAAAAGTGCTCCTTTGAGTTCATTCTTCCTCCAACTAAGAGAAGACAAGAGCATGTGGGAGGGGGAGACGGTGCATAGTCGAAGCACAACAACAATACTGATGTAAAAATATGCTAATGTGGAATTTTAACACCTGCAGTGAGGGTTGTATCCCAACAGCATGGACGCTGCCAGCTCATTTTACACCAGAGTCACTGATGACGACAAATAATCAGTGCCACAAATCTAATTAAGAAACAATCTAATTGAACGTGAAGTGTTTTGCTGCTAGAAAAATTCATTTAAACACCCTCTCGGGAGTAGCGACAATCGATATTCTCTTCATTGGTTTCCAAGGTTTTGTTGAATTCAGACAAGAGAAAATGTGATGGGCACATTTTTGCAGATCAAATAGAGCATAGAAAGAAAGAGAAAGATGGACGGATAAGAAAAAAAAAAAAAAAAAAAAAAATCCATAAAATATGCCAGGGATGATATTAGCTTGATGATTGTGTCTTTCCACCAACTGATAATCACCAAAGGTTTACAAAAAATAAATAAATAAATAAATAAAAGAGAAAGGAGGCTGAAAGCTTTCAGAGGGATATGTGGTTGAAGTGGTGTCATTACAGTCAGAGTGGAACAACTGATTGGAGCGATTACAGCCATAGTGGAAATGAATTTCCTGGTCAAAGTGGAGCGGACTGGGAGGTTGGCCTTGATGTCAGGTGTTACAGAAGGCTACCTGCCATATGATGCACTGATGAAGGAATAAGTGAGCAAAGCAGTAGGTCGATAATAAAGACTCCATACAGCTGTTTTTTTTTTTTAAAGAAAAATAAACGGCTGTATTCTTACCTGATGTCATTAAAGTGTGAAGCGAACACGTGCATAGCATCCAGAGGTGGTACCACATGATGAGTGGCATGATCATTAAAGGAGGTGAGATTCATCCTTCACAAATAATGTCTGTATATTCAGAATAACATTAGAAACCATCCAAAGACTAAAGTGTCACCTGCAATACCAAAACTTTGAATTAAATGCTCAGATAAAAGCACTACATATTTTAACATAAGAACTGGACTGAACCTTAAGGATTCAAATTTAAATTGTTTGACACTGAATAATCTAAATCATTTTATATTTTTTTTCTTCATCTAACCTAAAATAATAAAAGGTGGATCTAACTAAGTAGAAGTACTTCACTCTAAAGTACATATCTGTACTTTAAAGGAGTATTTATTTTTCTGTAAACTACACTTGTTCATAAATATCTGTACTTTATACTCCTTACATTCTCAGAATAGACTCATTACTTTTTTAAAATTAAACAGATAAATCCCATCAAAGGGAAAACTAGTGGAGGACAGAAGGATCACAGGGTTATGTTTTTCACATCCTTCCATTTAAACATTAATCTGACTGTCCCCAGATTGTACCATTTGGGATCCTTCTGCAACCAACCTTGTTTCAAAGAAGGGACCTTATCTAAAATCCTTGCATGTGATTAGATGAATAATCTGTCTGTCATCTTGACTGACTCTGGGCTACCGAACACTAGCTGGTAACATCACTTACAGATGTGGTTGTCATTTCTTCCTCCCAGTTCCATTACCGTTAGCCCTAGTTTACCAACCTCTGTGACTTGGTCCTCTACCAACACAACCAGGGGGGTACCATAATAACCATGGGCTTCTGCACTGGTACTATTTCTTTATCCACCAGTGGAACCATCTCATAGATCAAACTCCTGCCAAACCCAGTCAGAAGAACCCATCCTCTGTCCATCTTTTAAGGAATGAACATGCGGTAGAGTAGACAAAACAGTGGAAATAGCAGAGTCGATATGGACCCTCAGATACCTAATGCACGCTGCCATTGTTGTGTATGTGAAAAGACTACACTGCCGTCACACCAGCCACAACGCTGCCAGGTAGTCCCACCTGATTGGCTCCTTCGCTTTGAAGAAAACCTGAACCTCATGGTATTCAGATGGTTGTGTGAGCGTAGTGAAACACAAGCAGATGACGTGAGTCAGGTTAATTACACGCCTTCATTTCATTTCATTTTTCCTGTGAAACTTCATCTAACTTTGCATAGGTTCTACACATATTTTTGTGGGTTACTTGTCAGGTACCAAAACCAGGACAGAACAGTTCACTGTGGAATTAGAAAACTGAAACTTTTATGATTTTTCCTGCTTAAATAAGTATTGTTTCGTTCATGACAAAAAAAAAAGAGGCAGTTTTACTTTTTGCGCTTGTAGTTTATCAGAAGTTGTACTTTTTTTTTTTAATTTTCACTTCAGTAAATGGAGCTTAATCAGTACTTCTACTTTTATCAGAGTTTTTTCCACACCAGTAGTTGGATTTCTACTTAAGTACAGAATGTGTACTGATAATAATAGGGTGCTCCTATGAAACTGTTAATTTTGGTATCTGGCACTTTGCCAGCTTTTTTTTGTTAGACCCAATAATAAAATATACATTTATACATATTTCCCTCCAGGATGTACCTAATGATGACCTCAGATAAATGCCAAAATGTATATAGTCTTGCTCTGAGCCATCCCAAAATTAATGATATTGGGGCCAGAAATAGGAACAAACTTGGGGAAGGAAAAGCTAACAAGGTGTGCATTTTTATCTGGAAAACATGGCTGTAAATGATCTTGTGTAGTACTATAAAGAAGTACCAAAAGGTCACCTGAGAAATATGAAGTTTGTGCTGGAGAAAATACACTGTTGACTAGTTATAATACAATATATATTTAACCTCATCTGATAAAAGGATTGTAAAAATGTAATTTATTCTTGATAAAGTCTAACTGTGACTCAGTATGTAATCAACGCACCAGTTTAATAAAAAAAAAAGAGGAATGTCTGAAAACAAAAGTATTCCAACTTTATGAGCAACAAGATTGTCAATGAAATCACTTCTAAGGGTTTTTACAATCTAAGCAGTATACACAAATGTACTATTTTTACACAGTGAGATTCTATTCTATGACGGACATTACAATGGGTGTTCTGTATAAAAACATTAGAATCAACAATGAATACGGGGGATTTATGAATATTATGTGCAGGATATTAAAAATTGTTGGTTGAACGGCTCCAAACAAATAATTGTTTGCAGATGATAATCACCGAATAATCAAACCAAATAACGGATGCTCTTATTTTGGCAGATCAGACCCTTCACAGTGAAAGGATGATCACATATTAAACCTATATTTGTAATCTCTGGTCAAGTTTGAAACGTCTGCACATTTATATGGAGCCATACTAAAGTGAATAGAAAAAATAAGTATGCATTCAAATGAAAATGAAAAATTAATGTGTTTATTTTTTATCTTATTCTCCGTTTAACAATACTCTGACATTTCTGATGCAGCTGCCAAATCTAAATCTTTTTCAAATTTAATAAAACAGAAAACAATCAGATTCGCCAAGTGTTTTTGTCTCTTAGGTTTGACTGGATTTAACATCCAAATTCATGAAAAGAATATTTTAAGACATGGATACAGTTTTGAAGTGTTGCCACTGGTAATTAAATGTTAGCAGGGCCGTGCAGAGACCTTTGGTGGGGCAGAGGCTCAATTATTATTATTAACTCATCAATAACTCATTTATTTTTTTAAAACACAAAAAAGCCAAAAAAAAACAAACAAAAGGGCACTTTGGATGTCAATCAGCACAGGGGCAAGTCCCAGAGCCCCTGTAGCACCCCTTCTCTGCACGTGCCAGAATGTTAGTGTAAAACATTGTGCCTCTTTGTCTTGTGTTATTAAATTAGAAGATTGGTTGGAAATACTAAAACCTTTTTCTTTGTGTTCTTCGTGTTTCTTTCTGTTGTGAATTAGCATTATTGTTGTTATTGTTTCTATTATTGTTGATATTTTCTTGTATGTGTGTGTGTGTGGGGGGGGGGGGGGTTCAACAAAAAAATGTGTGGTTCAACAAAAAACAAAACTAAAAGCAGTGGCATTATAAGAGTAGTCTTACATACAGTCATGGACAAAAGTATCAAACCATTCTTGTTTTCTTCAATTTCTTGTTCATTTTAATTCATGGTCCAACTAAAGGCCTATTTTTGTAGACAAATATGATACTGTAATCCATGGTTATTTTTTTCTTCTTTTTTTTTTTACTTAAAATTGGAGCAAGGTAAAAGTTGTGTACATTCTACCTGGTTTAATGTCTTAAAAGAGGTTCCTAAAATATAGTTTGGGAATTTATTTTGTTTTCTAGTTGTGTCCAGTAACTTCAAGCTGGGAAAATGTTATATTGTTTAAGAAGATTATAGTGAGTTTGATGAGAAATGGTACTGATGGAGTATTTTTAGATTATATGACTTAGAGTATACGTATGTTAATATGATATGATGCATTGGACTGGTTATATAGATAGCTAGATATACTGCCTGAGTTGCTAGCTAACATGCACTCTGTCAGGCTAAACACAAGCTAATGTACCATACACAATGTATGTTGCTTTCCATGAATCTTGAAATTGTGTTTTTTAACCCTACTATTTGGGGAAATAAGAACTGAATACCAAACAAATAACTTGCCTTGAGGAAACCAAGATTTCTTTTGTTTTGACTTGATTTGCAAATGAATAATTGCTCTGCACATCTTTGTACAGGCTGTTTTTCCTTGAGTAGAACCACTACTACACCACTACTACTGCTACAACAGACTGCAGGGTGTCATCCAAGGACTAGATGTCAACTGGACCTGCTGGACACAGACACGTCGAACATGATGGGTGCCTGTTTCCTTGTAGGATGGTAGGATGGAAGGGTCTGTGTACAATTTGTTCTTTTGAATTTCAATTAAGAATGAAAAACAATAAAATGGGAAAACAGTTCATTTCATTATTCTGTTTTAGTGTTAAAAAAAAAAATAATAAAGATTTCAACCTCTATTTCCAACAGTGAATTAGAAGTTTATTACAAATAATACCAATAAAAAACACAGTCATCTGCCTGTTCCACTTTTGATATTTTATTCTCTCTAGTTTATTTGCCCTGGAAGTTATGTAGCTACATAGGCTATAGGCTACCATGGCAGGCATCAAGATCCATGCTAAAGTGTTGTTGATAACAAGCAAGACACATGTGGAACTTTCCACTGCACTGAGGCATATTGGAAATAAGATGCGTAGCTTTGTTGAGTCGTAGCTAGTGATGGGAATGCAATGATGAACCTTAGAATTTCAGAAGTACTTCCATGATAAAGTGTTCCTGAAAGAGATGGAAGAAGTACTAATCTATTTAAAAGCTGACATAGACCCTAGCCAGATCCTTCACACATCCCATCATAAGACATGGGTGTTGGTAGGAAGACGGGGTGATGCAAACAGCACATGCACACTCGCAGTCATGCTGCAGCAATAATGTGGAAGGTTAGTTGTTATGATAATAATTGTAATGGAATATATTCTCCACACCCGTGATGAATTTTGTGTTGTGTTTTAAATGAAGAATCATCTATCGTTACAACAACTGGAATATAGAAGGGAGACCAGACCATGGATGAAGTTTGTTTTTATTAATCTCAAAACAAAAACTGGTAAAAACCAAATAAATAAACTGAAAGAGCTGTAGGTGCCAGCTAAAAAGAACAAAAGAGGGATGCAGGACAAGGCCAACCCACATAGGATCCATCTCTGTCACCACTAAAGTAATCTAACCTAAAAGGGGGAAAAACTAAATCTACACTTAGTGAAAGAAAAACTGAAAATAGGACCACCAGTCATCTATAACCCAAACTAAAATAAAAGTTCAGAGCCCTAGTGTCATGGCATATGAGAGACAGAGAGAGACAGAGAGACAGAGAGAGACAGAGAGAGACAGAGAGACAGAGAGAGACAGAGAGACAGAGAGAGAGAGAGAGACAGAGAAAGACAGAGAGAGAGAGAGACCCAAACTGCCCCTTTGTCCTCCCTCATATACTCCACCCCCTGCCTGAGCACAGATTGCTCTCAGGTGTATTTCATCAGGACAGGATCTAATGCTATATGACAAAATGTTGCTCTATAAAAACTTTAATGATATTTTACAGACTTTACAGTTACAGATCCATGCTCTATTAGTCAGGAAAGTCAGAATCAGAATCAGAATCAGAATCAGAAAACTTTATTGGTCCCAGAAGGGCAATTCAGTTGCTCATAATCATGCATAGTAAACAGTCTCTGAGTCATTCAACTTCATAACATTATCTTTGTGCAACCCCAACCAAGGAATAAACATCTGCCATTTTTTGATGGTCTAATCATTTTTTATGCGACTGTCTTATATTGAGTTCTCCTTGGCAAAGTACATTTGTTCAACACAACAAGGCAGCCAGAGACAGTTCAGCTGTTATGATGCTGGACAACACACATTACAACAAAAAGGAAATACAGAACCAGAATAAACCCACTTTTCTTCTCCGGTGTCCACCTTATTGTCAGATGTTGTTAGTTTGGACTTAGTTGATCAGTCAAACCCTAACCTTTGTCTGACAGTAGGCCACCTCCCTTCTTTTCCATCCTCATCAGCCCCAGATTCCCTGCAAAGACTGACGCTGAATTCCCCGATGCAGACGCCACTTCTTTTACAAACAGTGTTAGGGGCTGTTGAAACTTCTAATGAAGCCGTCTGTTAGCGGGCGTCGCTCCGATCCTCGACACTCCTCAAAGATAAGAAGAGTGATGGTTAGAGAGGAATGGACGTGAAGGGAAAACCAAAACTATGTCTATTAAATCTGTAATTAAGTCAGAGGCTGAGAGTCAATCAGAGGTAAAAAGCAGAAGATTCCCGAGGCAAAACATGCAATGAGTGTCAACTGGTGTGATTAAATCCTTTAAGTGTGATTGCACTGGGGAATGGGGGTATTGTTGGCGTCAGAAAGGGATTTCCAGGGTTGAAGCAAGAGGGAGGGCATGGAAATGACTGCCTGTACACACTGCATGTCCTGGAGCTAGGGGAGGAAGGAAGTGAGCTTTGAGCTACACTTAAAGCAAACAATGCTTAGGTTAAGAGAACAGAGTGAGCGCTGAGTGGAGGAGGCGAGTGCGGCCCACTGATAAACCCTACCATCTGTTGTTTATACCCTTCCACTACCTCATGGGCATCCTCTGTGAAGAAAATGAGACAAGCACATGGGAGCCAGTAGAATCATTCACATTACAAGCCTGTTTTTCTTCTTTTATCGTCCCCTAGTGAGTTCTCCGTTACCTCACCAACTCATGCGCACCTTTCTGAAATATTCCATGCAGTTAACAGCACCGAGGAGTGACTTCTCAAACTTTAGTGAGCTGTCCGGGAAAGAAGTCTGCGCGGCCATCTGCCATACTCATGCCAAAGGTCACAGCGAGAAGAAGTCGGAGCAGGAGGTTGCGTCTTGAATCAGTCAGTGTGTTTTCGTGTTGGACGTGCTGACAGAGGAGTTTAATGAACAGGAATGAAACACACAGAGACGTTCCGTCATTTCCTGAGCCAGAAGTCCAATCAAATCAGATCCATATCAGGGAGGTGAACGTGAAACAGTGAACCTCTACAGTCAGTCTACTTATTATGATAGTCCAGCTAAAGACTGAACTAGAGTTTTTGTTTGTTGTTTGTATTTGGTTTTACTGGTGATGAAGATACAGTAATAACATTTCCATGTGTACTACAAAGCCTCTGAATGTCCAGATGGGTCATATCTGATAATGATGAAACACAGTGAAACTACATTTTACCTGAGTTATTTACATATATTAATAGAATGACTGGTTCAACAGTTATTAAGAGCTTTAGATGATTTTGGTTGCCAGTGGCTGTTTGGGCCTTTGAGTGTTAAAAACTAAAGGTTAACACTCTCAGATCAGAGGTAATCACTGCCTGAAGGGAATCTGGGAAATGTTTATTTTCAGACTAAGAAAGTGCAGCCACCAACGGAATTTGACAAACAAAAAAGCGAAAAAAAGTCGAGCTACTAGCAGCTAACAGTAGCGACTAATATCAACAAGCAACGCAACGCATCTTGATGTGTCTCGGTAAACATTTAACCACAACCTAATGATATATATACCTCTAATGAAGTGGTGGCTGCAGACACAGGCATTAGCATTAGCAGACTGTGCTCCTCCTGACCATGGACACAGATTTAAAATCCACTTTTTCTGACTGTTTTCCATTTTTTCCTGTGACCATTTCTCACCTTTGTGAATGGCAGTCTTTGGTACTCGAAAAAAAATTGATTGGCGCAGCCATAAACTACACAAAATCGACATTTTCCCAACGCAAAACTTAAATCCTTCCAATAAAAAGAGAATAAAAAAAAAAGGTTCCCTTCATCTTTAAATAAAACACCAAACCAGAAAGTGTTGGAACCTTGTCACAGTTGTGGTGTTTGTTGTCACTGGGCCTTTTTGACCAGGTGTTCCAGGTGCAGCAGTTAGCCCCTAGCTGTGGTAGTTGTTGTGCACAGACTGTGAATACTCTGGAACAGTTCTGCTGGTATTTTGGTTGTATTCCTTATTTCTTTTGGGACTAACCTCCCCTTTGGTGTGCCAATTTACACTTGTGTTTGGTAGAGATTACATTTTTCTGTTCATACCCTGAGTCTGCATAGTGTTAGCATTTCAGTTTTTCATAGCTTACAAATTCACTGTCCAGTTACTTTGTTTTTGGGGTTTTTAGGCATGCATGCCTTTTAATCTTTTCCAATCTGCTAATTCACTTTGTTCAGTGTTTATTTGGATTTTGGACTGTAGATTTGTAAGCAAAATAACCTATATATGGTACACTATATGTCATTTTTAGGTCATCTTTATTTTAACCCATAAAGACCCAAACATCCACTGGTGATCTAAACTGTTTAATACCTGTTGATCCACTAATCAGCAACCAATACATGTAAATAAGTGGTGTAAAATGCAGTTTGTCATCTCCTCATGTTCATCAAATATGACCCATTTGGTCATTCAGAGGCTCTGTAGTTACCATGGAAACACTGTCATCTTCTACAACATTGATTCCCTAGTAAAACCCATGGAGTTGGATCAATGACAGTGAATAAATACACTTGGTTTACATTCAGTTATTATATATTTTCTTTTAAAAGTCCCTTTTTCTGCAGTTTTCTGTGTTTCTTTTATAATAATCCTCAACTTTAATCTGAGGTGTTTTGAAAATCTACATGATCTGTGAATTAAATATAAGAAAATAAAGCATTTTTACTATAACAATGCAAAACACAGAGGGTAATATTACAATAAATTGTTATATTTAACTTCTGAAAGTTTAAAGGAGAAGTCATATGGGAACTGCCATAAAAGTAGCACTGGGTGTTCATGGGTTAAGATGTCTTTTTGATTCATTCTTATAGATATAGGTGAATAAATTCCAGATAAACGAGGTCATACCCAGTCTTATCTCTGGTCCCTCTGGTCACAGTAAACTCAAGGAAACTGGGCTGAAAAGTCAGACACAGCAGAGCACAATATTTCCATTGAAATGTTAGTGCAGCAATGGAATAAAGCAGCAAACCCTAATGTGTACAACATTGAATAACAAACAGTTGGAATGCAGTGCACCAAAGCTGGACAAAGGTAAAGCTGTGGTTCTATCAGTTATGGATGAAAAAAGGTTTTCAATGCCTTGATGAATAATAGTGTGTTCAGATGATTTTGAATGTGTGCTCTTTATCCACTGACATATATTCCCATTCATTGATTGTAGTATTATATTCTGTAGAAGCTGAAATATCCTAAAACAAGCAGTGGTCAGTTTGGAGATGTTGGTGCCTACCAAGTTATTATCCATTTTAATCAGCTTGAAATATTCTGTATTATTAATTCTAAGGGTCTGCTTATTTATTCAGATTTTGAGCAATTGTTTCCTATACAAATGCATTCAAATGTAAATTTTTAAATGCAATTTCCTCCAAATGCCTGTTTGCTTCAGCAGAAAAACCAAACACCAAACTATCCATTTCAACACTTAGTATTATTCTAAAGAGATTCACAGGCAGATTTCTTAATAAATCATTCATGGCCTGATGTATGTGACATTTTAATAAAGAAAAAAAGGCACAAAAAAAATGATGATGATTAGATTGGATAGAACTTTATTGTTTTCTGCAATTTTTTATTTGGATTTTCTAGGTAATGAAAGCATATATCCTGAAATGCTTGTGTCATTTTATGTTCATCTTGAGTGTGAACAAAATGAAAATGACAAAGACACAGATGAGAGAATCAAAATGGACCAAGTGCTGACTTTTACAGCCCCGGTGCCTTCGGGTCCTGGTCCGTTAACAGACTTGGTGCACGTTCGGGTTCAGTTCATCTGGACTAAGGCTGGCCAGATGAACCACGACACCATGGTCACAGTGCCACCCATAGACCAGTCTGTCTGATCAACCCGAAACAGACCGACTACGGACATGGACACACGCACAGTGACCAGATCTCAGACCCCAATGCACCGAACGCACACCAGGACTACTGATAGAGAATAATGGCAGATCTCTGAGTCTGAGCAGAGGGGGCTATGACCAGTAGGTGGGGTTAGCAGAGTTGGTGGGGTGGGGTATTCAAATGAATCCCTGTATGTGATGTACAAAGCATAGAAAACCCAAAACAAATGTTCGCCCTCCCCCCCCCCCCCCCCCCCCCCCCCCCTCCAAAAACAAATGGATCAGGAGAAAAAGAGGGTGGATGGTTTTTCTCTTCACACACAGAAAACACATATTTGTTTTGTAAAAACATTTAAAAAGTTAATTTTGCATATGTCCCCTTTAAAAAGCTTTTTTTTTTCAAACATTGTGATCATTTCCTCACACATTTTTGCTGATAGTTGGCATTCCATTCCTATCATATCACCTCGACTTAACTACATATGGCCATACTCCACAGTTTTCACAGCAGACATTAATGCTAGCAGAAGGAACTACACAGGTGATCCTAATGATATTAACGATGGCTGTGTCCCAAAGAGCCATGCCAGTGAACCAACATGCACCAAGCACAACCCTGGAAACCATGCAAGGACATGGAACGCAGCCTTTGACAATTAAACTGAACACACCTGTGACTTTTCTGCTCTAATATGTCAAAATGTCTGTTATAAAAAAAAAAAAAAAAAAACTGATATAGATATAATTATTTTTTAGTAAAACTGTGATTGTAGGTTAATTACTAATGGATTGTTTCCCACTTGTTAAGCTCAAATCGACAAATATTTTTTGACTTCTAAATTAAATTATATTAATTTAACTTTTAACCTCTCCTAAGTAATTTAACCTATAACAATCTACTGTTACTTTTTCCTCTGTATTTAATTTCCCTTAAGTGATTTATCATCATTTATTGTAATATCTTCTTTAATTTGTGTTTTTTTTTTCAGTGAAAATCAGGCACTTCTCTATATTTAACTCATTGATTATGTAGATGCTCAGATTACATTTGAAGGCTCTTATATCAAAACAGAAAAAAGGAAGAAAAAGTGACTTTTTTCAGTCAAATCAATGTCTAAAGATAAACCCTGTGTTTCCATGCACTGTCATTGATCCAACTCCATGGGTTTGACTGGTGAATCAGTGTTGCAGAAGATGACAACTACAGTGTCTTGAAGTGTTTAAAGGGGTCATATCTAATGTAACTGAAAACCTGAAAACTGTATTTTACTCAATTGATTTCCATGTATTGATAGAATTAGTAGTCAAACAATTATAATTTCTGATCAGTAGATGCTTTTGGTTGCCTGGTGAAGGATTTTCTATTGACTATCACAAATTAGCATAAGATTCACTGAAATTAAACGTCTTGGATTAACATTTGATTAGAATACATTGGATTAGATTAGATTCAATTTCAGCTCCTGCACCTGACATCACAGGCTGGTCACGTGACCAGAAAAAAAAATGGACGCAGTAATGGCATTGGTAGATTGTCAGGTACTGGTAGCAGAGACATTACAAAAATAAAAACTTGTAACTAAGTTCAGGAATATGTAGTTACAGCGCAAATAATTGTGGGAGTCAGGGTCACAGCTGACCAATGATCAGCTGACACAAAAGGCACAACGGTTATTATTTCACTCCTTGCTGGTTAAAATGGTTTGTGTTTTGTTCTATGACATAGTCGGTCTCACCACCATCATGGGAAGCTTCAACAAAAAAGTGTGAGGGTTTTTTTTTTCTTTTCCTAGATAGAAACAAACTCCAGAAGCCCTTGTATCCAAGGTTATGAAGCGTACTGTACTGTGGTCATATGTAGCTAGCACAGCTAATAAACAAACATGCTAATGAGATACTTCCTATTAAACTGGGATAATTTAACACTTACCCTTCCAGTGATGATGCTGCAGTTTTTTGATTCAATATTCCACAACTGAATGTTTGAAACAAAGTCATTTGTAAACCTCCAGGCTCTTGTAGGCTCTCAGAGAGTTCCCTGTGTGAACTGACAGTAAGCTAAAGAGCTAGCTATAGATGTTAGCATACCACAAATCGGAACATCTTCTTCAGCTGAGGGGGGGGATACTTTTGAAAAACACCCCAAGGGCATTATATATCTGTCTGTTGTATTTCATCTATTTTATTTCTGCATATAAATCTGAATTTCACGTGAACTGAAGTGAGATGTGCGCTCCGACGGTGTGAAGTTTACTGCTGTAATGTTAACGTTGGCGCCGCAGTCGTCATGTTTACTGCCAACATGGCGTCCTAACGCTAAAAGTCACGTGACGTCTGGAGCTCAGCTGTCATTACCCATGTCACCAGTAGAGGGCAACCAACCAGAAATGCATAGCAGCAGTGAATGCACAACACACACACACATAACACATGTGTATGTGTGAGCGCAGAGTGCAAAATAGTGCAATATAAAAATCTCTGAATGTCAAGTATATTTTAGGTTTTTAATAATCTGATCTGAATTAACAAGTGAAAATTATGGGCCAAAGAACAGCACGTTTTGTTCATTTAAAAAATAAATTACACTCGTACAGCTTCTGAAATGACTCACAAACTCAACATGTTCACCCTCTGGTGCCAACACTAGTTTCTTCTAGTGGGTGTCATTTTAATTCAGTTTGATCATTTGAATAATAATCTCGTAACTCAACTCTATTTTTTTGTTATTGTTGTTGTTGGATGTAAAATTCACAGGGAGTAGACTTCTTCAAAGACTGAAATTTATCAAATTTCTATGCTTTCATTTCTCTAAATTTGTCTCCAATGTAATCTCCAGTTGCTGGTGTTTTTGCATATTAATGTTCAGGTTTTTTTTATAGGTCATGATAAAAGCACAAGGTTTAGAGAGGGCACTGTGTGAAGCCTCCAGAAAAAGATTAGTTTCTGAATTTCATGAGCAGGGATTGATTGGTTATGTTCTCCTGCTTGGTAGACACTGTCAAAATGCAAATGAAGGCCACCCAGCAGCCATCAGCCACTGCAGCAGAATGAGTTTGGCTTTGCACACATGCACACACACACACTAATTAACCCTCACCTGAGCTCCAAAGGAACCATCACATGGTAACAGAATTGATTTTCCCCTTCCAACGTATGCTGAATCTTCTGCTAAGCGAGGGTCATTTTCATCCCGTTGTCATATTTCAATTTGTTTGATCTTCTCGTGTCAAACGTGACAGCGGGAGTCAAGAATGAAACAGACACGAACATTCAAACCACCATTATTTTCCTTTTTTATTTATTTTTTTTTTTTTCATTATAAGTCAGGGTCTGTACGAAGGATAATGATGAAGATTTTATCATCTGAGGATGCCATCAAGAATAATTAACATTAAACAGCTATTAACATTAAAACGCAGCAACTGTGGCTTATATTTATCACATATTTAGAAGGTGTACCAATGTTTTTAAATAAATTAAACATAAGTGTCAGGGGTCTGTTCTGTTTGACCTTCTAGAAGATACATTTGAGATTATAATGCATTTTAATTCTATTTTCAATATTTTAATGAGCAGAACCTCCGTAATTGCCTTTCAGCATTATTGTAATTCAAATGGTGTGAAACAAAAGAACAATTCTCTCCACATCTGGGGATAATCTAGCCCATGTTGCAGACTTTGGCACTCACAGGTGTTCACAGACAGGAAGGTGGTTAAATACATGAGTGACAACAGTAATTACTAAACACTGTTAAGAGTTCCTTCTAAATGAAACACAGAAAAGTGCATTTTCTTTGCTGTAAAAGTGATGATGATGATATTGTTTATTGACATAGCAAAAGGTTAGAATATAAAGAAAAAAGAAAAGAAAATGGTACTTGTGTGCTTTGTACACATATCAAAAGGATAACACAAAAAGCTCAAATGAGCTTATTTCCATTGTTATATCAGGTTAATGTACATTTCTATTCAGTCCAGTTCTTTTGGACTGAAAGATGAGAAAAGTATAAAGATATTTTACTAGATTTTGCTGCTTTTTCTCCTGTCACTTTATTAGGTACACCTTAGAAGTATCAGGTGTACCTAATAAAGTGGCCAGTGTGTGTAAATCCTCCTACTATTACTTATCTACTTCAAAATTGGGTGTAGTTTACATTATGCTCTGACCCTTAGCATCAACAAGAGATTTTTAGTCATAAGAAATGCTGCTCACTGGATTTCTTTTTTTTTTTTTTGTTTTACCCTTCTATGTGTAGCGGTCGTACTCCTGCGTTGTGTTTTTTATTATGACCACAGACAAATTCTTTGGTTTCCAATTACCCGTATATTCGCCTGGTGTACAAAAATATATGCAGTCAGTCTTCATTACAGCACACACACACACACACACACACACACACACACACACACTGGTCTGAAATGAAATGGAGGGAAAACCAGTTAGCTAACAAAAGAAAACTAAGTCAACTTTTTATGAAAAAAAACCCCCAAACATTCTTAATTATTATGAAACTGAATAGATACCAAATTATGAATTAAAATTACAAAAAAAACATTTAACAATAAAAACCGAAGTGTAATTTGTAGATAAACAGCGGAGCTCGTGGTGATCATACACACCCAGAGGACAGGGAGATGCTACTGTTGCTAACCTCTGGGTTGTATGACCCCAACGAGCAGAGCTGCTGCGTTCAAGGACCCTCGGAGAAAATAAAACTGTATGTATGTATGTGCTATTAGGATGGCAAGAGGAATCATATCACTACTTTTACGCCGTTACATATGTAAATCCTAGAATTGGTTGTGTGTGAAAATCTGCACTTCCTGAAATACTAATATCTGAAGACCAACCGCATTCAAAGTCAGTTAGATCACTTTTCCTTTCCATTCTTCAGTAAATCATTGTTGCCCAGTCTACATATGTAAATACATTTAGTTGCTGCCTTATTAGAATAGTACAAATGAAGAGATGTACCTAATTAAGTGGTCCATGAGTGCTTTTATGTTGTGGAGAAGTGGAAAAGATAGTGCATCATTAGAATGCAAATGCAAACCGCAATGAACACAGATTTAATGAATCTTTTTTTCTTGTCTATAAATGTGCAGCGTGAACGAATGGCACTCACATGGAGTTAAATGAATACAATAAACAAAAAGTAGCTCTTATATTAGATGGCAAACAGCGATAAAAAGTCACTATGTATGAAAAGGAAAGTTAGACAAAGGCGTTAGTGAAAACTTTTACACCCTAATGATGATGATGGACCAGCTCTTAATATTTGCATAATGGAAGTGGATGGATATGCACAGGAATTTGCATTTCTTTTTCAGAATTTCAATAATAAATCTGTTAAAATGTGCATTGAGAACTGCAGTCTACATTTCTTTGCAGTTTCATTACTTTGAGTGTGAAAAGTAGGTGTAAAGTAGTAGAAATGACACATTTCAAATCAGAATTCTATTCATATAGTTGCAGCTATAGACTTTATATATTTCTAGCCTGAATACTTTCCTAGTCATAGCTCTTGTTAGTGGACTGGGTGTATTTTCTTCAGAAGATGTCACCCCAGAAACTCATCATTTAATCCTTGAAGTTAAGTATGTCTTACTCAGGTAACCCCCCATACTGCACACCCCTATCTTTGGAAACAGTGCCTCCCTGTACATTTTGGGTCATACAGAACTTTGTTTTCTAATCCTTTCAAATATTTAAGTTTTCAGTTTTCGTGACATACTGTAAGAGTGTTCTCTTAAAAATTGATATTGCTTTTATTCACTCTGTTGCACACTGTCACCCAACGCTGCCTCCTACAAATAGGAACCATAACTTTTTCAGCCCCAGGAAAGAAGTCTCATCTGGTGCCAGGCTTTAACGGATGACAGTCTCACGAGCTTATGCCAAGAATCCATGATACATCCTCAAGAGCGCTCGCATAATACAGCAATGCAAGGAAATAGTGCCAGCGACCAACCTGGGGTTCACTACTGGGTGCTGTGAGATAATAAAGCTGGAATGACTAACTTCTGATTACCCCATAAAGACCGAAACAGCCACTGGTGACCACAACCATCTACTGTTCTAAAACCTTTAATATGTGTTGGTTCAGTAATGATATTGATCTATGGAAATAACTGGTGTAAAATGCAGTTTATCATATTTTCATCGTCATCAGATATGAGGTATTTGGACATTCAGAGGCTCTGTAGTTACCATGGAAACAGTGTCATCTTCTACAGTATTGATTCACCAGTAAAACCACAGAGCTGGATCAATGTTAGTGGATGGAAACATTTGTTTTATGATCAGTTAATGTGAGTTTTTCTTGCAAAAGTGACTTTTTCTTTGGTTTTCTTTATCTTTCATATAGTAACCCTCAACTTTAATCTTGTGCTTTAATGGACAGCTCCATGATCAGTGAATTAGATTTAGATTTCACTGAAAAAAGGCAAAATACAAAGAATAATATTATAATAAAAGGTGAAAAATCACTTAATGAAACTTAAATATAGAGAAAATATCATTTGGGAACTGGGTCTTAATGGGTTAATACATGTTGATCCACTCATTATATCAATACATGTAAATAACTGATGTAAAATTCAGTTATTCATCTTTTCATAGTCAACAGATATGATCCATTTGAACATTCAGAGCCTCTATAGTTACAATGGAAACACTGTCATCTTCTACAACATTGATTCACTTATAAAACTCACAGTTAGATCAATGACAGTCGATTGAGACACTTGACTTATCTTCAGTTAATGATATATTTTACTGAAAAAAAACACTATTTCTTCAGTTTTGTCAAATAACTTGAAATACATATTGGAAAATACATGATTTACACTGAAAAAAGATAATATTATTACAATAAAGGCTGATAAACCACTTAAGAAAAGTTAAATATATAAGAAAAAATCATTTGGGAACTCCCACCAAAGTAGTATTTGGTCTTTTTATGGGTTAGGGGGGTTTCTGAGGGATAATTGATGTGCTTCAAAAACAAATGGACTGTGGTCATTCCAGTAAAGAACATATCACTAACAGTAAACGGAGGTGGATGACTGTGGCTCCATGATGAGCGTGGTCATCATTAGTGTCTACCGCTCGCTGTGAGGACTAGAGGTGTTTGGCTTAGCTGCACTTGGCCCCTGGGGACTCTTAATTACCTCCTTGACACGACATCAATAAATATTTGAGGGGAAAATAGGTTCCTGGGGCTAAACAACAACTCAGCTTTCCACAAAGTTCACCCAACCATGGTATACTGGATAAATGAAACTTCAAAGAAGTAAGCTGTGCTATCTTTTACTGGAATAATTTTTGACAGGCTGTGTGTTTTCTGAGCAGTAAACATGAAATAGTGATAAGACATATGGCTCCTCTCTGATATGCATGGACTATTCTGACAGTATGATTTACCCAAAAGGAGCTACAGGACATCTCTATGCACAGACACATGTAAAAATATTGTTTTCTGTTCTATAATTTTTTTCTGAAACATGCATCCAGTTGTTTCTCGTCTCATCATTTGAACCCACTTTATCCTGACTAGGGTCATGGGGGTCTAATTCAGCTACAATGGGTGAAGGTGGGGTACACCCTGTATGAGTCTCCAGTTAATTTGAGGGCTGAACATATATAAACAAAAAGTCACTCTCACATTCACACCTATGGGTAATTTAGATTAACCAATTAGTGCATGTGTTTGGATGGTGGGAGGACACCGGAGAACATGCAAACTCCACACAGAAAGGTCTGGTGTGGGAATCAAACCAGGGTCTTTCTGTCTGTGAGGCACAAATGCTAACCACTGCACCACTGTGCCGCCCTTCCACAAGAAAACTAGGGGTGTTACACATAAAAATCAATACAATTTAAAATGGGTTGGACCACAAAAATAAGAGCATAATAACATGAAATGAAAAATAGGGGAGAAAGTATATTATTATTATTATTATTATTATTATTATTATTATTATTATTATTATTATTATTATTATTATTATTATTATTATTATTATTATTATTATTATTAATTTTTCATTTCATTTTCCACAAATTCAGATTAATATTACTATTATTGAGTATTGATATTACTTCTGTATTTATTTCTGTTTATGGTTTTCATTTTATATGTATGTATAAGATCTATACATATCTATAATAGGTCTCTTTTAATGTTGGAATATTTCATTCTACTCTGTTTTGATTGTTTAATAACACGCAATATTGTTTTATTCCGCTCTTTCATTTGTACATTGAGCATCATGTTCCGTTTCCCTCAGCTTTTGCATTCATACTTAATTATATATGCATGGTTGCCATAGTTATTTATTTTCTCTTCCAGTTTTTAAAGGTGCTATGTAAATAAAGTTATTATTATTATTATTATTATTACTATTATTATTATTATTATTATTATTATTATCTGAAAATGTATGCCGTATCATGCCTATTATCACGATTAATCTGATTAAAAATGTAAACCCAATTAACCTATCTGCACACAGGGTTAAATGAGCAGTTGATCCAGAAGTAACAGGCAGCAAAACCAGTCAAAAAGAAGGTAGACACTTAACAGCATGTTATAGAATAATCGACCAACATAAAGTAGGAAAAACACTCCTGCAGGAAGTTTTCTTTTCACCTAAGCACTTAATTTAAAATGCCATATTAATGTTATGCATGTTAGTGGTGGACTCTGGACACTTTAGCTAACCTAGTATGATGCAAACATGTTAAGTGCAAATGTTTTCCCTTCTTTCTTTGAGTCTGTTTGCTCATGCGAAAATGACACGTGATTTATATGAATTAAAAAGGAATTTAATTGTAGTTCATTTAAATTCATCCACAGCATCCCTGTGATTAATCTGATTAAAACATTTTATTTTTTCACTGCACAATTCATAAAAGTAATTATGAAAAGGATTACACTTACAAATAATCAGTTCACAATAAAATGTAAATAATATGAACACCCAAGAACAACCAGTAAAATAAGTACAATTTTGACAATATTATGTCTCACCTTTTCACAGATCACAGTAGATTAACAAACAGACATAACATTTAATAACAGAAAAATATTGTTAAATTTCCACTTATTTTTCTTTCTTAGTCATATTTCTTGGGGTTAGTGAAAGGATAGTTTGTAGATATTAAAGATATTAAATATTTTTTCATTATGCAGTTTTTATTTTTTGCTAAACCAAGCGGAACATTTTGGATTATTATGTTATTGCCTTCCTTGTATGACCCACTTGGGATCACATTGACTAACTTGACATTTCCAAAGTCATCCTGCATCTGCTATAAACCATAAAATGATGACAAACTATTCTTTAATTAAATTCTGTACATGATCCTTACGTGGATCTTTAATGAATCTACTTCACTCACAAACCTATGGCAAGTCTTAAATTCCATTAAATGAAAAATGTGCCATATTCCAGGTATATTCATTCATTATCTGAACCCGCTTTATCCTCACTAGGGTCGCGGGGGTCACTGGGGGCCTAATCCAGCTACAATGGGTGAAGGCGGGGTACACCCTGTATGAGACGCCAGTTCATTGCAGGGCTGAACATATATAGACAAACAATCACTCTCACATTCACACCTATGGCCAATTTTAGAGTAACCAATTAACCTATCAGTGCATGTTTTTGGATGGTGGGAGGAAACCGGAGTGCCCGGCGAAAACCCACGCGGACACGGGGAGGACATGCAAACTCCACACAGAAAGGTCTGGTGTGGGATTTGAACCAGGGTCATTCTTGCTGTGAGGCATGAGTGCTAACCACTGCACCACCGTGCTGCCCATTCCAGGTATATAATGTATTTAAATAGCAACAAAATCTTTGAGTTTAATATTGTAAATTAACTATTGTCATTAAATAACCAAGATTAGGGCCACTGGAAAACAAGCAAAAATAAGACCAATTATATTTCTTATTATTATTATTATTATTATTATGAGAAAGAAAGAAGAGTTCTGACTTTGATCTTTAAACAGGATTTTTTTTTTTGGGGGGGGGTCAGAATTCTTACTTTTTTTCTCATAACAGTAATAAAACACACACACACACACAGTGGCCCTATTATCTTCCATTGAAAAAAATCACTTCTATTTGAAGATGTATTTTATATATAATCTCAGGAAGTACTAAAAAAAATTGTAGAAACAAATCTGAGGAAAATAAACAGCATTTAATAAAATGTGTTTGTGCTTTGGTGAATGGATCTGATGAGAATCCTTGACTTTAAGAAACAGCTGAAGAGAAGGATGTATGAGAGGAAGTGAGGAGGGGCTGTTAGAATAAATATAGAAACACTTTTTCTTCCTTTTCTTTGTCCTTTCTATGACATTGTAACCCCACAAACATATTTCTAAAAGTTAAATATCATAACTCTGAAACCAAGACGTTACCAGTTGAGGGAAATACATAAAAAAAACAATAAAAAAAAACAACAATAAAACCTGGTTAATTTAGAAATAAAGACTGCTGCAGATTCAGAGCATTTGCTTTATTTATTCACCAAAAACAGCTGCTGCTTGCGTCGCCAGCCGTCCACCTGACACAAACAGGAAACTACAACAGGAACTTCACAGCATTTTACAAACACACAGGCACAGAAATGACAAGCCTCCTTCTACATGTCTTCTGTAAAAATCTTTACAGGGCAGTTTCTGACTTGAAACAAAACACCACAGAGGACAGGGAGGAGATTCAGAAATGTGATATTTAGCCCTAACAGGAAAAAAAAAACAACAACAAAAAATAAACATTATAGCGTCATTTTATGCATGTTATTTTTGACCAAAACAGGAAATCAATGGGTGAAGACAGCTCTTTATAGTTGAATTTTTATTCCTAGTCATAAAAAAAAAGAAAACATATTAAACAAAACACATAAGGGGGGTAAAGAATCATCCATCTATCTGTTTTTCCAAGCTTTGCATTTACTGTTTTTTGTATACGGCAGCATTTTACAGCCTTCACCTCCTAATAAAGATGGGTTTTACCACCTGCAGATCAATATTCTCATATTGGTAACTGTACGACACTGTAAGGGTGAAAAAAATGAACCAACTAGATGTATTTATTTCTGCAAACCCCCCCTTTATGTCATCTCATGCATGGTCTCTTTAAGATGGATTGGCAGTAGGAAAGGACTTAAGACAGGTTCATTTATCATGACTGGAATAAAACCAGTGTGTGGATAATTACAATGAGCTGTCACTGCGGTTCAGACTATTTCCAGAGCAAAAAGAAAAAGAAATACCACACCACAAGAGGGAATATGTCTGTCTTTTTTTTTTTTGTAAAAGATGTTTATATTTTAGTAGTTTAGTGGAATAGTTTAGTTTCACTCTGTCAGCTAAATAAACATCAATGTCAAAAACTGGATCCTTTTTGCATTTTGAGTTATATTTCCAAAAGGGTGATAGTAGTTTAGAATGGGGTGATGGATGTGGATTGTGTGAGATATGTTGTAAACTTAACTTGATTCTGTCTAAATGTTTTGGCATAAATACCAATCTTCTAGCAACTATATCCGGCGCTGTCTGAAATAATGATGAAGAAATAAAACACAAAAGTTAAAAAAAGAAAAGAAAAAAAAAAGCTGCTGAATAGGTCTATAATCCAACTTGGTTTGTCAGACAACTAATGAATTAATGATGAGAGATTATTTTCAATACAACCAATATTTGTAATAATTACAGTGATGATGAGGTGGAGGCTTGACGATAACAGAAATGATCAGAATCGGTGAAAGTGCGACTGCAAAATGACTGTACATATTGAGCATTAAAGGGTGTATTCTCTGGATCTAGTTACCATCAGTTCTGAATTTTAATAACCCAAAACATTTATTTTAGATTTTATTTTCTTAGAAAATCATAGATAGTAATGTTTTTTTTTAAATGGAGAATTTGGAACAGTATATCTACAACCCCAATTCCAAAAATGTTTAGATGTTATGAAAAATATGAGTGAAAACTGAATGTCAGGAATTAACCCAAAGAAAACTGAGAAAAAAAATGAACCATTTTAAGAATTTTTTTTTTTATTTTTAATTTGATGACGGGGACACGTCTGACAATTGGAATTGGAGCAAAAGTCTGGAAAAGAAAGTATGTCTGGTAGATGGACAGATGTTTATCAATCTGTCCAAGAGTTTTACAATAATGTCCTTCAACATAAAACTGGGGAGACTTTGAATATATCATCATCTAAACATATGTAGTATTTTGTCAAATATGTTTGTGAACATAGTTTGGTTTCATAGATAAATGAAGGTTATAAAAAAAAAAAAAATCTGCCCACAGAACGTCCATTCAAAGTGAATGGGAGCTGTTGCAACGTTCTAGAGGGCCGTAGAATTACCCTTCAAAATAAACTCCTGCTTATTTGTCCGAACATACCAAATAAATAAATACATAATGATGAAATATGACGATCTTATGACTTATAACAATCACATGCTTGTGTTTATGAGTGGTTCTTCATTTATCATAATCATTAATTTAGTCGTAAATTACATACTTTACATAAATTATTACACTAGGTCTTGTGAAAACAATAATGATCATTGTCAGGCCTCGGCAGACACATCTGTTATGGACAGATTTTCCAAAAATGTTGATACTGGCACAAGGAACAAATGTATTACATTTTGGTGGAAAGCTGGAAAGAAAGCTTGAATCCTGCATCAGACAAGAATGGAACGAAATCCTTCTTCCAAAATGCCATGACTACAACATGTCCTCAGTTTCACACATAAATGTCCGCTAGTTTCTGTGTTGATTGTGAAAAGAAGAGGGGGTGTTACATGATCAATTAGGAGAGGTGTTACAAAATTGCTTGATTTTTTTTCTTAAAATGGTTCATTGAAACATCGGATATATTTATGATATGGGATTATGAAAATTACAAATCATTGCATTCTGATTTTATTTACATTTAAAATCCCATTTTGTGTTATTAGGGCTGTTATATGTTGTGCAGTTAAATATAGTTAGTGCCAAATAAACCAAAAACTTTATTTTCCAAACTAAAGTGGTGGTGTATTGTGTGCAGCAAAATAACCTGTTGTGTATGTTTTGTTTAAAAGCAAACACATAAGGCTGCCATTATTATTAAAACAGCAAATAATAATAGAAAAAGACAAGGAAATTACAATCATTCTGTACATGATGCGACTACTATACAAGAGTCCAGGCTGTTTGTGTGTCCTGTACACACCACTGCTTTACCTATACAGTAAACAGACAAACTGCTTCCCTCAACATATAAAAGTGAAAAATGAGCGGATGTTAAAGATATTCAAAAGCAAATAAATCGATGTAGCCGTCATTAGCTGAACCCTGCGGCGCCCACCCACTCCTGACCCGTTACTGACACATTACTCACACACATAAACACACCATCACACTGATTAAGATGAAGGGGGTCGATATGAGTGGGGTGTTGGTGAAGACCATGATGGAGCCACAGAGACCTTCATCAGAGGAAGATGAAGGACTGAGGATGGCCAGGGTCAGGAGAAAACTCAAACATATAAAACATGAGCAAAGCATATGTGGAAAATACTACCAATGAATAAAATGTTGCTAAATGTTTGTGCATTATTATCATTTAAAAAGAACTTATGTTCTGGATGAAGCAAAATCGCTTCATTAGCACATCTGAGCATTGCTAGCATGCGTTAGCTAACCAGGGTCATCATCAGAATATATTAACCACTGTCTCCAAAGGTCTTATTACTGTTACAAGTCAATTCTTATTTGTGACCCACCACCACGAAACCAGGCATAAGTGTCTGGAAATCAAAACTGAGTTATCTGTGTAGATTGGTAGAGTGGAAACTAAGGTTTAAGATGGTGAAAAAATTATGTTTCTATCATAAGTAGAACCAAAGTTATGGTCATTTTAATATCCACAGTTGGACCTATTATGCAATTTGCATATTTTTAGATATTGTCCGTTAAAGTTTTGGACTGTTTTGGGTTAGGAAGTCTTTAGCAATGCATAATAATTCGTATCCGATTGACACAAATTATTCACAGATGTTAAAGGACACTCTGATGGACATGTCACAGAAGTTCTATATATTTTAATAATAGGACAGAATTGCGACGTATTATAATCATTTGTCTTACACCATTGGACAAGAGCATTCAATATAAGCTTTTACCTCGTACCAAACACTTGGGTGTTTACCCACGGAACGGAGATCAGTTTGTTCGGTGAAAAGAGGTGGAAGTCGTCTTTGTCTTTGCTCAGCAATCCTTAAACTTTTGTCACCGCTTAAATAATTGACCCAATAAACACCTTTATTGATTGGATTTCAATATAATGACCACAGGAACTGAACATAGAGGTGTTACGGTACCGTTTTTTGATAAGGTGTAAACACAAATAAGGAATCACCTTCCAGCCTAAATTTGGCTGTAGCTCTGAACGGCTCAGCGCGACTTATGCCTGGTTTCGTGGTGGCGGGTCACATTTAGGTATTTACCCCTTTAATAAACAGAATTATTAAAATATCAAGTTGTAGTTCTTCCAGGAGCTATATTTGTAGTGCTAGTGTAGTAGCACCAGCTCAAAACTCTCAGTGAAACATCCACTTAAATTTTTAATTCACTTTTATTACTTATGTCTATGTTGAATTTGACAAATTTGATATAAACGGTTCACTGTTAAACTTTAAAACTACAGGTAAGTTTTTGTTTGGTTTTTTTTTTTTTTTTTTACACAATTTCCTCATTTGCTAATGGATGCATTAGCTACAATTCATTTGATGGTCAGACATAAAGACCACTATTGACTTTACCATCTAATTTTCAGAATTAACAAACTGCACATATTTTCAGTGTTTTTGCCAAATTATTGAGTAAGCTGTAAGGGGTAAACTGACCAGCAGTTTTATTAATATTAATTCATCTGCCACCAGTTTTAATTTCATATTGTAGTATTCAACCAAAATGTTGCTCCAAAATTTATATAACTGTAATTATATGACAGTAATAAAACTAACAGCCCAAGGATATAGATAGAAAAACAGTAATTCCTCAATTTTTTTTTTTTTTTTTTTTTTTTTTGAGAAATTACTGTTAGTGGAATTATTTTCAATGTAAAAAGCCTCAAACAATTGCAATTATTTATGGATGACTCATATTGAAAACATATAAAATAATACCCATTAAACAATACAATCTATATTTTTGACTTCTACAAACAGCCACTCCATTACAAAACAAAATAAATCACTGGAGTAATAGTTTCTGAATGAGAACAGCTTGTGTTTAAAGAATTTAAAAAAAAAAAAAAAAAAGAAAAAGAAAAAGGAAATGAAATGAAAAAGCTGTATTGACTTTTAAGATGATTCAGATGGCACCAGACATGTATTTGGCACAGTTAATTCCTGCACCATCAGAAAAAAAACTGACAGGAGCCAAGTCCATACTTTGTGCACCAGCTGGAGACAGTGCACTGGGAGTTTACACTCACCTAAACAACACTAGAATGACTGACGCATTTCTACAAACTAAAGAAGCAACGGCCGGGAGTGAGTGTCACACCAGCTCTACGCCAAAAACAAATCAACTGGCCAAAAATAAAACTGGACAAATTCCCAGTTTCCCGGCCAGCAGTGTTGTTTGTCTCAAGGAGGGTAATGTTTTATGTGGATTTCCATTTTAAGTCTCGCAAAATTAAAAAAAAAAACAATAGATGTTGTGGATCTCCTCCCGTCCTCTTCTTCATTGGTGACTCTCTACGTTGCTCTGTAGTTTTTGTGGATGCCCATGGTGTGAGTTTAATCCCATCTGCGCTCCTCAGCTGGAGCAGGAGCAGGGCTTAGTAGGGGGATCCAGGAGGGGTCTTCAGCTGTCCCAGCAGTCCCCCCCTCCCCGTCCTCAACCGCAAGAGATGACAGTGAAGCGCTTGGAGATGCAAGACATGTTGTGCAACACGATGCCCAGGAGGAAAAGCAGCACGCACGCCACCAGGATGACCGTGCACACGCCGGACCACGTGGACCCCTTTCCCCCTCCTCCACCCGGACCGCTAACTCTCCTCTCGCTCTCGCCTCCCTCCAGGCCCACCCCGTCTAGCCCCATAGCCAGGCCCAGAGGCTGCTGCTCGGGCATGGTCACCACTGTCACCCCCTTCTGCTGGGTGCCTGGCAGGAATCGGCACCCCAGCTCCCCTGGCAGCCCCAGCGCCCGCTCCTTAGCAATGGGCAAGGGCAGCATGTAGCAGCCATTGCTTGGGAGACGGATGAAGACGGGCGTGTGCTCGGAGGCATGAGGGATGGCGATGACGGTGATGATGTCCGGATCGTCTGGGAGCTGGGAGACGGACAGGCCCGGTGGGAGTTTGGTGACGCCACGACACCAGGGACAGCGGATCTCCTTCTGGCTGCTGCGCATCTGGGTCAAACACACGGAGCAGCACGTGTGTCGACAGTCCAGGAGTTTGGGCCGTCGGCGAGGACTGTAATAGTTAAAGCAGATCTGGCACTCCAGAATGGAATCCTGGGAAAGAGTCTCCATATTTCAAATGTGGACCAGGGGCCCCTTCTTCTATGTGCGAGTTCTTTACAGACAGGAAATGAAAAGGCAAACACAGCTCTGATGGAAGTCAGAGAAGTTCTCATGCGTTTTCCACCATCGTCCACATCTTCAATTTGATGTCACAGCGCTTCAGTGGCAGCATGGTCCTTCATCTGCAAGACAAGACAACAGGCAGCGGTGAGAAGATAGCAAATATTTATGCTACAGGTTCATGTTTGGCTTTTAAACCCTATTGTAACTTCACACATTTATGACGACTCCAAATACTTTTTGCTAAAATTTATTTTTAGTTTTTTTCACCATACACAACATACATTTTTTTTTTTTTTATCTGAAAGTTATTTTTTATTTTAACGATTTCAATATAATGGGTGGCTTGATTTTGATTAATTAAATGTGTTATTTGGCTGACTTGTACAATAATAAACACAGGCATTAAACGTAATGGCCACAAGTTGATAATTAAAAATCGCAACAATACTCATTCAAAATGATTCACGATCAAATATCAGCTTTTACTAACTGGCTTTTGTATCATGGGATGCAAACCTTCAGTCTCAAATCTATTGTGGTTGTAAATGTCTGTTACCTGCCTCTGCTGTGCATGTTTTACTTATGGAATATTAGATTAGAGCACAGGCTGTATTATAAGATCATATGAGGTGGTTTAAGCCTGAGGCGAAATGATTCATTCCGATGGGTAGGTTTTTTTTTTTTCTTAGCTTGTAAGGGCAGTGAGAAGTTCAAGCAGCTTCAGATGAGGTTAGACATCGATACTATGGTATAAATTGTCCGTCCCGCGATAGGGACCTGCTGTTGCCATGAGCTGCTTACCTCACCTGTGGCTAATCAGATTTTCTAGATGACCACTACTGACATGGGCCTTAAACACACCACGGCCTGTATAGCTGCTCTACTCTGATAACATGGCTGTTAAAATGAAAGCTAACAGCAACAGGTGGTGGACTGAGCATAATCCAGGCCGTGAGTTTATTAATGTAGTCCTGGTTTGCATCCTGGCGAATCCTGTATTTTGTGTCCATAAGTTTTCTTTTTCTATGAAATTCTTTTTATTTGTACAAAAAATCTTAAGTCAAGTAAGAAAGGACAAAATTTATGTCTTATCAAATGCATTTTTACACCCCCCCACCCCACCCCAAAGGGAAGGCTTTTGGTTTGGTTTCTTTGTTTTCTGTCTGTTTTTCAACAACTTGACCCAAAAACTACTGAACCAATTTCCATGAGATTTTCCGGAAAGGTGTAAGGTGGTCCAGAATAGATCCCATTCATTTTTGGTGAATGTAGACCAAAGGTCAAGGTCACTAAAAATGTATTTTTGCAATGATAAGAGATGGGACAAACCAGGTAAAATGGTTGCTCACTGGGAGGGGGGTATTAGAAGATTTTTTTTTTTTTGCTTAATTCAAGCAAAAAACTAAAATCTGCCAATGGGACAAGTTAACTGTGGTAAGATTTGTTAAAATCAGATTTTCCAGATCTTTTGACTAAAAATCTGTTCTTATATCTCACTGAAAAATTCTTCTTAAGGTGATTGTCTTATTTTAAGTGTGATGCAGTATTTGGACTAGAAATGAGAAGAATACACATGGTAACATTTAGATTTTTACAGTGCGTTGTGTGAAGTTTCATTTCAGTTTTCTCATCAAAGTTCTGTCATGATTAGATTCAGATTTTTCACTGTACAAATGTGCCATTTGTTACAAATTCACTGCCATTGGTATGAACAGTCTGCCCAAGCTTTTTCTAAGCTCCTGTAAAAACAGCAAATGAATTAATCCCCTTGAAAACACACACCATATGTTGCATATATATTGTCCTTGAGCAAAAAAACAAACAAACAAACAAACAACCATCACAGGGATGGTGTTGTGGTCCTTTAAATATTAGCTGAATGAGACAGCACACACACACACACATATATATATATATATATATAAAAATCTATATAATACCACTGGCTGACTGCATAGGGGCTGAGTTGACACGACCCTTGGCCTCACTATCTGTGTTAAGTATGGCTAATTCTTTTCACCGTCTCCTTCAGGCCACAGACTCCATAAACAATTCCACCTTCCTCCTCCTACTCCTCTTGCATAATCACGTCTACCGTGTTAATCCATGCGGAAGCTGTGATAGTTTGCTTTTACAGATGATTAAACCCTGTCAAAATAGCGCTAAGGAAACAATGAATACCAAACAGGGCCCTGCCGACTTTATATTTTATTTTTCGGCCCAAATTGTCAAGTGTGAAAACTGCTGAGGAGGGAAGACGACTCGATTTTTCTTCCTCTTTCCTCTGTGCTGCCATCTCAACAGAACCGGTGTCCCTCCGGGCAGAACTGTGGGAAGACAGGCAGAGTGAAGAGTGGGACAGATGGAAAAGGGGGGGTAAAGAGGAAAGCAGTGATAGAAATGAAAAAAAAAAAAAAAAAAAGGTGACCAGTGTTTGCCCTGCAACACCATACTTCTCAGTCCTCTATCAAAAACAAGATCTCAGGCAATTAAAGCCTCATAGAACCCTGTGGGGACACCGCCATGGCAGCGACAGATAAGACAGCGCTCCCGTTGAGCATGCTCCAAGCAGTTTACTCAGTCTGGAGTCCTTTGGTTTATTTGTGACAGGATGGACAATCACATCTGACCTTGAGTGGTGGTAAATAAGTGCAACCAGATCAAATCTCAATCACACCAAAAATACACTTATCAGATCCTTTGGACAAGACTTCATCGATGGAGATATTAACCTTTTTCTGATGTGTATCCAGGTCTGATTATACAAACAACTTAGAAAAAAAAGTTCTAGTTCAGTGTGAGAAATGTACTAATCTATTGAAAGTGGCTGCGGTTACACATCAATACTGACCTTTAGAGATTAATAATGTAAATGGTTTTATTATTAGGCTTGATTTATAATTATATTAGTCTCTTTCTGATGTGTGTGTGTGTGTGTGTGTGTGAAAGAATGATTGTAGTATCAGAGATGTTAGACAAGAAAAAGTAGTTTCCCACAATAATTTCACTTAAACTATAACATGAGAAATGTACTAATCTGCTAAAGTGGCTACTATTGCACTTTGGATTAATAATGTACATTGTATGTAATCCCAGTTACACTTCATACACACACACACCCATATATATATATATATATATATATATATATATATATATATACCCATATATATATATATATATATACCCATATATATATATATATATATACCCATATATATATACATACCCATATATATAATAATATGGTATAATAAAAAGTCCATGTTCAATTTCAGAAACATTATCTTCAAACATTTTCTTTTTTCTCCACCTACATATATTTTGCATTTTATTCCCTCCAGCTATGTTTCAATATTTTTTTTAAATAGCCAGTTTCTTGGTGGTTTAAGGTCATGTTAACTTGCTTTTTGTGTTCTTAATGTCTACAAATCAAGACCAGCTTTATCTGGAGACAAAACTGAAAAAAACTCCTGAATTTACAGTTTTTCAGTTGTTGGATTTGTCTTATGTACATTATGTCTTGTGTTACTTCTGTCTTCTCTGTTACTAGTTCTTTCTATCATGTAAAGTCACATGACTTTCATCAGAGATTTGTCCTTGATGTCAACATCATTTGGAAGTGTTTCACCTCTGAGGCATCAGCTACTCATATAAGACTGTGTCACTTTATCATCCTTTGTCATTTTGTTTGAGAACGCGCAGCTGTACTAAGGCTACACTCAAGGATGAAGGACACTGGAGCTTTTATGGATCTTACCTGATGAAACACTGAAATATATTTGATTTAGAAAGTTACATCTGATTTCAGTTGAAGATGACATGAAGTCTACACACACACACACACACACACACACACACACACTCAATATTCTTGTGTTTCAGAAGAGCTGGCTGCATCAGACTAACAGATGCAAATAATTTTTTTTAAAAATAGTCTAAAACAAACAAACAAAAAATAAACAACAACAAACAAAAGTAAATTATTGACAGTTTCAACATGTATGTCCTGGGTGGTTTATCTGCTAAAACATCTGGTTTTGACCTGGACAGATCTGAGCATGTGCAGATGAGAACAATAATGGGATGATTTCAGTGACTTAATGGTTTTTAATGCAATATATCACCAATCATTGTGGTGTCCAACATTTTTCCCTACTGCTGTAGTTAAGACCATGCTGTTAAACGGGTGACGTCACTAATTGAAGTAATGCTAGTGAATACTGGAAGTGTTCAGGGAAGGTTACAGATTCCTAATAAGTAAATGAGTGAGTATTTCAGTGCAATATGTTCAAAAAATAACCATTAATTTTATTTTAAATCATCTTTCCTGCAGCCCAAGGACACTGTACAGCACTGGATAAAGCAGAAAAGCCTTAAAAACAACACATTTGTTAAAGTACGCAATCCAGACTATTATTAAACTTCTATTAAAAGAACAGTAACGTTAAGCCATTTTTTTTTCTTTTTTTCTTTTTTAAACCTTTTTTCTGATTTCAGGAAGTAAATATTATTTAATGTCACTGGTTTGAGGGACACTGCGAATTCAAAGAACCAAAAAAATTTGCCTAAAATTCGACAACTTACGGCCACATGAAAAGACAGTGTCTAGACATAGTGACATGTCCCTGTAAACCAAACTCACTTTAATATATCCCCATGGTTTTGGTGACCGATATTGTCTGGAAATCTGACAGAAGTAGGTATTCATGGAGAGTACAGATCTAATGTTAAATTTTCCCTCAAGAGCTTATTTTTAGAATTCAATAGAATGTAATACTTTGTAATTCGCTCGTTTTATTCAGTAACACATTAACACTATATTCATGGATCTACTTCCACAGAGACATTTTTTTTATAGTAATGTCTGTTCAAGTCCACCTATGGAAGGTAGTCACCATCATCCACTTCAGCCCTCTGCCCCTCAGCAGCTGCACCAACGGCCCTGGGGGTAAAACACCCCCTCTGTAGCCAGGCCCTCCACTCCTGCCTGCTTTGGTTGACCTAGTTTCTCCACACAAGCAATGTTGAGTAATAAAAGCGCAGAAAAAAAACCCTCTTAGTTCATTGGAGGAATGGGAAGATGAGCAGAGGGAGACGGACAAGGAGACCTGCCCTTGAAAGGACAAGACATCCCAGGGTATTGCTGAATCCACTCCCCAAAGATAAGGATTAGCTTTGATCTGACATAAATGCTTTGTGACTCAATATTCCCATACACTCAAACCGTCTCTGCTGCCTCGTTTCCTTTCCCCTCCTGACTCAAAAGCCTTTCCTCTTCTACTTTACATCAATTCTACATAGTTTTCAGATGCTTTCTTATCCCAAGCCCGCACCCCCCCCCCTGGCTTTTCCCCTTCCCAACTCCTCCAACTGTCAAAAGTACAACAGAGCTCTACAGTGTATTTACATGAAGAGGGAAAAGTGCAGAGTTCCAGCAAAAGCACAGAAATTAACTTAATGTAAAAAAAAAAATAAAAAATCACTCACAAGAAGGAAAAGGCACAGTGTTGTTGTATATTTTTGGATTAATATACTGTTAACGGTTGCATTTATTGGTAGTTTTTGATGCAGTTGTGCTCTCAGTGCCACTTTCCTGCAGGCTTTACTGAGGAGGAGGAGGAGGAAGAGGAGGAGGAGGAGGAAGAGGAGGAAGAGGAGGAAGAGGAAGAGGAGGAGGAGGAGGAGGAGGAGGAGGAGGAGGAGGAGGAGGGGGCGATCATTCAGCCTAACAATGACAACATGAACACTACCAGTCATTTTTCTTGGAATCTGACGCAAATAACATGTCTGCTCTCGAGGAGTTCTGTCTGAGGTCAAGAAACAACAGGATGCTGGCGGAGAAACCATGGCTGCAACTTAACAATATGATTTATCAGTTCAACTGAGCTGTAACCAGGGCAACCTGGCTTTCTACTGACCCACTTTCCACCACACCTACATAGAAACACACAAAAAAAAAACAAAAAAAAAAACTGTCCAGCAGCAGCTACAAACGACCACTGTCCTGAACAAGTCCTGTCCTGTCAGGAGCCACAACTGAGAAATAAATACAGCAAACTACTGCAGAGGATGATTTCATACAAGCAGCTTCTACATGAACATTTGATCAAGTGTGGAGACAATTTTTTTTTTATAAATTTAAGGCTTTATGAAGCATTTAAACCTAACATTAATATCATAAACATTAATGTCATGCATGTGACCTATGAACTATGCCTGAATGATTAAATGATTATCCATTTTTGTATTTATGATTTTTTTTAAATGTTAATATGCACATTCATTATTATTATTATTATTATTATTATTATCCTTTATTTTTTATAGAGGGACAATGTACATTAATAAACATTTTATAGAAAAAGAAAATGTAAATGCACCTATTTTTTAGCCAGAAGGCTAATTTCCAATGATAGTCCCCCTGCCAGAAAAAAAATCCTGGCAATAAATTAAAACATGATAATAAAGACATAAAACATAGAATTCACTATATAAAACATGACAGTGAAGACGTTAAACCTAAAAAAAAACCTAAAAATCATTATATAAAGACAGATTTGATTGTGTAGCAGCGTTTTAAATGATCTGTATGAAGTGGACTCTCTTATATGTTGTGGGATTAAGTTGCATGACCTGCAAAGAGTAGAATAAAGGGAAACTCATCCACGTAAGGATATTTGGCCTCTATCTTTTACTCCTCCTAATACACACAGTACCTCGTATTAGCAATTAGCATTACCACACATCACACACTACTATATATAAAACATACTGTATTAATACATACAAATTAAACTAATTGTTTTTCATATTCATCACCTGTACAGAAATTAATCAACTTAACAAAGATGTGGCCACTTGCAGATGATGCTTGTGCTCAGTTTGTATTAATGTAAGTCGTCCTGGCACATATTGCACATTAATATCTGATGTAAATAGTGTCTATGTGAGTAAGTGATGCATGATAAATAAATGATGTGAACCACCTGCAAGGCTGTCAACTTTGAGGATCTTGACAACATCAGCTGTGAAACACCATGACAAGCATATACAATTTTTAATATTATAATTAAGGACCACGGCAGATGCTGGACCTAACACTCGGCTGGTTGTGTGCTCTGATTTGCAGTGAGAAAGAAAAAAAAAAAGGAAACCGAGAAACAGTAGATGAAGCCATGGCTGAGAAGACAGCAGGAGTTGGAGGTGAGTTAAAAAAAATAAAGTTGTATTGCTAGTTGTTATTTTTTATTTGTTAGTGAATCAGAACCAAAACAGAGCCAATTATCTTCTAGTTTAGGCTAATTTAATCACACACTAACTAAAGCTTCATAATTAGATGGAACACAGAAGTATATATAGAAACATTTATTCAACTATACTGGCCTTATTAAACAATATCTGTCTAATATATAAAGACAACACTTAGTTAATGGTCTGCACTTTCTCTTAAAACAAAAACTAAAGGTGTAAATTGGTGCATATTCTATAGCTACGTACTATTACTGCAACTTGCTCTGTGTATAAACACTGTTATACAAATGATAATCATTATAAATGGACATGAAATACCTCACAGTAGAGTTGAAGAGAATAATATCAAGTAAAATATTTGTAATTATGAAGGGGTTTGTGCAACAATGATGTTATATGTAGAATTTAACAACTAGTTAAAGCTGCAGTGATTACTATTAAATTACCATAAGAGCTTTTTTTCTCTTCAGTTATTAATCACGTCATGGGTTCGAGTAATTTTTGTAGGGCTAAACATTTAGACTTTCAGAAATGCTAATGTCTTTTCACATTTCACATCATACAATTGAGAAAATAATCAATAATATAATATATAATAATTAGTTTCAGTCCTGCAGATGATGAAGCTGAAGTGATTTAGCCACATCTTCAGGTAAAAACAACTTTAAATGGTAAAATTTCAACAATTGTTTTTAGTCTAAAACCAGAAAATAAGGGGTACAGAGGTGCAATCATCGCATTTGTTGTAAAATAAACTAGGCTTACTCTGTCGGAAGCAACAGCTAGGGGTGTATCTCTGAACACCTCCAATCCTTAATGATGTCATGACGTGAGGAATCCCCAGAACCTTTCATCTCCAGGTCATGACCTTTCATTTGCACTTGATTTGAAGTCAGGCAAATAGTTCCAGAAATATGAACAAAAGAATGTCTAGTGATTTTAAACTTTTGAGCACCCCCTTGTGTGGACAATCTAGAAATCTTAAACTAAAATTGAATCAGTTCTTCCTCTCCATGATATTCATTGACAAGTTGGAACAAGTGACACCCCCCCCCACACACACACACACACACACACCTTATCATCATTGTGAAAACACATTTTTGGGAACTGTGACCTTCATTATGGACCACTTTGCACCTGTTCTAAAAATTAGACCCCCACGAAAATGAGATGTGACATGTCAAGGGGTTTATCCTTTCAATAAAAGACAAAAGTTCTAGTAGTTTTTGTGTGAACCTGCTGAGAAAAATACAAGAAACCCCAAAATAATCCCCCTCTTCCCTTTTTTTTAATTTGGGGTCGGGGTCTAAACCCAATACTTTTCAAGTTATCGCATTTATACAAAGGATATCTAGCAGTAGCAGTGGCAGTCAGACCAAAGCCATTTAAACATCCCCGAAACTCTGAAACCCCATTTAGGGATATAATTGCATTAGTTTGAAATAACTGCATTGCACATTTTATTCATTAGATTTCAGCATCTACCATTGTGCTGTGATTCATTATAGCTTTTATAGCTGCTATCATCTTTGTTAATCTAAGACAAAATAACATTTATTTTATGAGACATTACAGTGGTTCACTCAGACAGACATTGCATGTATTATCCCCTGGAAGGACACCAAGTATGATTTAGCAATGAGGTAAAATGAGCGTGCAGTGGCCTCCACCACCCTGGCATGCCTGTGGCCCACTGGGACTAACCAACAGAAAACACACACACACACACACACACATTTCCTCAGGGCCCCTGTACACCAACAGCAAAGGAGAAAGTGCAGACTGAAGTTAAAAATAACCGCCACAGCCAGAAGTACACACATGCACCGACACCCAGCTCCACCCAGCTCCACATGAACTCTGCTGATATAATAAAGTACCTGGGAGCAGCGTACAGCAGGGGGTGGGCTGTGAACAGCATGGAGGAGAGGCTTGTTAATCTGCAGGACCCCAAGGTGTTTGGGAGCAGAGAAATGTCAGCATGTTGATGTACAGTGTCTTCTAACTCTTTATAAAAAACAGTGTGTATTAGGTTAATTATAGCACATGCTTTCCCATAAAGCAGGTGCAGAGCATTAACCAAAAATGAAAAGGGTTTGTAAATCAATACCAGCTGAAGTATCTCCAAGTGCAGTGCAGTCTGTCTGGTCTGTTGGGCCTGGGTTCTACAAGTAACTCATATCAAAACATCCGTGAACTTTCATACAAATGATTCATGTCAGCTTCAAGCAGGGGAAAAAAAGTAGATTTTGACAGTAATAATAATAATAATAATAATAATAATAATAATAATAATAATAATAATAATAATAATAATAATAATAATAATAATAATAATAATAATAATAATAATGATAATAATAATAATAAAATAATCATCATCATCATCATCATCATCTTTCTTTGTATAGCACCTTTCATATAAAACTGTAGCCCAAAGTGCTTCACATTGATTAAAAAGTAAAAAATATAATTTTAAGACAGGGTGAAATACAAAGAATACATTAAAATTCAATTGTACAAAAATTATAAAATTACAAAAGTACAAGATTATAAAATTTCAATAAATAAAATAACAAGAGTGAACTCCCTCCTTTATCATTATATCCAAATAAAAAGTAGGGGTTCCCTCACTGTGCAGCGGCGTCACACCACTCCTCACCTCTGTGCATTGCTACAAAAAAAAAAAAAAAAACCTGACTTTGAAGTAAAGTGATGTGCTAAATTTTATTCCAAGTTGTTAGCTGCTACTTAACCAACTTGGCTATTGCTTTATAGGCGTCCTAACACAACCTTTGTCTACGCTACTGAAGCAAACAATCTGGAATCCATATAGAATGGAAAATAAACACTATAGAAAGAACCAGGTGCATACTGTAGCAGCGTTTTCAGACCAACAGAGAACCGGGCTGGTACTGTTAACCTCCAACTGGCACATGTGTTCACACCCAAAGTCACAGTATTCAGGGAATGAACATTTAGAAGGGAAACCAAATGGAATGTTGTGTGTTGTTTTAAATACTAACCACCTTCTGAGTGTTCGGTCATCTTTATTGTCACTTGTGTATTCACTTTTCTCCTACAACCTATCCCATCATGCATCAGTCCTATTACAACGACAGTAACAACTAGAACCCCCCCCCCCACCCCCAATTAATTAATATCTGCTGGTAAAGTTTTGTCCTCGGCCATCCTGACCTTCAAATGAAACTTTACAAAGCTCCAGGAAGGAAATGATAAATGAGTGATGAATGTGTTTGTATTGATAGTGAGATATTCTGTAAAATTAAGGTCATATGGACTAATTATGTTAATTACATATTTAATTCCCTTTCCTGCATCAAACCACATGTGAAGCATATAATCAGATAGAATAATCCTATTTTGTGTTTTCCTCCTCCAGTATGTATCTGAAATCTCAAATATCATATCAACTAGTCACCCGTCCAAATAAAATACATCAATATATATTCAATAATATAAGGAAAAATTATAAAACTACTGCAGAATAATGTGCAAGCAACATATCAGTCTACACGTTTTGTTTGTTTTGGGTTTTTTTTTCAGTAAAACAAAAAAAAAATCAGATAAAAGACACCTGAGCTGTTCCAGTTATACTTTCAACTTTACTGTATATTCATTCAGTTGGTCCATGAGTACACTTGTTTTTATTTTTATTTTTTTATTTTTAGTTGTCTTCTTTTTGTTTTTTGTCTTTTATGCACATTTTTGCTGAGCTCTTCAAACACATTTTCAATTTTTTTTTCTGCAAATGAAAAATACATTCAGTCTGATCTTGTTCCTCTTTACAAACATTTCCTGACACTGAAACTGAGCCAGTCCACCTCCACTGGTTGTTTTTATCTCCACTTGAGTACAATTACTGTGTTCACACCTGCTGAAGCCAATCACAGGGATGACAAAAAAAAAAAAAAAAACACAAACACACTGGGGTCCAATTTAACTGGACTTAACAGTGCAGCTGTGAAGAACACTTTAATTAACAGCTTTTACTTCCAAAACTTTTCCTAACTCATTAAACTTATAATATTCATCAAAGTGAGACACTCTTTTCATAAAATAATATAAAATGGATGTCCTCATTACAACATTGGTCCAAAATGTCACTGGAAAATGCAAACCTAAAGCTCATCATCAGTTTTCATTTGGTTTTAGAGCAGGTTTGTTGTTTTATTTTTATTTTTTTATTTTTCTAAAAACTTAGTTTTAGTTTTGATCTTAGGTTTGCATATATTTTATCTTCCTCATTTTCATGTTTAAATAAATCCCATACAGACCAGCTTTCTCTTAACTTTAGTCTCCGTGTTGCCAGGTAAAGTGAGGATGAAAAGTCCATTTTAAAAAACAAAATGACGAGAAGTGACGGACCATGAAGTGCCATATGGTGCTGCCAACTAAAAGAAAAGTTTTTACATCCACACTGATATACATAAACACAATGAAAGTCAGCACTAAGAACATTTTAAACTGATAACATAGAAATAAAATATACATTTTAAGGTACTAAAAGTCTAACAAAACTGGCAATGTTTTCATGATTTTTTTTTTTAATTCAGATTTATTTATGCGGAATAAAATAATTCATAATTAAAGCCATTTCCTTATGTTAATGTTAATGGACAATAAATGTTTCCATGGAAAACAAGTTTTTTTCTGCTCTAGCTAAGAGCTGGCGGTACAGAGGGTTCTGATTGGACAGAACACGACACTAATGTGACGTCTTGATACCTACGAGAACAATCAGGTCCATTTCCTGTTTCTTTTCATTTCAACTATTAGCATGGTAGACCAAATACTACAGTATATGTGATTTTTGCATACATTTTTATAACTGTCCTGACTGAATTCATGTACACCGAATGGAAGGATGAACTTTTGGGTGAGTTGCACTTAGTTTTTGAAGCTGTGGAACATGTGCGTCATCACACCAGGACAAGACCAGGAGCATGTGCCCAATGACGGGAATAGAATTTAAGAGGAATAAAGTGTTTCCATGCCTGATGAATTATTTAATTGTACTAAGTTTAATTCAGAATAGTCATTTTTAACTGGAATTAAGTGTTTGCATGGTCATCTTAAAGTGGAATTTACAGTTATTACCTCTGGCGTTGGTTGGTTGTAAGTCAAAACTTATGGATGGATTTTGATGAAATTTTCAGAGTAGGTTGGTTAATGGGGAGATCTGGAAATAATCAGATTTTGGTGGTGATTGGGGTGGGGGTGGGGGGTTTGAACAGGAATAAAAACTCATGTAAACAAGTCCAATGGTCCTTAAACGCATCTCAAAGCTGAACCCAATTCTGTCAATTTGAAAAACATCTCCATCCTCATTCGCAGTCTGCTGCTCTATTCATGGACGTTAAAGATAAATGCATTACGGTGTGATGTATGTGTTTGTTTCGTGGGTGTACATATTGAAGTATGAACTTGTGGTGGAAACATTTAATCAGAAGATGAAAGCACTAGTACTGGATAAATCTTAATGTTTGTCAGGCTTCAGATTTTTGCAGCCGACCACAGATGTAATGTGTCCTTCTACTAAGTCATGACTATGTGCTGAGCCAGCATTTGTGTTGCTTTCTTCACACTCCGAAAATTTGGATGCGAGTCAACATCTCCTCCAGAGTCCATTTACCAGCTGAAGCAGTCCTGCAGGAACCGCTGGGGCTAAAGGGCAACAGCCGCTCCTTCAGCGCCGGCGTTTTACGCTTTAGTCAGCCTGCATGTTCATCTACAACTCATCAATTAACACAAACTGGAGCCAATTTTTCATATAGTTTTCATTCTCCATACTGCAAAGGCGCGAAGGACAAAGAACAAACAGTCTGTCCTTGAGAGAAGGTTGTTGTTCCACACAAGTCTGGATCGAACGCATCATTACGACTGAAAGTTTAACAGTGTGTGAATCATAGCTTTCAATGGAGTATGATTCTTAATTGAAATAAAGCATTTAATTTGATAATCCATTTCCTCCTTTTACTGCTGACAGAAAATGTGCACAATAAAAATGAATGTTGTCTCCCCTTTTTTTTTTTTTTCTCCTTTGGGGACTGGCACAAAAATACACCTGCTATTATATTGTTTTGTTTTGTGGTTTGCTCAGACCCCTCAGCCAATCAGAATAAAGAACCACTTGGACATTGTTGTGTCCGATCGTTGCATTGGTTGTACTTTTACCTACATTCATTCATTCATTCATTTATTTATTCATTCTAATCTCCATGACTGGAAAAATAGCAGGATGAAGAAAAATAATTTGGCTCAGATTCTTTTCTTTTTTATATGTATGATATACCCTTGGGCGTCTGTGGCTCAGTTGGTAGAGTGGGTTGGCAGTTTGCGTCCCGCCTCTGGCTGTCCACATGTCAAAGTGTCCTTGGGCAACACACTGAACCCTACAGTAAGCTGCTCCCAGTAAGATCAGGCAGCACCAGCCGTCCACTGGAGGAATTGTAAAGCGCTTTGGGCACCCACTGGTGAATCAAATGTGCCATATGAGCACAAAACAAAAACATTCACTCCGAAAGACCCAGTGCTATTGTTGAGGGCAGTTCCTAAATCATTGTTTCCCTCTTTCTTAAGTGATTCACTTATTTTGCATTTTTTCCGTATAAATAATGTCTCGTCATCTGAGCCTGCTTTATCCTCACTAGGGTCACTGGGGGCCTAATCCAGCTACAATGGGTGAAGGCGGGGTACTCCCTGTATGAGTCTCCAGTTCATCTCAGGGCTGAACATATTATGACAAACAATCTCTGTCACATTCACACCTATGGGTAATTTAGATTAACCAATTAACGTATCAGTGCATGTGTTTGGATGGTGGGAGGAAACTGGAATACCTGGAGACACGGGGAGAACATGCAAACTCCACACAGAAAGGTCTGGTGTGCGAATAGAACCAGGGTCCGTCTTGCTGTGAGGCACGAGTGTTAACCACTGCACCACCGTGCAGTCTGTATAAATAATGTATTTTCCTATATGTAATTACATCATGTACTTTGTAATCATGAAGATGTTCATTAAAACTCAGAGTAAAGATATGAGTTATGTTATCAAGAACAAAGAAAAGTCATGAAAAAATTACTTTTTCAACCAGAGTCTGCATCCCTGCTCTTTAGAGAGCCGCTATCCTGCTGCATGATTTAGATGTTTCCCTTTTCCATCACAGTTTCAGATAATCAGCCTGTCATACAGCTCTGCAGAACAACAACTGTCAGCTGTGCTGGAAGAGGGAACCATCTAAAACATGCATGATAGGAGTAGTACTAGTTTACAGACCCCTGGGCTAAGATGTCAATAACAAGTTGTTTTTCTTACATACATGTGTCCAGATACATGTGTCCATCATACCTGGTTCAGCTAAAGATAAGCTCTGCAGAAGCCGGATAATAATAGAATGGCTTCCAGGTGTGAAACCAGGGAAAAGTCTAATAGCATCCAGAGCCCTGGGTCATGACTGGACTGGAGAATATATATATATATATATATATATATATATATATATATATATATATATATATATATATATATATATATATATATATATATATATATATATATATATATATGAGCCGTATCTGTCATATTCCAGTGTTTCTCAACCCTGTTCCTCTAGGAACACTGAGTATATTTACATGCACTTAGGACTTCAAATTATTGCCTTACTCCAATTAAGGACTTAAAACTCTGCATTTACCTGCCAGTGAGAGAAATTCAAATGACTGTTCGACTCCCAGACACTAGGTGACACTACACACCCTTTTGTGTTAGCATGCAGCTGGTTGGCACTTTCAGTACCCAACTCTCTTGCTTGCTTTCAGTGTGTGAGCAAGAGTGACAGAATTGTGTTGGGGGGTGGGGGGGTGGCTTCATTCTGTGGCACTGTGCCATAAATGACTCTATATATGGGAAACACTGGACCTTGTGAAAGCCCATTAAACAACAATGAGTTGGCATTAGTAATGCACTATGGTGCAGCTGGAGCCAAATCAGGGGGCGGGACTTGGCGATGCTGAGAGCAGAAAAATTAGAAATAGCAATGAAATTAGTTTTATATCTTCATTGTTCTGTGTTGAAATAGCACGGACCTTTGCACTGTAATCCACCAGTACTGGAAAATCACCCTCCAAATTTCGGATCATTTGGTGGAGTGGTGCAGGTGTTAGGCGTTCCACAGACAAACAGCACACACTGCAGACGGAGATTTACTGAATTATAAATAGATGTATTGTTTTATAATTGTGAAACCTAAACTGACTTTTACAAAAGAATTCACTTAAAGCTGATATCACATTTGAATTCATACCAGAGCTGATTAAAGCCACACCATAACCTATAATATTTCATGAAATGTTTTACAGTGTAATTGGACATAAAAACACGTGGGTCCGCTGTCACTAATCTGCCTCCATTGGTTTTAGTAATGAATCAATGTTCTAGAAGATGGCAGTGTTTCCATGGTAACTATGGAGCCTCTGAACATCTAAATGGTCATATCTGATGACTATAAACAGATGGAAAGGTGTATTTTACACTAATTATTTACATGTATTGAGAGGACTAATGGATCAGAAGTTATTAAACATTTTAGATCAATAGATGAGTTTGGAGGAGGTTTGCGTTTCCATGGGTTAAAAATGCATTCAGTTAAACTGGCTGAAAGTTTCTGAAAATTTCTTTACCTTGAACTTTTCAACCTAACTGATGCTGCAGCACATGTTGGGATTAATCAGTCATTACTAGTTAAAATTTAATGAAGATGATGATACAGAAAAACAGAAATGCATCACAATATTTGCATGATGTTAATATTTTTTCTACCCCTGAAATGATCAAAATCATGTTTTTTGGGGTTTTTTTTGTTTGTTTTTTTAGGAGAGTCATGTTTCATTAAGGAGTTCACACCTTTTAGATTCATGGATTTACAGGGGAATCAACAGAATGGACACTTTAGGTCCTGTTTTGTTTTTGTTTGGTTTTTTTTGTTTTTTTTTTTTAATGGTGATATATTTCATGCACATGTCTACGCAGCGCACTCCCACCAACTATGTCATGTGTTGCATTGTGCGTGTGCAGCGCAGATGGAGCCCTGACAGAGGCCTGTGCAGTCGACCACTGCAGGACACATTATGGCAATTTCCAGCTTGACGAGCCAGCGAGCGTCAGAGCTGGCGTGGCGAGGCTGCTGGATGAGCTTCAGCCCCCACATCTTTGCCCGAGCGTGACCAAGCGCCACAGTAACTCCTGCACCACTGGGATGCAGCCCATCCAGAGGATAGAAGAGGATGGTGCTGTTCATCCAGGACTTTTTCTCTTGGTACTTGGTTTCATTCTCCAAAACCAATATTTGACTAAAAGAGACTTAGAAATGCAGATGCAGCTGCAGCCCCCCCCCCCCACTACACACACACACACACACACACACACAAAAAAAAGGGCACAAAGGAGCCCTGCTGACTGCGTTATGTCTTTGATAGCACGCTCAGGAAGTGTTCTTTACTCATATATAGTAGTATTTCCATTTCATGTAACTTCTTTAAAGTATGGTAGACAAGTACAACCTATTCAAAGTAGTTTCTTTTGTACTATAAGTTATGTCCTCAATATACATGAGCATGTCTGTGAACATAACAGAGGTAATGGATGACCATTATTTCTATGGTACTTTTACACTGAAGGTTACAAGGTTCATGGAGTTATAATGTTCCAAAAATCTCAACAGTAGGATATAGTTGCAGCACACGTTTAGATCTGTTAAAAATATCAATGAATCAACACCATGTATCCAAAGACTGACTCACCAGTAAAATCCAAAGCTCATCATTTACACATATGTGCGTTATGGTATTATCAATGTTTCTTCTTCACAATAAAAGTTGAATTTGATTGCTTTTTTCAGTGGCTCAAAATAACACTGTGATATAATAATATAATATTCATGTTTCAGTTACATTCCATTGACATTATAGACTGTGTTGGTTTAACTCGGTTTTTAAACAGAAAACAGCCACAGTAAAAACCACTAATCACCTTTGTTTTCTAAACACAGTTCAGTACGAACCATGGATCAACAAACAGCAATTTAGAAAAGATAATAAAACCACAAAATAACTTTATATCGTAATAAACCTAATAAATAAACTCACCCATGTAGAAGAAATGCTGCCATTTCAGCATCAAACTATTCTTTTTATGTAGCGCTGGCCACAACAACAATAGTGAGGATGACTTTTATCACTGTTTTTTTTTTTTTGCTTCAACAGTTGTTCCTTAGTAAATCTCATCCCATGGGACCAGTAATGTGACTCACTACTCCCTCTAGTGGTCATATAAATGCACCAGCTCATCAGTGTAAATATATATATATAAATATATCCAACACATTGGCATCTTTGACATAACTTCAAACATCTTTATTCAATAATTATATATATTTGAAAATATAAATATTACATCTAACTCCTTCTATGGATGATAATCTAAAACAGATCCCAAACAGTCCATTTCTCTCCTGTAGTAATTCTCTGCATGCCATTTGTGTACTCAATCCCTCTTATTCCCTATTTTTCAAGAGTGTAAGCTATCAAATAGAGGTCAAAAACAAAGTGCTCAATCAATCTGAATCCAATGCCTTTGAACGTATCTTTTTTTTTTCATTGCAGCCAAGTTGTAAAAATATCAAAATCATGTCTCTGTGTTTGTAAACTGGTGGCAGAAAGGAGTGAAAAAGAAGAAATTGTCCAAAGCATGGCTTCATTTAATCAATAAAAGTAATAACACTCATTGTAATGTCCATAAAATTATTTTTTATGGGTTTTTGAACCAGTAATTCTATCAGCGTCTGAATATAAATCAGGTAAAATTCAGTTTTATCAATTTTCAGCCATGTTCAATAATTGTAGTGAATGTGGAGTCACCATCATCTTCTACAACATTAATTTACCATTAAAACACATGGAATTTAACCAGTGACATAATGACAGATTGTGCATAAAAAGCCATTTTTCCTTTAGTTTTATCTGTTTTAACATAATAACCTTTGAATATGCACCGGGTTTGTATGAACTACATGTTAAGTAAATTAAATCTAGATAAATATTTTAGATAGATAGATTTTTTTTACTGTATAATAGCTCAATGAAAATAAATGATTCTGTTTAAAGCTAGCTATCTGAGATTTTCCACACAGAAAACCATTTATGAATAAATAAGAGAATCACTAGTAATAACAAAAGTCACTATTGACCCTTTTGTAAATGAAACCTTTTCCAGTTCTTATCCCTTATTTTTCATTTTGCACACAACAGTATAGTAGTATACTAGTCAGAAACTTCAGAAATCAGCCCAAATGTTGTAAAAAGAGATTAAATTTGGCCAAAAAAAAAAAGGCTGGCTTTCACTTTTCACTTATTACCAGTTCTATGTATGTTTTTTTTTTAAGAGTCATTATAGCAAAAGGTGAATGTGATGAATCTGGAGCGTACAGGAGGAAATTTCATCTCCATCTTTTCCAAATATTTACCTGCTGAGCTTCTTAAAACTCAAGCTGTGCCTCATTTTTGCTTCTCCTGCATAGACACTTAACATAAGCATGAACAAACACACACACACACACACACCTGCTGTGGATGTCACTGATGTGTGAATGATCTTATACTCAGTCTGGGGAATGGGATGGGGGTGGGTTCACCGCCTGCTGCGTCACACCAACTGTAAAAAAAAAAAAAAAAAAAAAAAAAAAAGAAATAAAGAAAAACACATTAAATCTCTCTTCAGATACGGCTTCTGCAGAAATAACTCTTATTTAACGCTTCCCCTCAGATTTAAGAAGCACAAACCCTGATGCTTTGGTAGATTCAACAGAGCAGACAAAACCCAAGTCACTGCACAAGTGGCTTCCCATAAAACTCTGAATTTCAAATGTCTTTTTAGGAGCCTGAGGCCTGTCCTTAGCTTTTATCACCCACACTGTGGTGAACTCTGTTATTTAATAAGTGGCTCAATGTGTCTCATTCTGCAGTGAGCTCTACTCCATTTCCAGAAATGAAACCTACTTTAACAAAATGATTCCTGACTTAAAAAGAAAAAAAAAGCACATTATGACCCACAGTTAAAGTTATGAGCCTTCAAAGAACACTTTCACTTCACTTACCGTAGATTTTTTAAGACGTACGTTTCAAAAGGACTTTTCAGTGAATTCTTTTTTTTTATTGTATGGTTTAATAGAAGACAATTAACAGTGTTCATAGATGATTTTACGTGGATGTTTAGAAGCAGTGTTGCCACAGATTAGCTTCATTAAAACTGTCAGTGTGTTTGATGTTTAGGCAGAGCTGCCGTGTTTTGCCTTTTTCTCAAACCTTGTGAATCTTTATTGGAATCTGTAGATGCAGATCAAGCCTACGGCTGCTGAAATCACAGTATTCACCTCTTTCATCTGCTTTGAAAATTGCACAATTTCTCAGTATAGAGACGTTTTTCATCAAAGAGTAGAGGGGGATGCTGATTTGTTTTGCTGATCTGAGTTTTTGGACTCTCTGTGACCTCATAGGATTCACAGGATATTATAAGAACGTCAGCAAAACGCTGCAGGGCTGTCATGGTCAGTAACAGAACACATACAGGGTACAAGTTCAACTAACTCAACTATAAGCACATAAATTACACCCATGATATAATATATAATATAATATAATTTGTGGACTAGTGGAAGTTAATGTGAAACATAATAGTAATGATTCTGAACTTATATCATGTTAAATACAATAAAAACACTGCAGTATCTAGTACACATTAAAAAAAAAACAACTCATCAATTCAATATCCATGTATTAAATACAAAAAATCAATTATAAACTTAAATAAAACAGCAAATGGACAAAATATCAGGTTTCATGTTGATTTTTTTTTTTATATCCGATTTGGTATGACTTGATTTAAAGTTATGTGTTGAGCTGGACGATCGTGGGTTTGTCTGTGTTATGCAAAGTGGTTTCTATTTAGATTTGCTACCGTGGCTGCATTGTGATTGATAAAACAACAATACCTGGGAAGATTTTTTTTCAGTTATCATGTCATCCTCTTTGACAGTAACACATTTACTGCCTCTGAATAACACAAAATGTTCCATTACTGCAGAATGCAATACGTAGAATACTGGGAAAACACCTCAACACACTAACAGGTCAGACATTTCCAAGTCATAACAAATTGAATATCAAAAATGATAACATGAAATCTGATATTTGGTGCATTTGCTTATTTTAAATTTGTAACTTGTTTATAAAATCAAAAGAATGACAAACAATTTTTTTTTAAATTTGTACACAAATAATAAATTCTTTTTTCATTTTCTACTTGCTGATTGTCAATTGAATATGAAAAGAATGAAGGATTTATATATATATATATATATATATATATATATATATATATATATATATATATATATATATATATGGCATTATTTCATTGAACCTTTAGCTTTGAGCCTTTGAATACAGGATCCATTCACCATGGCTTTTTTGCAACAAAAAAAACACCATTTATTTAGGAATCTATAGGTTTTTTGTCTTCATTTTCCTTTAAGGTCTTGTATTGATGATGGAAGTCAGACCACTGAGTAATATCTTATCTGTCACATCCTGAGATTCTCAGCGGGGTTCAGGTATGAACTCTGGTGGCCAATCCATGTGTGAAAATGATGTCTCATGCTCCATGAACCACTCTTTCACAGTGTGATCCTGATGAATCCTGACATTGTCATCTTAAAATACGCCCATGTCATCAGCGAAGAAAAAAACCCCACTGATGTTCAGATCATTCAGTAGATTCAGATTCAGCTGACTTCATCTCACAGGAATATGACATTAATGGATCTAGACCTGATCAAATGAAGTGACTTCAGATTTTAACATCACACTGTGCACTTCAGTGCACAATAACTGCATTAGTAATGGAAGGGTGTGAACTAATTCACTGAGTTAAATTCAGAAGAGTGTAGTGTACATTAGCAAATAATACACCTGGTTTATATCAGTAAAAAGTCTGAGAAAAATGTTAAAATACTGAGTCTTTAAGTCAAACTTGTGCAATAAAAGCTGGAAAAAAATGGAGCAAAAAATTCCAAAACATTGATATGAATATTTGAAACATTATAATAAGATGAAATTACAGAATATAATTATTAAATAATTATAGTCATAAATGCACAGATGCACAGCTATCATCACTTATGTTATTCTCCTCCGATGAAACTATGCAATATATTCATGTAAATTAAAAATGATGCTTTTAATCTTAAGATGATTTGTAAATGTATGTGTTTAAAAACAATAATAATTTTTAATCATCATTCAATGATCCATAGTTTTGTACTCTTTCCTGTTGCACTGGTATAGAATATTTCTTTCTTTATATCAATAACTACAAGTACAATATTGAAGAAAAAAAAGCATAACTTTTGCCAAAATATATGCAGTAGGCAAACACATGGGACTACATTTCTGTACATATACACATGTCTAGTTTATGTTATCTTAAACCAAAAAAGGATATATTCACTGCAACACGACTGTCCAGTTTATTGTGTTCTTTAATCTTTAACCATTTGCACCTTTAAGGACTTTTCCTTGTTAGTTTACATTTGCTTTATGATTTATGATGAGATTTCATCATAATTCCACTGTACTGTCATCTTCCACAATAGTACAGTGATGATAAAGTCCTCACCTTGACATTGTTGGGTTTTTTTTTTATCTCAGTGGAAGTGTCCCTGTTCATGTTAGATCGCTCGTCCACAGCACGAGTTTGTGCGAATATGCAAGTGTGTGTATTTGTAGTGTAGTTTCATTGCAGGAGTGAAAAGAGATGCAGCTTGAGTTTCTCTCTCTCTCTCTCTCTCTCTCTCTCTCTCTCTCTCTCTCTCCTCTCTCTCTCTCTCTCTCTCTCTCTCTCTCTCTCTCTCTCATCTCTCTCTCTCTCTCTCTCTCTCTCTCTCTCTCTCTCTCTCTCTCTCTCTCTCTCTCTCTCTCTCTCTCTCTCTCTCTCTTCTCTCTCTCTTTTTTTTTTAGAAACTCAGCATGTAAACGTTCAGGGAAGAAGAAATAATAAACCGTTCAATTCTGTGCACAAAAACATTCCATCAGACATTCATCACACGTATCGTTTTCTGAGCAATCCACACAATCCAGCACATCTATCGCACTTACGGCAATGCTGCAAGGTAACGCTTTTAAGAGTCTATCAGTCAATTTGAACCACAGACATGAAATCTAGCATGTTGCTAGGAGACACAAGTTGTCATATCGTTGCTGTTTTGTCAAAACCTTACTCTAAGGATCTCTGGGAAGAGACCGGAGAGGCAGAAGTGATGAGGTGGCAGCAAGGCACATTTTAGAGATGCCCTCAAACTGTTTCACATCACCCTGTCACCATTAACAACACAGTGTCTTTGCTAGAACTTTGACATGTTAATTATGGCAAACAAATGAGACAGGGAATATGTTCTGGTCCTACACAGAGAGATATGCACGCATGGTTTTTGATGATTTTTAAGACAAACTAAATTATCAAAAAAGCAAAGAAACACCCTGAGAAAAGTCAAGATGAGCTAACTTGTAATCGAGGTATTGGAGCAAAAACAGGATTACATTACATAAATAGAATTATGTTCACAAAAGTTTCTTTAAACATGTGCATAACATAAACAATCTGAAAAATAAGAGGAATTGGAACAATATTATTCCTTAGTTTATTATACGTTACAGCTTAGAGTGCATCTACAAAGACACTAAACATTTAAAACAGGCAGAATATTGGTCAAGTGACACTTATTTCTCTTAATACATTTCATGTTGTTCATATTTGTTCAGATTATTCAAGGTTTTTGTGAAAGAATAGCTTGTAAATATAAACAATTTCATGTAATTTAACATGTTTACACTATAAGAGAAACATCTGTAGCTTTATAAGTTACTGTGAAAGTATTTTACTGATCTGATCCACTAACATGTACTGTGATTATTTTAATATCCTTAATTGTTCATATCTTCAGTGTTACTTTTACATTCCAGAATGGACCCTTATGTGGGACAGTTTTGACCCATATATTTGGGTCTAGGGCTAGTTTTACATCAAAATTCTGAACTATGTATTTAAATTATAGCATGTTTTCAGACACAGCAGTGAATTTCCTGTCAGATACATGACCTAACTTTTTAATTTAAAGTTTTAAAAATACAAAACATGGCTATAATGTATCTGGAAATAGAGAAAAGAATGAGGAAGAGGAATGTAGATATCTGGCATACTTTATAGAAATGACTAGAAACCTAAGGTAAACAACACCACAAAGAACTAGCACCCCAAAATATGACTTCTACCAAAACCTACAGGGATATTTTCATCCTGGCAGGAAGAAAAGAGCACAAACTGTCCTTATAGCTGTGTCACAAAGCAACCCACAGACTCCAACAACAATATAAATGCTCACATTTCTGCACATAATCCACAGAACACAGCGTTTGTCTGGTCATCTGCAGAACAAAACCATGGTATGTGTGGATAAAACAATGTCAACAAGTGATGCCAAGGACAACAAACCCTGCCCTTCACATGGATTGTATCAACTACTGCTATATATGGGCCAAGTTTGAAGTAACTGAAGCAAAATTTATGTTTTTATCGACACATGAAATACTTCCCATTATAAGTAAATGGAGGAAAAACTTTTTTTTTTTTAAAAAAAGCATAACAAATGTGAACTTTGACCTCCTGACTATTCTGGGTCACTGTTAAAGGGTGGCTGTGGCTCAGTTGGTAGAGCAGGGGGTCCAATAACCAAAGGGTTGACAGTTTGAATCCTACTTTGTACTAGTCAGTCTGTCGTCATCTTCCTGCCTCCAGTACCATTGGTGGTGGGAGGGGCTGTTTGGTGTGACTTATCAGTCTGGCCCCAGGGCAGATGTGGATACAAATGTAGTTTACCACCAACAGAGCGAGAATGTGAGAGTGAATGAATAATGGATCACTAATGTAAAGTGCTATTGAAATCCGATCCATTATTATTAATGTTTAAGGCCAATTTGGTATGAATTCAAACAATAGTTCTGCTGCTAGAGTGTGAATAAGCAAACAACGTGGGGGGGGGGGGGGGGGGTTGGTCTGATTTATCATGATGCGTGAACAATGACAGCATTATTCATTCCTGCTTATAGACAGAGAACATATGCTCAAGACCCTCTCGTCTCACCCAAACACACATGTCTAAGCTGGTTTTTCTGGACTCATTCCATCATTACATGGTCCGACACACCTGTTTGTTCCTGGTGCAGGTCACACGCTGCAGCAACTTGTACAATTCTCCACTCACACTTCACTTCATACTTCTAATTTGCTCAATTCCAGAAGCAAATAATGTGTTTCTAACCACGCTGCAATAATTTAAAAGCCATTAACCGTCAATTTTCTGCAAAAAACGTCATCACCTGAGATGATTTATTGGACAAAAACAAGACATCACCTTAGCCCCGGGGCAATTTTTCTTGCTATTTAAGCTCTTTTTTTTTTTACGTTAAGAGTGTCTAAGTTGACACTTTGAAATGTTAATTCCAGATAAACAAACAAATCTGACCTATAAAAACTGCACTTGCACAGTCAAAATGTAGAAAAGGTTATTACGATAAAAAAAAAGACATTATCTCAAATGTGAAAGGTGACAGAGGAAAAAAATAATATGCTAATGCTAATGTCACAGGAGCCTCATCAGACCTCAATTTTTCTCCAAATTACACATCACATGGGATTTTGTGTCTTTTGACTAGCAAGTATTTATGAAAAATGGATGCAAACATGTTGAACAATGCTCTTAAAAACCAACAATTTTCTTCCAAACCGACAAAAATAAATGATTTTACTCTCAAATTAAACCTTGCAAATGTACCTGTCCAAAAATGCACAAGTCTTCTGTATTATTCATTAGCTGCTTTCAGCGTCATTAATTAATATTCTCTCTTGTTCCAGCCACATTTTAATGGCTAATTATTTCCTTTTGCGCCGATTCTCAGCCATTAGCACTGATTACATTGAAGCCACCGACCCTTCTAAATTCACTAAACCTAATGCTTAGAGCCACTTTACATTTCATGCAATTAAAATGACAATTAAATTTGGGAATATCTGAATGACATGAAAGGAGTCAAGGAGTTTGAAGTGTGACAAAAATGCTGGAGTTGGTGAAATGTATGATGTGAATGGACTGAAGCAGCTGGAACAGTATGCAGTATTCTGTTAATGATAGTCTGTGTTCTGTAATCTATACTGTGTAAACAGTCATTAAAGGGACAAAATAATCGGCACAGAGAGTAAACAATTAAGCTTCGATCTGTGATCAACTGCACTGAGCATCTTTATTCTCAGACACACAAAACAAGTTGCCAGTGCGACAAAAAGACATTAAAAAAAATGACATTTCAAGTTAGATTTTGCCATCAGAATGCAATAATTTAACCAACATAAGTCAAATGTGATACTGTTATTTTGAGCTGTAATTGACTTATCTGTTGGAAACATCTCAATAGGAGAGATTGAAAATAAAATAAAATAAATATATATATATATATATATATATATATATATATATATATATATATATATATTTTATTTATTTATTTATTTTTTTTTTTTAAGTACTGTAGAATAGTACGGATTTTATAGGTGAAGACAGCTTGACGCACCACTTCCTGTATGAAATATCCTTCACACATGGATGAAAGTCATGGATGCGTCAACACCACACATCAAATTCTGACAAAACTCCTTCATTTTACAGATTGAATCAAAGCTGTTTTCTTACTCTTGGAAAGCACCAGACTCATTTTGTCTTGAAAAATTGACTAGTTATTTGTGTTTTGTTTTAAATCTGAAATAACATATTAAAAGATGACAGTGCAACAAGAAGCACAAGTGACAGAATCACTCTTTTTTTTGTCATTGAATTCTTGTCAGTTTGAAGCTTCAAGGCTGCAGTTCCTCATGGGAAAAATGGTATGACAAGAAAAGACAAGAAAAGGGTTTGCAAATATAGTAAATGTAGCACACATGTGAACACATATTGATCTTTTAGAGGGTCTTTGTTAGCTAGTAAGCTCAAATTTGCCCTTTCAGAGCCTAATTTTTTAAATATTTTTTTATTTTTTGGTGGGATTTTGTCATTTTTCTATTTGTCTTCAGCAGTTTCTTTTTAACAATTTTCTGTATGTTGAATTTCTGTCTACTTTAGTTGTGTCGCAATGAAAGGATGTGTTCCCTTCCTTTTTAATATATATATTGTCTTATATGTTGTTGTCTTGTTATATGTTCTGTGTGGACCCCAGGAAGAATAGCTGATGGGCCCATCAGCTAATGAGGATCCAAATAAAATAAAATAAAATAAAAGTCAAATAGAATAAAATCAAATCAAATCAAATCAAATCATTCTGTATATATGTCTTACAGGTGTCCCTGACACACACACCTGGACACTGATCACTACAGTTTTAGCTTCTTTCAGTTTTTATAGTAGTTTTCACAATCATGGGGTGAGCAAAAATTGAGAGTGAGATTTGGAGGAAGACCAAAACTAAAATGCTGACAAGCAATGAGTGGGAAGAAATGGAAGGAATCAGTGGAAGTCAAAGTCATCGTATAAATCAGGGCGTGTAATCATGAAAAATGATACTTAGACATGAGTTACTGCAGCGTGGAATGAACATTCACACAATCCACTCTGTGACAAAGTTTTAGCCTAGGATCTAGACTGTCCCCAGTGGCCGCAAATGGTATTTGCTACGAGGAGAGTCTAGAAAGTCTAGGCGAATTTGTGGGTGGGATAACCGCTGTCAGTCAAATTTTCTCTTTACACAACGCCACGCTATTGGATGGGTAACCAGTCAGAGCCAACCAATCAGAGCGATGAACATGGAGCTGGTCTAACCATTCCCGGTTCAGCCAGGATTCCGGACTCCCGTACACTATTTGGCACCGGGCACTTCGGATCTCCTCCGGGTCGCCTTTGCCGAGTTGTGCTGCTTGTATTCCCAGTTTTTCGGCCTCTTGCAACTGGTCATCCATTAGGGCTAAAAGGGGTGACACAACGATCACCAGCGGGTTGTGCAGACCCATGCGTCGTCCCACTAGCGGAGCCAGCTGATAAATCAAACTTTTGCCATACCCGGTGGGCAAAACTCCGACAACGTCCCTTTTTTCTAAAAACAGCTTAAGTACCGTTTTCTGCTCCTCTCGCAGGGAAAACTGTAATTTTAAATCCCCTAGCGTTGCTGCCAAAGCCAGCTCGAATGGTTGTTCCTGGTGATGAGCCATGTTGTCTAGCAGCTAGCAACTGGTGTTACGGCAATGTGTGCTAGCTGCTTCGTCTCTGCGACTACAACATTACGTGTCGTATTTGTGTTGTCATGAGGCAGGGCGGGCTCCAATCCCGCCCCTCGCAATTTGATTGGCCCGGTACATTTTGGATTTTCAGATCCGAGGCTGTCTAGTCTGTCTCCCGTAGCAAATACCATTTGCGGCCACTGGGGACAGACTAGATCCTAGGCTAACAAAGTTTCTGAAAAGGTCTGAGTGACGTTTCAGTTTGTTAAAGAAGCAGACGGTGTTTATGATGGAGTCATCGTCAGTGTTCTTCACTGTGACCTAAGGTTGAAAAAAATGTGATAAAAGTCAAACGTTGCTTTAAGTATAGTTTTAAGTTGGGTTGGGTCCATAATGTGGGTTTGTCCATAAACTGGGTCTGGTTCATTTCCCAAAGGTGTCAGTGTTCACCTCTGTGTCCTGCAGGTCATCTACTGGTTTGGATGTAGCTTCACAATAACACATATGGGCAAAATGGAGTCTGATACTATTGTTTTCCAATCTAGTTCTCCCTTTCCACATGGATAGAGAGAAACTTTGGAGAAAATCCTTGTTTACACGTGGATGAGAAGAACAAATATATAGATAAAATGATCAGTTTGGCCAAACATCCACTGGAGTGTGGAGCTGAAGCACTGTGAGCAATTATAGGCCCCATGAAAGCCAGACCCTTTATAAAAGTCAGGAGGGGAAGGGGGCATGTGGGGTGGGGGTAAGTGGGGAAGGGGCAACAGTTTTATATGTTGGGAAGTGTAATGCTTTCAATGCCTGCCTCATTTATACAGCAGATCTAACCTGTATCTACTGCCCATCTCCAAAGCTCAATACCCCCCCCCCTCTCCCAAAAAGCTGGGCCTTATGAATTTGACTTTAACCTCTTAAGCCCCAAGAGGGTTTTCTGTCAAATTCTGCCTAAAATGCATGACCAAAATAAAGCAAAATACAATTAACAAACAATTGTTATAATGTAATGCACCATATTATTACATTTTCTAGAGAATAAAAACACTTGCAAATGCATTTTGCAGTTTATTACAAAATACGGCTCAACTTCGGTATCGGCCTGTTGCGTTGGATAATATGTTCTTTTTTCTGCCATCATTTCCTGACGGCTGAAGTTCAGACACATCTGTGTTCTTACAGATACTGCTGTCCACACTGAAGAAAATATATAGTGTAGTAATATTTATGATGTTAACCATCACAATTTTTATTTTATAATTGTAAGTAAAGATTTGGCAGAGAAAAAAAAATTGTATCAGCTCCAATTGTCAGCTTAGAAATATTGTCTAAGGCTGATGAAAAAGAAAAAGGTACTATGCCTTAAAAAAAAAAAAAAAAAAAATCCATATTAGTCGATCACTATTTGTCATGGCCCCCCCATTTACGCTGTTGCAGTGTGATCCCCCTTTAAGTTCAGTACTTTTCTATTTCATTCCCATTCTCACATCATGCCCAAAGTAAAATTAACTATTCTGCATTAACACAGCCAGTAGTTAGAGGCTCCATTTCTGGCCAATGAGTCGTCCAGTGAATATTTCGAGGAAGGGATGTTTGCAGCGTTGACACATGCTGCAGGCTCTCACTTTGGCTTCAACAACAACAACAGGTTGTTTTTCTTGACGCTTCATACTGACACATGTAATGTGATTTCAAGCCCAGCTCCTTTTTCCTCTACAGCTTTATGTCCGCTCAGGCAGCTGCTGAACACATTCTGACATTTATTTCACAGATGACACATTCAATTACAGATTAAAAGCCACACTGGGACACTAGTAGATGGTATAAATAGTAGAAAAATTACATCAGTCTCAATTTGTTTTAGAGTATGGATTTTGTGATACATAGCTGGTAAAGCAAATGTAAAATGGCAGTGGTATAAAGTACCAGTGGGAGACGTGAACAGACTAAACTGTGCCTCATCTGCTAAAAAGAGGAAGAGTCATTGTAGACGCTGTCATCATCACGCTGGGAATCTTCCACTCTGTTTGGAAATTAAGAAAAACTGCAAACAAACAAGAGGAGTTGCAAAAAAAAACAGTGGTGTAACCTCCATTATGTCCACATGGTTTAGGTGACAACATTAGACAAGTAGAAATCATTACGAAAAAAGTTTGGGATTTTTTTTTGCATCTTTTCTTCTATGTATTATTGCAGTAAAGAATTGTTTTAATAGAGTAATGGGTGAAATCAGCAGCTGTAGATAACCTTCTTTGACAGCTCTTTCCTCTCTGTCCTAAACTAAAATAAACTAAATATAAAGACATGTGGCACAACACTAATAATAATCAACTAAATGGATGCTTCTATAACAAGTCTATGAGGGTGGATATAGCGACATAGTCCAGACCACAGGTGTCAAACATAAGGTCCGGGGCACAAAGCCGGCCCACCAAAGGGTCCAATCCGGCCCTTGGGATGAATTTGTGAAATTCAAAAATAGGCTTTAAGATATTAATAATTTTTAGTTCAGGTTAAACATTCAGATCAATTCAATCTGAAGTGGATCAGAACCAGTAAAATAAAGTAAAATCACCATAATATATTTTCACATATTTACACTACCACAAAGTATAATTTATACTATACTAATAGTCTTAAACAGAACAGAAGTCAGTGCAATTTTAAGAATAATCTTCTTGATATTAAATATTTTGCCTAATTTTAGATTCACTATGATCTGTAATTTTATAATAAACATGTGGAAAATGATAAATAAAGACATAATATTGTTAAAATTAGGCTTATTGAAAGGATAGTTTGTCAATATAAACATTTTCATTACTTAATTTTTTTTCACTCTAAAATATCTGGGGTTGACATTATTTATGTATTATTATGTTATTATTTCACTGGTTCTGCCTGATTCTGATCAAATTTAAATAAATGTGGCCCCTGTACTAAAAGGAGTTTAAATTAAAGTTTGCTGAAGCATTTGGCCAATGAAAAAAGTACACCGTTTTAAAAACTATCAATATACCATGACATAAACTATATATTATAATCTGTATTTGAAATTATATAGTGATATACAAAGCGGATGAAAATGGTTAAATAATTTACTAAAAAGTTCATATCGTTTATGTATTATTCAAAGATAATCATATGAGTTGACATGAGTTGCACATACGCAAAACCTGATTTGACTTAAAACTCAAACCGTGAACTTCCTAAAGATTTCATCTTATTTCAAGAAATTGTACCAAGATCATTTTCACTTGTTCCATTGGCAGATTTTTTTTTTTTGCTTAATATTTTTTTTCCTTTTGCTTAATTCAACCAAGAAAATATGCCAAAGAAATTAGATATGATATGAAATTAGATAAAAATCTATTCTTATATCTCACTAAAAAGTTCCTCTTTAGCCGATTATGTCTTATTTTAAAGGTGTCATTCCGCTGAAAACCACTTTTCCACGCTCCTTTTGGAATCTGATGGGTCACCCTGACTTACCAACACATGCTGCCTTTGAAAGTGGTTTGTCACCTCTACTGACTGCATTCACAGAAAACAACGAAAGGAACGAGGGACCCAGAAAAAGCCGACGTCAAACAGACTTCAGCGTCATCCACATGGTTAAGCCCGTCCCTGGCAGCAAATCTGAAGTAGCATTAGCATTAGCATCTACAAGAGAAGATGGAGCTACAGTAGCTGCTGCACCAACTGGAAAAAAAATGGCGGATCCAACTGCTTCATATCTTTTTTTCCAAACAAACCACGGCATGAAACCTAGCTGGATGCTACTCTGGTAAAGGTAAACACATACACAGCGAGGGGGGAGGGGGAGTGTTCCTTCACGCATTCTGAGCCAATCAGAGATGCCTTGTGACTGTGTCATGGACATGTATGAGGAAGTACCGGTAAACTCTGTTGTTCGACCTCAAGTCATTTTTCTACCGTGAAAAAACATCTGGAAACGACGTTTTCAGACATTTTTTTTTTTAAATAGAACCAACACACAATGTATTCAATAACAATGGAGAACACAGTAATATTAATGAAATAACCATGGAATGACAGTGAGACATTTTGACTTGAAATTAGAATATATACTTGGTGATGTGGCAAGAGTTATATTTTTTCACCAACTTCAACAGATAAGTGTGGATCAGTAAAAGTCATTTATATTATATATTCTGCAGAAGCAACAGTTTCCTCTGAGACACACAGTCTTTCTATGGATGTGGAGAAAGTGATTAACTGTTGAAGCGAACATCAAGTCAAAGTCAGAAATACTCTGAATAATTAATCATTAAATTAAGTTTCCACTTAAGTGTCCTAATATTTACAGCCACTTCTGCTGATATGATACTTTGTAAAACACACCACTAGTGCCAAACCAATTAATCAGTATATTCCTACTTGAAACAACTTCAAATTGTTAATACGTACTAGTTTGGGGACATTTAAAGTGTTTGAAAGAGGCATGACTTTTGATTTCTACTTCCACAGTAACACATGGGTACTTTTACTTAATTAATAGTACTTGTTTGTCATGTCGTGGTTTGGCAGAGCGTCTGCTGCTGCAGTTTAGAGGTTAGGAGGTGGCAGTCACGTCTACCATCGTCTGGTTTTTTTTTTTCTTTTAGTTCAACAGACAGTGATGAGGCCGAAGGAAATGTTTGACACTCAGCCAAAGAGAGGAATATTTCACAGAGATGGATGTCAGTGTGGACACCTCCAGCTGGTGGAAACACAAATGGGTCAATACTCTGATTGGCACATATAGCTCTGGAGTCACGGGTCAAAGCCATCAGCTTGGAGCGTATATGGATACTGTAGACACTACCTGTCACATTCAGGAGCATTTTCGTCCCCAGGAACATCACAATCAATGCACTTTGTGATCTGTAGATTTAGTTTCCTTTATTCCCAGTTGAATAAACTATATCTACATGATGAAATCATTCATGTTTATTTGTAAAAAAAGACTGAAAACTGGTTAAAATAACATTTTCAATAGACATTTAGACAACAAGTCCCAAAGATATTCTACGATGCCATGGCTTTTTTTTAAGAGTCATTATTAACATTGTTACTAAATTACTTATTAAAACAACTAATCATTGTGGTTCTTTGGAAATTTCTAGATTTACCACAAAAAAAAAAAAAAAATCAGTACACAAATTTCAATGTTTATTACTCTATCAATCATTTATTCAAATAATCAGTATGTTATTTGTCTATAAAATGTCAGAAAAATATTGTACAGATGTTGCAAATGTCTACTGAGGAGAAGAAAGCTAGAAATATATACGTCTGATAGCGTCTTATAACTGTTCGCAAATTAGTTGATCCATGTAATAGAAACTACAAATGTTTGTTATTATTGAGTGGAAAAAATTTTATATTCAGTACCAAATTAAGGTACAGGTACAAAGTTAGGTACGACCTAGTAAGAATTGCCAATGAAAATAGTTGATCAATATCATATCTGTTGCACTGTTGTGTGCAGAAAACTAAATATTTACTGCTGGCATTTGCTAAAAAAAATACACCTAATTCTGAACTAATCATGAAAACAGTAAATGTAATTACTTTATTGTTACAAGTACAAAAATATCAGATAATGAGAATGTATTTTATAAGTCTCTCTCTCTCTCTCTCTCTCTCCCTCTCCCCTCTCTCTGGACAGATTTTCGAAAATATCTCTTCCTGTCATCCTCCAGAAAATGTCCCCAGATGTTGCTAAATAAACAGGCTTTGATATTCCAGCGTGTTTTATCCCTTGTTGGCCCGTTCACCGTCTTTAAACAGATCTGTGGTGTTTGGTGACAGCTGAACGGGGCTCGCCGATGCCAGTAACGACACCGACATCAAAGCTCTGCAGCTGTAACACAAACATACAGGAAGAAAAGCTGCACGGCCATGGATCCGTCTACAACTGCGAGGTTACAAGTCAGCTTTCAAAAGGACTCCTGCGGCTCATTTGTACACGATGAAGAAAAAGAGGGCACCTCTCAGTGTCTCATCGACACTCACTTAAGATAATAGGGCCTGTTGTGGTGGGTATAGATTGTAAAATAAACCTGATAGCTTGTGCATGCAGCTGAAAGGCAGATAAAGGGCTTTAGAATAAGGCTGTGGTGGTCATTTGTCAGGATAAAAGCTGCATGGTGTCTGTCAGCCAGTGTGGAGCAGATGCAGGTGCTGTTCATTCGGATGCCAAGGATTTGAGAGCATGCATGTGCAAGCATGTGCAGGTCATCTGAGGCTGCACACGTTCACATTACAGCAGATCTGATGAGGAAGGCAACTTTTTTTTTTATCACATCAGTTAATTCAACCGTATACTTCTGGGACCAGGACACCTCAGTGAGCACTGCATTTTACACATGATATACTGTGAACTGCTCAAATTCAGATGATTCTGTCACAGTTTTCACAGTAGATGTAATTAATGTATAATGTTTGAATGCTTCTTTTTTTTTTTTTTTTTTTTTAACTTTGCTCCCTCTTTTTTCACTTTGGTTCCTAAACATGTTGATAAAGCACATAAAATACACATATTTCATTTGCCACATTAATTATATATTTTTTTTATTATGGTTATGTTGTTATTTAATGCTTAATTAAGATGGATAATATCATAAATCTCCTCAGATTTGTGATCTAATCTGCATTTTTTTTTAACCTCCTGAGACCCACTCATGCCTTTTTCTCCTCTGCAGCAGATACAAGTTTTATGGATTTAAAGTCCATTCCATTAAAATAAATAAGTAAATAAGCAAGTAATATTTTTAAAATTGTATGAAAATAAACTGTTGCATTTTGTAGTTTCCCATTAAGATGATTGTTCAACTTAAAAAAAGCTAAAACTTTCACTTTTCTGGATCTCAGGAGGTTAAATAATAAAAGTGGATCCAGAATTCTGATCTAAATCATTGTGAAACTTCCATTTTTAAGAAAAGAATGCACCCTTGTCATCACAAACTCATCTATTTTCAGCCAAATGCCAATATTAGTATGATAGATTAAAACATTAATCAATAATCATTATCATAATAGCTTTATAATTAATATATAGAGAGCGTTTAAAGGATGTTTTTCTTCTTCAGTAACAAGAAACCAAATGGTTTATTATGTTTTTAAATGATTATTTTTGGTCAGGCCATGATTAAAAAAACAAATCCATAAATGTAGAGTTTTAATATAAACAAGTGCATTATTACAAAACATCAACACTTTTTGATCATCATCATTATTGATGTTTTGTTCTTTGATTTGTTTTGATTCAATTTTGTATGTGTTCAAAATAAAGAAAAAAAGAAACAACACTGATTAGAGTTAAGGAAACACTTTGAAGATATTTGTGACTATAGATGACATTACCAAGAACATTTTCCCTCAAGATTAAATAAAAACATTTATTGTAAAGACATCACAAAATAAATGAAATATTATAATTAAATATTATAGCCTCGCCTCCTACTGGCTATGAAACATCTAAAAACAAAGTATTGCACTAATCTCCTTTTTACTGTATCTTAAACTAGATTGTGTTTCATTTCTTTCATTCTAATCCATGTTCAGATTTCCAGCTCATACCAGTTTTTTTTAATCAAGATTATATCCAGGTTTTAGCGTCTGAAGAATAAAAAAAAAAAACTAACAGAAAAACATCACAACATAAACTGGATCAAACCAGATGACTTTCTACAGATGTGTTTCAGTCACTTCAATCGGATTTCAGAGTGTTTTTTACTCTACAAAGGCATTAAATCCACAGTGACAGAAATGCTGAGTTGAATCCATGCTGCAGAAAACAACAATCTAAGGACTGGCAGCTAAAGGAAAAGTCTGCTGGTGCCGTATGAGGCAGGCATTTGTCCAGAAAAAGTCAGAAGGAAGATAATATTATCCAGAAATGTTAATTAATCTGACAGTTTGTTTGACAAGCGCAAACTTTTACTCAATGTTTGTGTTTAGTGTTGATTTATAGAAGATGAAAAAGAATGTACGACACTGACAATGATATTGTTCTATTATATTCTTACTAGGGTTGTTAAATGATTAAGGTTTTTAATCAGATTAATCATGACAATAGGTTATTAATATTAATGCATTAATTAATATTAATGCATTAACTTTGACAGTCTTAAATCTTATTTAACATAAACCATGACTATAATAGAAAAACCTGCAATTCTACATTAGTTGTATTGATTATTGTTTTTGTTTTTTTATTATTATTATTATTTAGAATTCATGTTCTATTTTATTTCACTACTAGTTTTATCTTTAGTCAAAGCTTTGTTTGGTCTGAAAAAAACTTAACGCTGATGATTGGACAACAATTTATTTTTATTTTTTTTCTTCTCTGACAGTAATGGGATTATTAAATAATCTGCATATTATAGCCCTTTATTTTAGAGGTAAGATCGGGCCTAAAAAATCCAGCCCGACCCGACCCAGGCCCGCAGGCATTAAAGCCTGACCCAGCCCGAGCCCGACCAATTAACTTGATTTACAGGCCCGAGCCCGAAGCAAACCCGAAATTTCAATTTATCCCATAGTATTTTTGGCAGAAAAAAAACGCAAGATTTTTTTAAGATTAAAATAATCTACATATTTTTTATTATCATGATAAATGCATTTACACAATGAAATAACACTGGAACACAGAATAAGAGGCAGAACAATGAGGGTGAAAGACAGATCTTGATGCGCACTCGCTTAATTACACGTCACTCTTACCAGCGGTGCGTGTTTGCCTTTTCAGTTCTCCTGTCTTAAGTTTATCTTTGATTTTTTGGTGCTCCATATCGGAATCAAAATAGATGTGGAAACGCGGAGGGAAGATTACGTTCACGAAATGCCCGCAAAGCCGTGCGCAAAGCGTGCTCTTGCTCTGCGCCTCCTGTTTAGTAGTAGTTATATAGTAATTACCTTCTCTGTTTTATCCAAATTATTTATTTACAACAAGTATTCCTTAGTTTAGTATCCACACATCATTTTAGTATACATTTTTATAAACATATATTTAGTTTTAAAAAGTCAGCGAGAGACAGACCCGAATGTAATGATTGAAATTTTAGGCCTGACCCGACTCAAATTTCGGGCCGGGTCGGGCTAAAGATCTTACCTCTACTTTATTTATTGTATCTCTAATTTAATGAAGGATCAAATTTCTATCTGTTGAATATGTAGTTTTATTTGTGGTTTTTGTTTTTTTTTTTTTTAATGCTTGAAGGCACATAGACTTTCACATATCACCAGATTGTTGGTGTATCTTTCAGACTAGACAATAATCATAAAGGGCAGTCTGTGGAAAATAGAGAAAGAAATTGAGAAAAAGACATGAATAGGCTGTGATGGGTTATTTCTACGCCCACATCTGCTGTGACCTGCGCAGACGTCACACGCTCAGCATCACTGACCATCCTGTGATTACCTCCGCCCTCAGCACCGCTCTACCTTTACACCGTCATCTCTCTTTGAACCTTCACACATGTTGCCTGATACCAGAGCCCCGCGGCGCCATAAAAACCCACAAATGTCAAACACAGAACACACAGACACACGTGTCGTACATACACAGCGGACATGCCTGACCTTCACTGTCGTCTCCTGAGGCCGAGCAGCAGAAAGGCTACCTGTGTTCGCTCACAGATCCCCGTCAGCTTTCTGCACATGCTTTCACGGCAGCTCTAATGAAACTGCTTCGGCCTCACAATGCCACCTTTTCTGCTTCACGAGTTGATCTGAACGCACCTGATAGGAAAAAAGAGGAATTGGTTTGCACAAAGACCTGCAGCTGACAGTGACAGTGCTCGTCCACATTAAGGAACTAAATAAACATAAACTAAGGGCATGACGTCCTTTTGCCTGAGATGCAAACAGGTGTCCTGGACTTCCTCCTCCAATTAAAAATGAATCAAAACTGTACGAAATATCACACTATCTACTAGGGGCGGGAGAAAAAAACATCGATCACCTATGTATAAGGATTTTTTGTTTTACGATTTTTAAAAGATTATTTTGTTCAAAAATCGATTTTTTCCCCCATATTTAAATGATTCATTTTAAGGTGGAAAAAAATACAGCTTGTAAAGACCGTAGACAACTTTATGAGTCACTCAGATGTATAATATGCGTCATGGAATACATAGAAATCACCTCAAGGAAGGCACACGGATGACAGCTAGCTTATTATCGTATTAGCTTCAACAACACACCAGCGTTAAACAGCATTAACTTATGCACAGATAAATGATACACTATGTTAATATCTATTCCAACTGTATTGTGTTATTAATCTCACGCTGTGGTATTTACACACAGTCATAAACCATGAATGCTCTATGAATTAGAGCAACAACACAACAGCTAATGCAAAGCACACCGGTGGTGAGTTCAGGACTATCTCTGGTGCGTTCAATAGCACGGAATATCTGAAAACTTTGAGAAAATGAATTGTTCCTGAATAAATATAGTTAAAACAATCAACAACCATTAAAGTGTGTGGTCTTTCTAACAGAAGGGAAGAGCAGAGCTGGACATGTACACTTTAAAGTTCATTTTATTATGAAGTATGTTCATTTAAAGGCTCCTATTTGTGTTGTGTGCAGATAAATGGAGCAGTTTACTTCTGTCAAGTCTGGTTCAAATATATTACTGCTGAATAAATCTTAACCCACTCACATATGATGTGCATTTTTTGGGGGAAATATGGCGCCTGATATGATGTGTAGGCATCATCATTCAGATTTTTCACATGTTCTGGTGTTAAAAGTCAAGTGAAAAATCAGGAATATCAAAGAATCGCAATTTAAATTAAATCGGCACCCCAAAAAAAATAAAAAAATAAAAGAATCAAATCGGAATAAAAGCATATTGTCCCAGCCCTACTATCTACTGTAAATATGTCTGATGCAGATAATAACTCCTGTAGATTTATCATATGTGCCTTATTACTCAGTGACATTGATGTAAATTACGACTGTATTATGGTCAAAACACACAACAGACTTCACATTGTGGGGGGGGGGGGTTCAGTACTTTGACTATATCATTTCCATTGATTCATTGATGCCAAGCTTATGTGCAGCAACTATATTTCCTCCTTAGATCATTAGCCCAGAAAACATAAATTAACCACATCATTTTAGAGCCGTAGGTTTACATTATGTGGAAAAAAGTATCAGCTTATAGACTGGAAATGATGGTACTTGAATGATACCTTTTAAAAGTATCTTCATAATAACTGAAAGCTAAAAAAAAAAAAAAAAAAATTCATTGGATAAACATTATAGATATTAACCTGGGGAACCAACATTTGTTTCCAGAAGGGTTGAAAATATTAATGATAAACTGTTTATGAAATTCCAGATGGTTAGTATTACTATTTAAATCTTAAATATCATTAAACCATGTTCAATTACTGCACTTTGAAATTTAATTTACTGGAGAAGCAGCAGCACTCCAGACACGCATGCACATGTTTGCAATGTTACATATCTGCTGAAACATTTATTGTGTCACAGCATGAGGAATATGCCACTATTTACGTCACAGTGAATGTATTCTGTCTTCAAAGGTAAAATTTTGTCTATTCAAAAAAATTTCTTTTGGCTGTGTATGTTCTGTAATGATAGAAAAACATCTATCGTTTTGTATTTGTTGGAACCAAATCACGCTCTTCTTGATCATTTGTATTCTTCCACATTGATGCAAGTGCGGAAATTGCATGACGATGTAAACAAGCATGGAAGAAAATGAACATGACACAGAATTGAGTCGCTCTGAATGGAAAATACAAAGCAAAGGAACATATAGAAGAACATGTTCTCATTTAGATTTGGTGCTTTACTGTATATACAAATTTGTACACAATATGCATACGTTGCTTTAGGCTTGTATTCATTTTTATTTGCTGCTACACATCAAGCAAGTTTGGGTTTGATATTCCTGGACCCCATAGGACTGATGTCAGGTGGTCTGTGTTCGTTATTTAAGTGAATATGGACCAGATCCAGTTTATCTTTTTTGTTGGATGATTTAACAAAGACAAGAACAAGGGCGATAAGATATGACAACTTAAATGTAATGGTTTGCCTTCTTCTAATGAGCATCTTCGTAACAATTTTCACAACTGTAACATGGTGCACATTAAGGATGTGTCCAATGACGTGTCAGTATTGACAGACAGCTGTCTCAGTCTATCACCATCAGCTGCGATGGTAGCCACTTACTCTGCCAACTTCATCTGCAGACAGACCACAATTGTGAGTTTGTGCCTGAAGCAACTGACAAAATGGTGTGGAGTTTAAACTGCAAGCTTCAAAAAGTCCTCTGTGACACCTGCAGGCGACGTCACCAGCGGTACATGGATTTTTAAGTGCAATTGATGCTCCCGAAGCCTCGAAACCAAACACATTTAACCCAGTTGTTTTATCCATGCAATGTCCCATGCAGCAGACTTTGACAGTGTTTGGGTTTCCTGCATCTTTATCACATTTAGACGTCACTCTGATAGCAGCACAGGTGTGCTCAGTTAAAATGTGAACACCTGGTACAGCATTTTGCACCATAACCTAAATGTTAATGACTTGAACAGTTGGTGAGAGATCTGACGGGATAACAAGCTCTGATGAGGCCCGCAGAGTTAATCAATGCAAGTGGTATCTGATGAGTTGGTGGTAAGACACTAGACAGACATACAAAAGACACAGCCAGTGGGAGGCACAAGCACAGTCAATGAAGAGCACAATGCAAACTCAGCAAGTGGGAACTGAACAGCCTGCAGCGACAGAGCACACACACAGGAAAACTTAAAAAAAAAAATTAAATACAAAAAAAAATTTAAAAAATGACACTTTAGTTCAGTCAATGTCATATGAAATGCACCCACAAAACTCTGGTTATGCTCAGATGGAAACAGATGGGAAAGGAGTTTCACAGCAGGAGCGTCGATGTGCTACAGAGGTCATAAATCAGCCATTAGGTAGCAGTAGCCATGCAGTAAAGGCCAGCCATGTTTCAATCAACACGCCAACAGACAAGCTGACTAGGCTCGAAGAAAAAAAAAAAAAAAAAAAAGGAGGCGCCCAAGGACTCTGGTTGGTTTGATTGAGAGATGACAGACTGAGGAGAAAGACATAAATTGAGCTTTTGAGAAGGAATAGAGGAGTGAAGTTCTGAAAAGAGGTGGGAAAACTGTGCAAATCAACCCTTTCAAATGTGGTTTATATATCTGCAAAGTTAATGATCATACATACAGTTCAAATTCATGGATATCCTCTCAGAAACACCCTTCATCTTTTTTTTTTTAATCTCAAATTATGAGTCCTTCGGGACAGGGTTTGACAGTCATTTATTGTATCCAAATACATTAGAACCTCTTATCTAAATCCAATTATTTTTGCAATATTTAGTAATTATAAAGGTTTATAGTCCTGAGTTAATGATTGTGTTAAGATCTGCAATCAGTTTTGTAAGAAACACTTCAGGTTGATTAACTTTAACAACGCGTAAATGAGGTGAAAAGCAGAAGATATTAACGTGTATTTTATCTACATCACAGCTTTTAATTTTGCTTGATAAACGCTGCAATTTTCTTATTGGTTAATTACATTTTATCACTGGCTCCCATTAAGCCGAGAAGGAGAAAAGGATCAGTGCGAGTGATTGAACTTGCTTCTTTTTTTTTCCTCCTCATTTTGTTGGTCACTTATCTCAATTTCCCATGGGTAAACACACCCAAATAGACTTCAAAATCGAATTTATCTAATGATAAACAAAAAATAAAAAACCTATCTCAGTTGCTGAAGGCTGGAAACATCTTTCAAGACTTAAGTTTTGGGTTGGATTTGATCAAATGGGAATAATTATACGTACATGAAAATCATTCTGGTCCAGCATTAAGTAAACATGGCCACAGGAGATGGAAACACACATTTCTAGGCCAATGTGGAGCTCAAATCCTACCTCTAGGATTTCGAAGAAACACAGCAAAAGGCAGCGAAGGACGTGCTGAATTCATCTCAGACATTGTGTGATTACCAAAGCTGAGGCTCACAAGATGAAAATCAAATGTCCTCACTTATCCCCTGTTCTCCACCTGGCAACAAGCCTTATTTCTTTTTTTCCGGAATCAACAGAAAGGAAGTGAGGACATGGTTTGTTTGATCTGACAGCCATGTTTTTGTTTTTTGTTTGTTTGTTTGTTTGTTTTTTTACTTGGGCCACCAGACAAGAGGACAGATTGTAATCAGCTGTTGGGGAGGAAGCAGATCGACAAAGAACCAGCTTTGATTTTCACTAAACACCTCGTGTAGAAAACTGCTCCTAAAAGCCACAGTGAAGAAGAAGGAACTGTTGGACTTAATCCTACAAAGTGTTTCAATTATTAAGGTAACAGAAGCATTTCGGGAAAGATATAACTTTCATTAAAAAGAAGCAGAATTATACTTTCCTGGTTCTTTTTTTTTTTTTTTTTTTTTTTTTTGGAAAAGGACACCTAAAAATCCATCTTAGAGTCTGATTCTGAACCTGGAAAAATGACTGAACAACAGGAGTGACATCAACAATGGCAATTACAGCTAAATGGTTCTGTTCAGCCCTGACATTAAGTCCATCCTGTCAAATATGACCACATGCTGACATCTATAAAAACAGGATCTGAACTCACTAATGATGGGTTTCTGGGTGCAGAGAATATATGTGAATCTCAATGATCTTGGACACGTTTATCAGATTCACTACATCCTTTAAATCATGACTTTATTCTGCACTTAGGATCTTTTATTCCTTTATCTACTGGCTTTTTGAACAAACATGATTTAATCTGGAAGCTTTTTTTTTTTTTTTTTTTTTTAAACGGTACTGAAGTTGCTTTCTCTGATAATCAATCTAGAGATTCCAACCGTAGGTCTATGTGCTGATTTTTCTACGGTATGAGCACAGTTAAAGTTAAAGGAAATGTGGGCAGACAGGAGACACAGAAGTGTCAAAATAAAACTAGATTGATGAATGAAACTGTGGATCTATGGTTGATCACCACTTTTATTTTTATAGGAGCTTTACATACGGCCATAGATGTCACTGAGCAGCATTGATTGTATGTTTTTTTAAGCCGAAAATAAACCCCTTAAAAGTGACTTCCTAACTAGATAAAGTGGGGGGTTTTTTCACTCAGATTTTATTGAGTTTTCTCATTTTGCAGACATCGTAACGTACTTTCACATACACATACACAAATATCAATACAGAAATTAAAAACAACAACAATAATAACAACGCTGTCTTGTTAGGAGTGCACTGTACATTTTGCAGTGTTAATTTGGAGACAATGGGACCAAATACACTCTAGAAGAAGTTAAATAAACTCTCTAAGTGTTGATTTAACACTGCAAAATTTACTGTGTAGCATTCCTTCTTGTTAATTTTTTTTTTTAATAAGATCCTTCTATTTTGTCCATTTGTTAAATGTCTTTTCTGTCTCCTTTGTCGCTGTTCAAGCTCTTCAAAGTTGTCCATTTCGACCAGTTCTTCTCCATTTGTGCTTCTTGTAGTCTTAGGCCCTGTCCCATTTCTCCCCCTAACCCTAAAATTTCCCCTAACCCTAGATTTTGCGCGTTCATGTGTAGGGGTAGGGTGTCCCATTACCTAGGGGAGTAAGTGGGAGTGCGTTTTTGCCCTTAAAATCAACCCTCAAAATGTAGTGAGGTTGGTTGCGGACTTCGTTTTGAGTGGAAGATGAATTTACCCATGATGCACTACGAGCTCAGCGAGCCGACTGATTTCTGACAACAAAAATGGCGGCCGCAGCTGGAGGAACTGGACCGTCAAGCTAGCGGTAATGCTAACGTTAATGTTATAAATCGCCAACTATTGAAGAAAAAATACATGAAAATATTTAAATAAATCAACATACCCGAGACAAGACCGAAAGGCAAAGTAGACGGCGAATGCGTCTTCTGTTTTGCCGCATTTCTTCTCTGCGCATCCCGAAGGTAAATAAACAGAGCCAACACAAGAGGCAACACAGCTGGGACCGACATTTGTCCTCCGTGTAAATAGTAGTCAGCTGCTGTCAGTCTTGCGGAGGGGTGGTTTCATATTTCGCGGGGTAGACTTGTCAGCGTGTGACGTGAGCACGTTTGTTACGTTCACTTCGCGAGTGGTGTCCCATTTTCAGGGGGAATTATTTCCCCTTGATGAGTGGAATTTACTTTTTAGGGCACTTAAAACCAAGTGGAAGTTTAAAGGGGGAGAAATGGGACGGGGCCTAAGTCTGTGTGTTAGTTTTTCCATCACATATATTTGTTCTATTAGATAAAGTGTTTAATCATGCGTCAGGTTACGGGTCTAATGTATGTGGGTACAGGTTTGTAAAGTGGACATGACTGACCTTTAGTAGACCCTCTGTTGATGTAGAGTTTGAATATTATATTAAGTCCTGTTTCGCTGTTTAATCGACTTTAGCTGAAATTAGAAGCTACTTGGCTAGAGCTACATGTCAAAGATGAGTGTCATTAGTTCTGTTCACATGGTCAGTAAATGTGATGCACTGATATGGTGGAAGATGATGATTATCTATGAGGAATTACAATTAATGAGTCAGAAAGGACACGTACACTGATTGACTCACACATCCACGTGACTACAGTACCTGCTTCTATATAGTTCATGAACAGAATATTTTATTATCTGTCCCAAATGGTGACAGAAATTAATCTTTTATTTACACATTTAAAAATGATAAAAAATGATAAAAGTGAAAAATAAATTAAAAACATTTGATCAGCGCATTTTAAAAATATGTGCATGTTGAAGAGTGCAATGTTCAGGGTGTTCAGGATGGTTAGGGCAGATTGAATTAAGGTTTTTTTTTTGTTTTTGTTTTTTTTTTACAAAAACATGGCAGTCCACTGGTGGGCTTCTTTAGAGAACAAACCACTTTCAAACGCAGCATGTGTTGGTAACTAAGGGTGACCCATCAGATTCCAAAAGGAGCGTGGAAAAGTGGTTTTCAGCGGAATGACACCTTTAACATGAATGTGAGATGTCTGGAAATGTCATTTGAAAATGACAAATGAGGTGTACAGCGGTACATGCTCTTACCAAACGGTGATTGGCATATCATTCTGTTGGATGTTATGACGTCTACTACTGCACCCTAGGGGCTAACATTAAATCTGATTGGTTAAAGCAGCCATTTCATTCCATTTACTTAAAGCTCCAGATCCTGCCCTGTTAATTCTCAGCCTGCAGATAGATTTCTCTTACCCAGTAACACATGATGGTGTAATATGATTGGACAAATGCTTTAGCATACACATACACTAGTGAAGCAGTGTGTCCAAAAGAAGAGTGACAAAATACACAAAATAGACAGTTAGAAATGACTTAAAACATCTTCATAGAACACATATTAAACTGTAAAATGTAAATCCAGGTCAGTGAGTGTAATTCTTTAGGCTGATGGTGTTCTGTATTGTTTATGCAGCTATTAGGATTTTATACTGAATGGTAATGATGACATTTCATTTCTGTAGTGCATCTATGATGTTGTGTGATATGACTATCTATCTATCTATCTATCTATCTATCTATCTATCTATCTATCTATCTATCTATCTATCCATCCATCCATCCTAATTGTTGTGGTTTTATGTCACTCCTATCAAATGTTGACTGAGTGGCAAATTGCCAGTTAAGGCTATAAAAGGTTTACTCTACTTTATCCTATCACTCACATTGTTAGTAGATTTGAGACACATTTCTTCACATTCTCCAGTAGCCAGAACACTGACCACTGAAAGACTGAACACTCAACAAAAACAACCTAAAGTATTTTACAGACATTTTCTAAAAGCTTCCTGAATAACCTTCCCCTACACGTAATAACGTGACTATTTCACATAATTAAAAAGAACCACATCACCATGTTTCAAATGTTTAAGGACTCCTTCACCTCTACAGCTTATGTCATGCAAGAGAGCTAATAAAGTCAGAATGATAAAACATGTCATATTGGTATTTTAAGCATATTGATTAATTCACAGCATTACCTCATATAGTGTAAGAGACAAAAAGCACTTCATCATTAAAACCACTACAGTCACCTTTGAGGATCACAGTTAGTTACATTTATGGACAAACACCATTTCAGTCTGTCCATCTTGAAATGAACATGTGCCCTGTGCTTTAACCTATAGATGGGATGATATGGATTCATTTCAGATCCGATCAGAAGAGAGCACTCAAGCACATCCTCTTCAGCAGGTGGGGTCACATATATCCTGACAGACATTAGAGGTCTATACAGGGCAGATATTTTTACCTCTTGACCTGCTTATCATGTCAGATACATGTGTGACAACCAGTGCTGGGAATAACAGTGTTAGAGTATAATGGCATTACTAACACACATTTTAAGTAATGGAGTAATTACTTCTTTACTTTATCCATAACTGTATTACCGTTACTCTGGAAATAATGTGACGCGTTACAATTTGTTGAATTGGGACACAGTGTTGCCCTGGATACAGACGACAACTGGGAGTTTCGGCAACATGTTAGTGCCACATATGTCTGCACTAAGATCACATTCAGCTCAGTGTAGAACGAAAGAAAAAAAAAATCGATAGAAAGAAATCGATCATGATTTGCTAAGAAGTTGTATAAGCGGGGTCTCAACTGCCCCCCACCCATACACACACACACATAGAAGGCAAATACACACAGACACACACACACACACACACACACACACACACACACACACATTTCAGTTGTAATAGGAATTGCAATATTAATATTTGCTTTTCTCTTTGCTAATTTCTTTTCTAAGCAAGTTTCTGTGCCTAAATATAAAGGGTGTATACACTTCAAATGATTGTAACATAAGTTATTTTTCATGAGAATTCAGTAGATAAATGTATAATAGGAGAAGAATATACAGACGTCGTTATATTGCTTTTTTTTTTTACTAATAATAATAGAATAATAATTTATATTATTTCATCACTGCCTGTTCACCTGTGTACTTAAATGCAAAGTTAAAGAATATTAACAAATTCAAGGAACTTTCAACAAATATTAAATTTTCAGTATTTAAAATGCACTTCCTGTTTATAATCTATTGCAGGTTGAAATCTGTTCATTTTGAATAAATAAATGTTTGGCACCATTTTTAAGCAAAAACAAAGTAACGCAGAAATACTTTTCCTGGTAGTTCATTACTTTGCTAGTGGAGTAATGCAGTTAGTAGCTCAATTACTTTTTTGGGGGAAGTAACTAGTAATTGTAATTAACTCCTTTTTTTGACAACACACCCAGGGTCTGGAAAAGGAGACAGAAGGCATGCAGATGGAAAATAACAAATATGCTCTTTAAAAACACTTCCTGTTAAAAGTGTTTCCATCACTTTGAAACCTGATCTTCACACACCAGCAGCTGCAAACTTCACTAAGAGGTGACTTTTCACAAACATCAACTCACAGACATTCGACAAGGTGACATCAAGTAAAGTGAACGCCACCCATCGTGCTCAGTAGGATGGACAAACTTCAAATGATTTAAACCAAAAGAAACTACAGAGACAGCACATCTTACACTGGCAGGTCCATCTTCCTCTGGACCAACACTCATAACTGTCCAAATCCAATTTGTCCTTTCCTATGTGAGGATGTGTTCATGCCATATGCCAGAAATTAATTTGGAGGAAATCCACGTTGTCTCAGAGACAGAAAATATTCAGACACGTCTCTTTGCCGCAGCCTCATTTATGATGCAGGCTGTAAACAGGCTGTTTTTTCTGCATATAAATGTCCAACTTTTTTTTTTTCTTTTTTTTTTATTAAATCCCACCTATGATTAATATGCCATCCCAACCTGGAAGGACGAGCTGTGTTGAATTTATTATCATAGCATATGATCGCAGACTTTCATTTCTAGCTTTAAAACACTTGCCCGGTGTTTCATCGTCACCTCAGACAGCATCTGAAGAGAGGATGAACCAGGACAGAGACAAAAACTAAACTCCAACTATACGGCATCATAGTGGCAAGAAAACACCGATTAAAAATGAGACTAACTGATAGAAATAACAGAAATAACCCAAAATACTTCTTTGGAGTAACTTTTGCAAAATCATTTATTATCAAATGGATCACAGTTGGGTTGTATTATGGACACATCCTAAATCTCCCAGATATCGATAGTGGCTCAATGATGCCCGTGAGTCAGATAAAATATTCTGGATTTTGGATTATGCAAGGGAGTTTTTTTTTTTTTTTTTTTAAACACTACAAGTGAGAGCATGCAGGCACGTCTCCACCGACTCTCCGATCAAACTTATGCCCAGTGAGCTGCTTCAGTCTGATATTTGACAGATGTGCACCTTCTCCACAAGCATCAGCAGCCGTCCGCTCATCCTTACCCTACTGGAGAGGCTTCAGAGGCGGACACAGACTTCATTGTTGGGAGGGAGTTTAGGGACCGTCACAAAATATATCGACCGACAAGACAAAAAAAAAAAAAAAAAAAAAAATTTCTTCATTAAATCAATTGTATATTTATCTCAAATGTATAAAGAAATATATGAATGAATGAACATAACACATACAGTGTTCAAGATAATAATAATCATTTAGAAATCAATAATACTGAAGAGAAATCAGAAACAAAAACAAAAAAACCCGACAAAAAGACAAAAAAAAAACCCCATTGAAATATATAGGAGAGTATATATAATATCTCTCCTATATTGAATAGGAGAGTAGACGGCAGTAATAGAGTGACATTGATGACAGTAATGAATCTCCTCATTGCAAGAATCCTAATAATAATGATAAAATTAACTTTATTATTGACTTTTTAAATTAACTTTTACAAAAATCATATATTTAAACGGTGACACAGTTGAAAAGGGATCAAATTCTCAAAGTTATATCCACTACAAATATATGATATCCTTAGACATGAGGAAAGTTGAAGGTTTCATCATTAACTTGAACTTTTTTTCAGTGAAAATCAATGGGAAAACTAGTCCTGCTAAAATCTAACTTCATTTACCAATTCTAATATCTGTCAGAGCAGCAATACAATCCCCTCTGCATTGTTCAGCCCCTAGTTCCCAGGGTAAATGAGGTTTAACGTTTGTTAATTGGACCAAATAATTCTCTGTTGTTGGAGAATTCAGGAGCTTAATCCGGTTAAACTTCTTTTCCACTCTGCGCGGATAAAGTGCTGAATGTGGATGCAAGCCGCTGAGGGAGCAGCTAGCTCGACAAAGATATCAATATGGACACCTGTGGGCCATCCTGTTGCCATGACCACCGGCAACAGCAGCAGAGTCACTGTATCGTCACCGGCTACCGGCGGGGAATCAGCGCTTCCTAAACAAATTAGCCTGGAGAAAACTGCTGAGGCTCCAACCCTTTAATTACATCAACCTGAAACCAAATTATAGGCCATCTCTGCTGCGTGTAATAACTAATGCACATCAAACAAGGGCCGCTCTCTACCTTCCTCCTCCTCCTCCTCCTCCTTTTTCCTCCTGTCCCACCTCATCATCAGTTTGGGGTATTTATATGGAGGTATTCACTCCCAGGAGAGACAGAGAGAAATGTCAAGACAAGGGAGACATGGCTTATCCTCCCTCCCTGGCCTTTTCGTTTCCCGTTCTATCACTCTCCATTCTTTCTGCTCCTCGCTCGCCTTCCTCATTCATTTCTCTTTCTCTTGTTATCCTGTCATCTACATTGTGAGGAGCGTCTGCAGTTCCTCTGAGCCTGGGCTGTGTAAGCAGAGCAGTAGAGATGAGAAGCAGAGGCGCTGTACTCAGAATATCCAAGTGCAATAATTTAAGCATCACTGCCACCAGAGGAGAAAAAACAAGATATGGAATATATGAAGAAGCAGAAGTCAAACTAATACAAGAATGGGTTCATTTAATTAAACTCTTAGAAAGATGTCCTCTTGGGAAAACAAGTTAATATATATGTTTTGTTATTAAGCCACATCCAGTGGTCATTACGTTACAAAGCAGACAGATCCATGTTAGATCATTACTGTTAATTAAATCTGACCTAATTAAGGTCATTATGTGCATCAGAGACCCCTAAGGCTTAATAACACTCTTGTTTATTTGATCAAAAATGACAATACCATACTGTAAAAGCATTGGATTACAAATTAAAGGCCCGGGTAATATCTAGGCAAAATAATTATCTAGATATTTTCTGCCATTATTGGAGCGGCAATGATTGATTGATTCAATTGATCAATTAAATCCACTCTCGATTAACTTTCCGGCTGTTAGACGCAATAATAAATTTACGTCTACTATGAGTTGAAATCAGTTATTTTCTTGTTTGTTTTAGAAAAGATGAAATATTTTAATCATATAGTGCTGTTTGTTCCACTATTTGGTTGTTTGTTATCTTTATATTTAAGCAGCAGGATGTTTAAATGACAAGACATGTGAAGGTGACAGTCCTGATTGTTGATGTAACGTTTATTTTTTTTTACATTTTTATCAGCTGACTTTGGAATCTGCAAAAACAACACATTTGAGGACACCTTTCTCTTTTTGGGGACATTGTATAATAAACCAAACAAGTAATTTATTGCTACAAAAAATAGTCAACATATAAATTGTCAAGGACATAATCATTAACTGCTGCTGTTATATTAATATTCAGGCCAAGAATTATTCAAATGATAATGTGGTGTGTGTGTATAAGTCTACGGTTGTGTTTGGAGAACAAGATGGTCTGAGGTAAAATTGATTTTATATGACATTTTTTTTGTCTTAGTTAACAAAACACAGAGTTAAACAATAATAATGTGACAAAATGGATGGAACTATGTGTCATAATAAGCAGTGTTTTGCTCCAATGACCTGTGAAGGTATTTTCAATTGGCTAAAAAAACTACTTACTTTGCAGCCATACTCTGAAATACTAATAAAATAAATGCATTTCTTGTAAATAAAAAAAAAATCTATATAACCCTGTTTTGCTGCTGCATCCGTCTTAAACTCTTATCAGTTTATTATAAAAACATGAGTTTGTCTCCGCATTCACTCTCTTTAGATTCAAAGACAACACTTTGTGAAGTCATATTGTTTATCTTCAAATCATTACAGCACCATCCATGCACTAAGGCAATTAATTACTGAATTAAACCATGCTGGTGCACAGTGAATGCAATAGGCCCTGGGGGCTTTTTTCTCATTACCAGGTACACACTGTCCTACACAGAAAATGCAGTGGAGGCTTTTAATAACATTTAGTATTCAGATTCAACTGTTGTATGCAGCCAGAGCTCCAGCTTCCAGGGCTTCAGCTCCAAACTGGGATCAATTTACAATCCAATTAATTTAAATTGTGTGGAAAACATGTTCACGAGGAGGAAAACAATTGGCTGTCCCATTTCAGCAAAGACAAACATGGTTTTAGAAAAGAAAGAGGGGAGGGATACTGGACATGTTCGACATGTCTGCTTTGATTCACTCCAGAAAATACTGCTCTGTTTACAGATGTACTTTTTTAATAGTATTTTAAATCAATTGAGAAGCTTCAGAGAGCTTCATAAAAGCAGCCTTTTTACGTAGAGAAACAAAAATTTAGCACCAAGTCCTAAATTTAGTGCTAAATCTAAAATTTAGCACAGCACCAAATTTAGATTTAGCACCAAATTCCACCATGTTTGTCGTCATCCACATATTTTATTACCAACGGGTCTGATTAGTCATCTTTTTCAATATCCCTTTTGACTAACACCTATTATTATTTCTATTTTCAATCACAAGCAGTGGTAAATCAGTGGTAATATCTGAGATTGAAGCCAATTATGGAGTTGGATATTCATGAAATTGTAGCATTCCTGAATGATGGGGAACATTATGATTTTTTTTTGTTTGTTTTTTGTGAACTTCAGGTTCATATTTTTATTAAAACTGTATTTGTTGAGAAGTAGAAAAAATTATTTAATAGATTAGTTTGTTTGTTTTCATCCCCTTTGGGAAACTCATCTTCACAGATCTTATACATCTCCATGTCTAGCTTTGCATTAGCATATTACACAGACAGAGATCAGCTAACATTAGATTAGATAACAACAGCAACAACAACAATAAAGAAAAGCCTTACTTTTACTTTTAACTGGAAGTTTCAGTCTTGGAATGCAATGGGGGTGTTTTTGCCCCTAAACACTTAGAGATATGTTTGTGGAAACCTTTGAATTTTTTATTTTTCAGTGAAAAACAGATAGCTGTCTTTGTTTAATTTAATAGTAAAGTAGATGTTCATAAAAATTCTGATTTAAATACAAAGGTTATTATATCAAAACTGGCAAAACTGAAAAAAAAAACCTAAATTTTTATAAATACATATCACTAATCAAACTTATAAACACGTGTCTATGAGCAAATTGCATTAGTTTTACTGGAGAATCAATGTTGCAGAAAATTAAAGTGTTTCAATGTTCACTACAGAGACTCTGAACATCAAATGTTTTAAAAAGCTGAAAAAAAACTGGATTTTTTCTTCTAAATGATTTAATGTTCTGATAAGATTAGAGGTTGGAAATGTATTAAACATTTGATATTAATAGATCCTTTTGTTCATTTGTGGCTATTTGAGGGTAAAGAAAAAAACATTAGATCAAACATAAATAAACAAAACAAACATTTATGTATTTTTAAAATACTTTTATAATGTCAAATAATGGACACTTCCTTGGTTAGTGAGATGTTAGCTTGTCTTATTTGTATTTATATTAAGCAGATTGTAAACTACGATCCTGATTTGTCAAATGAGCAAAGTTTATGTATTTTTCTGTGTATGTGTTTATGTGTGTGTGTGTGTGTGTGTGTGTGTGTGTGTGTGTGTGTGTATGTGTGTGTGTGTGTGTGTGTGTCTAAAGGGTCAGTTCCAAATGCGCCACATGTGAACATCAACCTCCCCGCTGGCAAGGTGCTGGGCAAAGCCTCACTGGCTGCCATGGAGATCAACCCAGACGCCTGATGTAGCAGAAGGGAAAGCAGTCTGGCCCCGTTTGTCATTCAGTTGTGTGCTGATTCACCCTTAAAACCGGGTAAAGCTAAATGAGGGGGGGGGGGGGGGGGGGGGGGGGGGGGTGAAGTGATGTCGCTGTGCCAGTAAAGACACATTTGAAGCCCAGTGGAGGATCTCTGATGGATGAGGTAAACGTCGCGCTGCTGCAGACTCCCTAGTGGACACGATGGTGTAAAAGGTTTTTTTTTTTTTTTTTGACTGCTTTACAAAGTTATCTTCAAAGGAGCATGTGCAAAATTCACCAAGATATGCCCTTTCTGCATATATAAAACCTATTATCTTCACAAAAACAGCATTCTCCTGTGACGTATGTGACAGACTAGTCTATCAGTATCAAAAGCATGACATCTAATTTCACCAACCTGCCTTACAACTGTATCCTTCCTGAATAAAATGAACATTTTTCAATTCAACTTCCTTTCCCCCCCCCCCCACTCTGTCCCCACATCCCATGACTTGTTTTATGCACAACAATGATGTGTGGAAGCTTTGCCAAGCATATAAATCTGGCTACGAGGACAGGCTCATTGGCAGCGCTGAACAGACAGCCCGGTGGTAAATCCAAAGACAGTACGTCTTTATTATGGTGTGAATGGATGGACCCGCAGACGAGATGTGAGACCAAATAAGAAGTGGGAGACAAAGGATAAAGGATGAAGTGGGAAAACAAGGAGAATTTATCAAGTTTTCCATATGGTACAAATGATCATCTGTCAACTAAATCATTTAATCCTAAATGGGAGGCTCAGGATGAAACCTTCATGGGTTTAATTAAAGACAGAAGATGTGATGTTACGTGGACTTTCACTAAGACATTTGGATGCTTTAGGATCTATACTTTTTTCTGCCTTAGTCTTATATATACAGGCTGGACTATGATATACATATATATACACAAGTTAGTGATATATGTATACTAATCTGTTCAGCAGAACATGGGCTATTTAAATACATTAATTAAATTAACACCATTAAACAAACCAATGAAGTGCCAAGAGTCTCCTAAAAATATAAAGACATCTTATTACATATAGGATAAATTAAAAATACATGTATAGAGGTACCCACAAAACTACACTGGAAAAAAAATCTAAATTTCACTATGTGTATTAGTCTCATTTTAGTCCAAATATCTGATCAGACTTAAAATCAGAGGAACTTTTCGGTCAGATATAAGAACTTATTTATAGACAACAGATCTGAAAAATCGTATTTAAAGAAATCTAGAAAAAAAATTTCCAAGATAATTTAACTTGTTCCAATGGCAGATTGTTCTTTTGCTTGAATTAAGCAAAGGGGGGGGGGGGTGATTTGCCAATGGAACGTGTGAAAATTCTTTTAAGATTTCTTTAAATAAGATTTTTTTTAATATCCGACTGAAAAGTTTGTCTTTAGGTCATTGTATCTTAATTTCCATGTGATGACATATTTGGACTTGAAATGACAAAAAAAACAACTAAATATTTTTTCATAAGTGCCTTTCATTTCATTCAGTTTAAAAGGCGAAAATGTGAAAATGCATTCCAGAATGGAAATCTTGAAAACTATCCCATTTCAAACAAAAATATTACTGTTACGCATGCGTGTTCACAAGGCAGCATTCTATCACAGCACCATCTAACAGCCTGGTATGTATATCCAATCAAATTCCACACAGTCTTGCATCCCTGTATGCACGGAGATATCTTAATGACAATATTTGTATAAATACAGATAAAAAAGTTAAGATGAGAGATGCCAGTGTTATGTCTTTTATCCATTTATCATCTCTGTATAAATGTAGCCTTAGGTTGTTGGAGTGTAATGTCTGGTTCCTTAATACAATGTGTTTTAAGCATGTGTTTAAGAGACTTGTGAAGACTAGTAATATGGTCTAATTACCCCGCCCCCAAAGGGGAGAGAGGTGTTGTTGGTTTGTCCATCTGTCTGTCTGTCTGTCTGTCTGTCTGTCTGTCTGTCTGTCAGCAGCTTTGCACAAAATCTACTGGACCAATTTCCATGAAATTTTCAGGAAAGGTGCAAGGTGGTCCTGAATAGAGCCTATTAAATTTTGATTAATGTAGGTCAAAGGTCAAGGTCACAGTCACCAAAAATGTGTTTTCACAATGATAAGAGATAGGGCAAATCAGGTGAAATCTGTGCAGGAGGGGAGGGGTGTTCCTTGTGTCTGGCACCACTTGTTTAATATGAATCTGACAGATTATTATGAACAGAACAGTTAAAATAAACTGTGTTTGTCAGTATAATTGAACCCATGCTGAATCACTGCACATATTCACCAGTTATTGGAATTATTGTACCAAACATGTCAGGTTTCCAACAGCGGAGGCAAATGAAGGAAGTTTTGTGGAAAATTGTCAGGAGAGCTGGTCTGAACTTAAACTAAAGCCATATAAATTTGATCTGTTAGTGGTGGAAGATGGAAAGTCTGGATCTTCCTAAAGGAACATGACATATTAATTTGACGCAATCCAAAGGTGTGAAGTTTTTTTTTTTTTTTTTTTTTTTTTTTTTATGTGACGACCAAAGTACTGGCCTGAAAGACTTAGTGCCTCCTGATTGAAAATCAAACACACTCCCCTGCTGTTCATTTGCCTTTGAGCCTCACACCATCTCTCTTTCATCTGTCCTTCTTCTCAGATATGTATCCTTGATCGCTCATCTTTCTTCGATCTCTCTCATTGCTCAGGTTTCATCTCACTATGTCCCTTTAGGGGTTGTGTCCTTGTGTACCAGAGGAAAAACAAGATGAGAACAAAACAATCTCAGTCCCAGCAGCCGTGTGTTTTGATTCCTCCATCCCACAGACAACGCAGCAGCCAGTCTGCTCCACACAACGTCCATCAGGCTGAAAGATGCAGGTCACCCTGAAAAAAACATCTACCGTTCCCTACTGGGATAACAAGCGCAACACCAAGTCTTATTTTAACATAAAATCACAGTTATTTTATGATTATATGAGTGTTCTCTGTTGGAAAAAACTGCCTCTGCCTCTTAAACAAACCTTTTATTAGGTTTTTATACATAGGATGTTGGTTTTATGTGCACAGATATTTAATTTGGGTGGACAGTCAGATTTATTTATTATTAATTACTCCAACAAGGAATTGGCGGAGTTGTGTTTTCATCAGTGGTTAAGTGTTTGTTAGCAACATTACTCAAAAAGTTATGGACAGATTTTGTTTGATGGTGGTGGTGGGGGGTGGGCATACACTCTCAGGTGGGGAGGGGGTTGATGTGCCTTGGCCGAGTCTGCGTTCTCCAAGTGCTTTTCTAGTGTTTTTATCTTTTTTTTTTTACACTTTGTTTATTAAACAAAAATATTTCAAACATTTTCTCAATAATGTACTTTTTTTCCTTTTTTCACAAAGAAATATATATATATATATATATATATATATATATATATATATATATATATATATATATATATATATATATACATATATATACATACACACACACACACATGTATACATCAGTATAATCCTGATTATATGCTGTCACCTCCTTCTTAACCCATTACAACCCAGTGATACTTTTGTGGCAGTTCCCAAATGAATTTTTCCTTTCTATTTAACCTTTCTTAAGTTATTCATCACCAGTTATTATTAAATTATCTTTTGTATTTTGCACTACTTTCAGTGAAAATCTGATATTTTCCTGTATGTAATTCACTGATCATGCAGAGGTTCATAAAAGCTCATAATATCACAGAGAAAATGCAACCTTTTTAACAAAATTAATCATTAATTGAGCATAAAGCAAGTGTTTTTATTCACTGTCATTAATCCAATTCCATGGGTTTTACAAGTGAATCAACCACAGTCTCTGAGCATCCAAGTAGGTCACATCTGATGAGCATGAAAAGATAACAAAGCGTATTTCATATCAATTATTTACAAGTGAATTGACAGGTTTGAAACAGTTTGCATCAGTAGATTTGAGGGATTTGAGGAAAAAGGGTTTATATGAAGTTATGTTGATCACATGTATAATAACTGTCCTGTTACTTTCATAGTTTAAATGGACTGCAATACAAAGATCACCATTGGTAAAACGAATAAAGTAATACATGTACAGCACCACATCAGCCAGACACAGATGAAAGTGTTAGAAATGTATTGAGTGCAATGCCTGTAGTTAATATTTAATTTTCCATTTTGGTTAATTTTTATTTATATATCCTCCTATTATCCTCATATATATATATATTCTTTATGACGCTCTCATGAAGAGCAGATCGTGTCATGGCCCTGGAATAAATAATAAAAGCATGTGTGAGGCAGCGAGGCAGACAGACAGGCCCAGATGTTAGAATAAAAGAAAAGTGGGTCAGGTGTCTCGCTGATGCTAACCGACCAGTGAGCAGACGGCTCGTACTAATCAGGAAACACAGTTAAAGAATGTCCTTCACGCTTTAATTTAAATGTGAAGACATTGGTTCTACCTGAAGTGGGGTGTTGATGTGTACATTTAACCCTTTAAACTTCCAAGGCTCCACACAAGTAGTCACTCAAAAATGTTAAGTAAACCACCCAAACCTGTCCTGAATGTCACATGACCTAATGTAGTTTGACAACAGAGATTCTCACACATTGGAATATATAAAACACTTTCAGATAAAATAACTACAGCGGGTACAATCACTCATTTGTTCAAAATACAAATGTCAAACAACTGATCTGAACCTTTATGACTCATAATTATCCACAGAGGAACCATATTCTAACATAGTCCAACAAAAACATCCAAAATAAACTAAAAAAAAATTGGCCATATATCATCCAAAACACATCAAAACATCAATAAATATCCACAAATGCCCATTGCATCATTCAACAGGACCCGCCTCCAATATCCCAGTATTTTCATCTTTATATTTTCATTCATAATATAAGCAAACACCAATTGCATGTTATTAAAATGGTTCAAAAACAGCATTAAATTTACTTTATTAAGAAATGTAGGCAAAATTGAGTGGAAGTTTAAAGGGTTACAGTATGGCCAGTCTATTGGCTGCATGTCATTGTTTGTTTTATTAAAAGGTCAGAGGTCGGGTGCAGTTGTAACACCTATGTCATGGTGCAAATTGCTCCCTGGGGTCTTACTGTCGATATATCATTCCCTGCTCTGAGGGTTATGTACTGTGGACCTTCACAGCTCAGTGATGTTGCACACATTCATCCATCTAAAACACCATCCATCCATCACTCTGTGTATCTCCCTCATGTGTCCATTCCCCTGTGGGCCGCCATCACTTTAGCGTCTGATCAAAAGTGACAACAAGCGCCGAATACAAACCCTCCTTCAGCCAATGCGGGGTGATCATGCAAATCTGGATGGTTACGACATGCAAGCATCTCCCTTCCTGGTCGTAAATGGACCATAAACCCACCCGCTCGTCAATCATTTGAGGATCATTTGACAAAATCATGCAACACGCCCAATGTGGATTAAAGCTCCTTATTGAAGGTAATAACAACAATTATCACTGCAAAGTTAAAGAGTCTCCTTTGTCCTTTGTTCCCTCATAAACCCAATTACACATGAGTTTTATGAACAAAAACACCTTGTATTAGTGCCTTTAAATAGCTTTTACAACAGGTCAGTGGCTTTATGACTAACACTCCTGTTATTATGACCATCATATGTACAGCTGCTCTGATATACATCATTGTTTTATGATATGATGCAACAAATACAACGTCCAGGCTTATCAGACGGATATAATAGTACAAGGTGAGATTTTACAACTTGGAGAAATGTGTCCGATATCATGGTAAATACTAACAAATAATACACTGTTCATTTTACAAAGTATTCTGTGCTGTAGCTTGAAGTTAATGTTTAAAACACATTATCAGTTTGACTGGAACTAAACTAAATAACCTTGGTTTATTCATTAAACTCATTTTTCATTTGATATTAATGCAACTTATAGGCTGTTTTACTTACTTACTTTCTATTTATGTATTTATTTACTGTTTTCTTGAGACATCTGCACATTCAGCCTTTTCCCCCAACAACATTATAATGCTATTCTGTGCATTTATTTACAAGATGTTATTTTTTACTGATAATATTCAAGGTTCAAGGTCAAGGTAACAATATTCCCAATATCCCTGAGAGACAATTTGATTTATATCCAGCAATAACAGCAACCAAACAAAAATCATTGAACTACAACAAATACAGACAATTCCAAATTACACTTTGTTATTTACAAGCATGATTGCAGCACTAATAAATGACTTGTTTATTGTATCTGTATCCTGGTGACATGAGAAATTCACATCATAAGGGACGGACTGGATCAGCCAGGACTGAACAGGTTTTCATCAGTACCTGGTCTTTTACAGAACATGTACATTGTGTCACAATTTTACTGGAACACCTCATATGTAGATGTTCATAAAAGCTGTGAGTAAATTCAGAATGGACACAAATGGAGAAAAATTCAACATAACAGAAAAACTGTGAAAAGAAGTTTCTACAACAACTGTCATTGATCAAACTACATAGACTCATTGATGAATCAATTTGGCAGAAGATGAAAATGTTTCACTGTGTAGACTCTGAATGTCTAAATGACTCATATTGAATGCAACTGAAGCTGCATTTTACCAGGATTATCTAAATATACTAATAACAAAAATGGCTTAAACGTCATTCAACAGCTTCTGTCATTGGCAATTATTTAAGTCAATCATGGATTTTTCTGTTTAGAGTAATAACATTTTTTTGCTGCTGTTAAAATAAAAATGACCTTATTTTTTTCAGTTAAAATGGTATGCAGCAAGCAAATGTAGCGATCTTGAGCGGCTGTAGTCACCCGTGGCTGCCCTGAGCGTGGTCGCTCAGCGTCTCCTGTTCTCTGGCAGCGAGACGACTGATCGTGGTTCGGTGACAACGCATTCGACGCGCCACCTTTGCATAGCTGAGACCAGCCAACAACATGCCGAGTGCCCGTTCGCTCTCCTGTGTCATAAGTCACGGCGTGACCTTTGAAACAATGACATTTTGTGTTTTTTTGGGTTACCTTTAAATAGACTGTCAGCCGCACCTCAAATTTCAACTCAAAAATTATGGCACCCCTCAAAAACAACATAATGTCCGATATCGTAAATGTGCTCAAAGTGGCCACGTGACTCGCATGAGCGCGAAAACAACAAATGTTTGGTCTGTAGCTCTCCTTTCTCATACAGAAACAAAAGCTGAACCAGTTTTGGTGTTCAAATTTTTAAAAACGTTATGATAACCATGCATTTTTAATGATGCCAAGTGTATATATATATATATATATATATATATATATATATATATATATATATATATATATATATATATATATACATATACATATATATATACATATACACACACACACACACACACACACACACACACTCCGCAGTAACACAGAGTTTTGGTCTGTTGCCAGACACTATAGCATGTGTCCTGAGGTGACATTCATGAATGGTAGATATGTCTTGCACAGCTGGACACTTACACCACAGTGTGGACCTAAATTAATTGGAAGTTAAGTTAATTGGTTATGGACTGCAGATGTAGACACTTTCGTAACAAGCATGCACTGTATGCTGCTCATTTTATCATGCAGAAATATACTGAGTTAAAGCTGCAGTGTTTGATAGATTTTTTTTTTTTTTTTTTATCATCACTGGGACAAAAAAAAATCCATAATTACCCTTCAGCAAAATGTAATTGAAGTGGGGTCTGAGGGGTCATGAGGCTTCTGCATCTATGCACTCCCTCTGTTTTCAGGCTGTGGAAAATCTAGTCAATGACATCAGTCTAATCACAGGTGTTTTCAGACCTGGAGGGAGGCTGAATGTGTGATTGATAGACATAATTACCGAACACTGATCAGAATCTATTCAACGTGGCCTGGAGGCAGTTTTGCTGTTCTAATCTGTGTCTCAGTGCAGAAGCTTAAAAAACTGGTTCCGTGTTAATATACCAAAAAGAAACAGTGTCAGTTTATAAGTCTTCTGTTTGGGACCAAGACATGAGAGCTGCAGAAGGGAGGTGTATATTTTCAGACTGTGACCTTTTCAGTCATCATTTCAGCTCCTGCCATATTAATGTGGACGAATGACATGAAAGCCACGCCAAAATAAGAATATCACAAAAGTCAAACCAATAGTTTTCAGCACGATTTAACTAGTATTATTGCCATCACTCAGTGTGTTATTGCTTTGAAAGTTCCCTTCCTTATGTGAAAGAAGAACCTCCAGCTGCAACTACATCCTGAAATGCCAAGTTTTTACAGTATTTTAATTTAATGGGGAGTCATTTTAATATCATAACATCCACCCTGTTGCAGCATATTGCACTCAAGAATCAGCCACATACTCCATATAATGTTTGTCCTATTCCTGAATGAACCTGGAGGCTGCCTGACCTATCTATAGCACTGAAACATTATTGAGCAAGTGTGGAGAAAGGTGTAGATATATGGGTTAGCTCTGAGTTAGGACATTTATATAAGCATGTGAACTGAGAAATTAAAGCCTGCTCTTCTATGCAAGTTCCCCATGAATTCCAGGAAGAGGAGTCATTGTCAGAGGTCGGTGGATTTTCAAGTGTACTGGTGTGGTATGAAACACTATAAAAGCCAAAAGTAATGAGGTGTGATGACACCTTGCAGGTCCATCCTCAGGGGATGTATGACCCAGTGACGCATGTCTGACAACAGACTGCAGGTGACTCATGGGAACAAAGACCTTCATCCTGAAGGCTCTAACATGCTTCATCCACACCCACTGAGGCACCTCACTGGATTTAGACACTATTGGGATAAAGCTACACATATTTAGAAATATACATTTAACACTGTGTATGTCTGCTGTTCCTTCCTCGTCCAACTAGTGTTGTAATCGCCAATTAGACTGTGTCCTGGAATATGACAGACCACACTGTGGACTCATGTACCGGTGCTATATTTTGCTCATTTATTTTTTTTTTTTCAGTGTTACATTATGGTACATAATACATGCTGTTAATGTCTGCTGATGCCAAGAAGAAACAACGCATCAGGAGAGGCCTTCTGTGCAGGAGATTTTGTTGACATACTGAAGTTACAGGTGCAGCTAATAATACTAGCGATGGCTGCGCTCCATTTAGTTTCCAGGCCTGTACATGTGCTGTGTATGCAAACTCATTGACATAACTTTATGCTTGATATTTTGCAGGTCCAGCTTCTTTTGTCTGGCCTATATCACTGTATATTGTAATTTTTGGAAGTTATGAAGATATCACTAGAGAAACTTTCAGAGGAAAATTGGAAATTATTTTTGAACTGTGGAAGAAAAAAAAAAAAAACAATCCTGAGACTCAGCCAGAGTAACATTCCCAACATTAAATCCAGGTCAAAAATGCTTTCAAGATACAATATATGCAGAAATATAGACATAAAAGTATCTTTAATCCCCAAACTACCATCAATATTCTTCAAATGTGACTAACAGATTCAGCAATAGAAGAACAGTAGACTGGCTGTGGGATTATTGATTCCATAGGAACGTTTGTGTTCATGCCAGTCTCCCACAGTTTGTATGTAATTCAATTTTAACTGAAATTACATTATCAACATAATGGTACCCAGCATCAACATAATTGTAGTAGGAAAACATTGATTCCAAACATGTTCATTCCAACTGTTTCATTCACTGACTGCACAGGTTCAGGTTTAAGGGAACATAGGGCTTTGATTATTAAAGAAAAAATCTGTAAAAAATCAAAAATTATTATTTAAAATGACTTTTTACATCATTCACCCAAACCTGCCGGTAGATGAAAAGTAAAACCTTTCAATTTCCCTACAAGAGAATCAAGAGACTGACTATGATGCAGGTAGAATTACATTCATACCAAAATGTAAATGGATTTGGGGTTCACTTATATATTGATGAAATTTCCTTGAGACTGGATTGTTTGAATACTGGCAGAAACAAGCACAAACTCAACCAATAAAAACTACGGGATTAAAGCCAGAACCCTTAAATGAGGAAATAGTGTTAACCAGACCCAGCGAGGGCTGTATATACATCAAATATGTCGACTACAGTGTAATACTCCCACTGAAATCACTCTAATTGGACTTTTAATTGCCGTTTGGTTAGCTTCCAACCAAGAGACTTTGGCTGAAACTAATGTACAAATGCACAAGAGTGGCTGAGTCTGCATTCTATCACGCACACGTACTGTATAGAAAACCAAATCCGCGTTTATTTTCTTCTTCTCTGTGATTTAATAGATAGTGAAAGCAAGGTAAATGGTTTTCCTCTGACAACAGAGGATACATTAGCTTTCACCATTCGTCACCATTTACAATACATCCTGCAAACGCAACCAACAGCATCTATCATGGAAGGAGAGACACCCACAAAACAACTGGAACACCAGGGAGATGATGATTGATTCAAATGGAAGACTTCTTAGGAATCCCAGGCAGTCGGATGCATTCAAGGCATTCTCTCTCACTCACACACACACACACACACACACACACACACAACTAAATAATGTCATTAAAGACAGATGGATGAGTCAGCAGGTGTTTCAATATGTACGTATGCAAACCTAATTTTAGATATGGTGGCTAAACAAATTAAGTACCAGGCAAACAGACACAAAGACAGCAGTATCATCTCACCATCCTGCTGCAGACAATCACGCCTGCGATATGAGTGAACTAAAAACAAAACTGCATTAAATAACACATCTACTGATGTCTGCAATTCTCTGAATGTGTCTCCATTTGTGGGATAACCTTGTAGGTCAAACACTGAGAGTTGGTTCTGTCATCTTCTCTCAATTGCCACTTTAAAACTCATATACTCCATCTCTTCCGCTACTCTTCTGTTTCCTTTTTTTTTTTTTTTTTTTTTTTTTTATGGCAAATTAAATTTACCCAAGCAATGCAGTCCTGTATTTCAGTCTGCCAATTCAACCTCTCCCTCTGCTGGGGATAAAAAAAAGAAGAAATAATTTAGTTTTTTTTTTTTTCTATTTTTACTCCCGTTGCAGATACTGAGCCCTTACCTCATTACAGAAGGTCAACGCTGACACCCCATCATTTGTAGGAAGCTCTCAAAAAGAGCTTGAAATTGATTCATCACCAACAGCACTTTCGGAGGCGATCATGTGACAAACATGAATACAAATGCACAGACGCAAAGTGGTGGGGAATGGGAAGGTGAAGGCCACAGTGGAGAGTTGATCATGAGATCTAAATAGCCACAGGCAGCATGTGTTCTGTCACTAAGATAAGATGCATTAATATCACACTGCAACACAATGGGAGAGTAATGAGAAGATCAAAATCTTAAACAAAAGCATAGAAGTCTTCCATTTGTGCCAGGTTTTAACAGCCATCCTGAGTCTGAAGTCAAAAGTAAATATAGTGTTTCACTCTTTGTAATGTTAATTCATTCTATAAAGTGAATATCTCATTAAGCTGCTTGTCATTTGCAATATAAACCCTCTGTGACCCTTCTTTAGTTTAAAATAAATAAAAGATTACATTACAAATCCTCTCAATTATTCTGAAACATCATTGCTGAATTTCTGATTGTTTAAGTAAGTGAACTAACAGAGATGATATAAAGATATAGTATGTTAGGTAGGTGTGATATGTTGTTTTTTTTATGAAATTATGCAGTTTAAAACACTTCCCTGTCATCTATATAAACTATAATACTCTGCTTGAGTCTGATTTCTTCATTAATTCAACTCCACAGGTACATCTTCAACATTATTTCTGAGAAATGACAACAGAAAGGTCATTTTGAGCGCTGGCCCTTTAAATGTAAATGACACATTTCACACCCTGCCCCCCTCCAGGATGTTGATCATGCTTCTCTGTCCCACTTAACCACTTTTCTTCATTAATATAACCAACGACTGAACATTTTAGGTCATCAGCTCTAAGTTTGGGCATACTGTCAGTATCAACTACAACCACTGGTGCTGATGAACAATTATGAAATACTCACAGAAATGTTTGTCTGAATTTATTTGTCCATAAACAATTACATAAATAAAGTATGGATTTCTATATTAAACGCAATATTATATGTGCCAATGTCATGGCCACTCATTATAGTCAGCAAGAATTAAATCAGCTTGTACAAATCAACTCAATGCCAAACTGAATCTAAATATAAAATTACAGCACCTGGAGGGTTTAAATTCCAATTGTATGAATGTGTACTCTATAAATTCCAAATACACAAATAAATAAAGCTAAAACTAATAAAAGTTCAGCAAAATAGGACCCCTTTAAGAAGCGATAGACCGTACTGGGCCACAATTTTAAGCCTTTAAGTGCATTTTAGCTAAATAGTCCTAATATAATGTATGAATGTAGTTCTCCGTTTGCACAGATACACAGTAAAATATAAAATATATTTTGATAGATGATGTATAACTGCCACTTGATATGTAATCATTGAATTCATTCAAAGGTGATAACAGATGTGTACAAAGTGGAATGTGTCTGATAACAGTGTATGATTACGTTGTGTGCAAATAGTTTTCCATCAGCATAATTTACTGACAGATTAACTGATGGAAAAGAATGAATTTGTCATGATTTAAAGCACGATCCATCAGCACTTTTCATACTTTTCAGAGCGAGCGTACAAATTATGCAAGTAAAAAATAAATCACATTCATATTAAACCATAGCTGTTTATCAGTGTTTTTTTTTTTTTTGATAGAGTCATCACAGAACAGATACAGATTAACTTTAGTCTGTGATTTAATAATTGAGCCTCTACATGCATTAAACGGTTTGGATTTTTTTTGGTTTAGTTCTCCTTATGAGTTTGTGTAACATCTTGTTTTACCATTGTTAAAGAATTCATGATGCAGAAAAGGGTTGATTTCTGACAGGAAAATACAGTATATCTTTATTTTATCTATATCTTGTCAAAATATTACAATTATTTGTCAAAAATAGGCCTAAAATGCAATGTTTCTAGTCGGACAACAACAACACAAGCTATCAGATACAAACAAAGCCAAGAGAAATCTGAGGAAACTACAGTAGAACTGATAAGAACCTGGTTATAAAACAGATATTTTATAAGAGGTGAAATTAGGATTCAGATTGTGAGCTGTGATTCTACCTCAAAAAGATCCTCATATGATCTTTCTAGCTAAACTGTCCAGCCCTGGGTTTAAACAGTTGATCCCTTGTAGAGTTCTGTATCTGTTATCAGAGGTACTAAATTGATCATTTGGTCAAAAAAAAACAAAAAAAAAACATAAAATCCAAAAAATATTGCAGTAAAAATTAAATATACCTCATAAAATCTGGAAAACATGTGAAAAATCTAAATGTAATAGAACTAAAATAGAACCAATCATAACTCATTTTTAATTAACTGACTGATTAGCTCAATTATTTATTTATTTTAGGATATTTTTTTTTTGTGTAAATGCATAAAACACAATCACACCTTGAGGAACTCAGTCAAAAAGACTCTAGATCACTGCTGTGGAATGGATTTTAGTTCAGGTCCCACATACAGACCAATATTATATAGAGCCAAATAATAACAGAATAACCTACATATAAATAATACAAACACAATAATGACTCCATATTTTATTCTTGTTTGATGTGAAAATAATACTATTACATTTTGTCTATAAATAATGACCACTTCAAATGTTTGTCTTTGTTTTAGTGCAGAAAATAACAACTGTGAAAATATTCACATTTGTATACTATGACAAACCAAAACCAATATGAATAACCTGAAATGTCTAAAGAAAATTAAGCACAATTTAAGCCATGTTGTAGTTTTTACAGTCTTTGTACATCTGATCCATAATGCACATTTAAAAATGATGAGTTGAGGCACATTATTGTTAAAATCACATTTATTTTTCTTAAGAAATGTGAGGTTTTTTTTTTTTTTAGATTACTCAAATCCTTTTTGCTTTATAAAAGTAAGTATTTTATAATTTTATTGGGTTTTTTGTTTGTTTGTTTTTTGTTTTTGCAGTAAAACAAAAGCAAAAATTTTGAGTTGTCAGTATTTATAGGTTATTATTCTATCATTTTACTGGTCTGGCTCACTTGAAATCAAATCAGGCTGAACGTGGCCCCTGAAGAAAATGAGTTTGAGACCCCTGCTCTAGATTATTTTTACTCAATGAGCATATAAGCAAATACAAGTGCTAAACACACACACACATGGACATAGGAGATTGAACTATAAACATATAAGCTATGTAGGTAGTATTTAGTGAGGTGGATTTGGTTGGACTTTTGATGAATGGAAGCCCTCAGAGCCCAAACACAGTATTCTCTGTAGGTGCTTCATGTTAAACAGTTGCAGTAAAGTGTCGTATGGATGAGCGTTAACAGTCTGCAGGGCTGGAACTGCCACACTGCTTGCTTGACTGGAATGATTTGTTTTCTCCATTTCAGGTAGTGAAGAAGTAAACAAACTGTGCTTTTTATGCTTTTACATGTCTATCTGAGCGGGTGTCTTTCTCACTGTTTTCCTCTCACTTCCTGTTTTGACTTTTGTGTGCTCGTGCTAAACTTTACCACTTCCTCATCTGAAGCTTATCTTCACATGAGAAGCGACTCCTGCTGTAGATAGAGAAATTATAACCACCGATTACCACAGCAAGAAGCACAATTACCTGAAAATTGTCCAAAAAATAAAAAATAAATAAAAAAATATCGAGTCAAAATCATGAAAGGCGTCTGTCTGGACTGACATTGACATGTTCGCAGCATGAAGCACCGACACATCAGGAAAACAAGTCTCTTTCCTCTTTTGCCTCAATTCACTTTCACACCTGACAGAGCATCAGAACAAAAAACAATTCGTGCAGTTTGTGTGAACACATTATTCCAGCACTGCTCAGAAAAAAAAAAAAAAAAAACAAACAGCGTCTTGCAGTGGAAAACAAGCCAAAATGAAACTCGTGCTAAAAAACAAAAAAAAAAAAAAAAAGATAATGGTCTATGAACTCTGGGCGAAGGGCAAAGCTGAATAAATATGCTAAAACTCCTGACACAAATTACCCAAGATCCCGTAAAGGCTGCTTTCTCCCAACAGATGGGAACCAATTAGCCACCTGACTCTGAGAAAACACTTGGGCAGCCGTGTGGAGCCAAGATGCAAATGAAGCAGAGGGAAAGGTGGACGCCGACCTGCCAACGTCTTGGGAGAGGAGAAATTAATGAAGGAGACCGTAGAGGTGCAGCGTTGGAAATGGAAAGAGAATAAAGTGGGAAATGATGTATGGAGGGCACAAAGGAGCGGCCTTAAGGTCTCTGAGTAGGTTACGGAAACAACCGACGGAGGGCAAAAATATCTGTTGATGGAGAACGTGGTTTAATATGGGCAGCAGTGACTCTTCTATCAGCTGACATCAACATCAGCCCGACATATTCAATTTAAGACTAACATGAACTCATTGATCTAGTTAATGAACAGCTTGTCATATTTATTTAACTGATGCACTGACTAAATCAGAGGCTGTGAGGAGGAGCGCGCTATATGATAATCATGCAATCAGAAATCTGAGGCTTAAAAGAGGGTTAAGTTTGAAGTGAAAAATCTGAAACTGAATTTTTTTTTTTTTTTTATTTATTTTTTTTTTTTTTTAACCACAGTGACGTTGGCAGATTAAAGGTCAGGAGACACAGTGCTCATACCATCTAATGTTTTCTGGACAGAAACTAATGACATTACTATGACTGTGCTGCATTCACAGTAATGGGAAATATCAGTTATTTGAGTTTGTAGACATAATGTGATTAGTATTTAGCATTACATCGTAGTGATCGACCCATATGGATTTTTTGGGGGGGGGGCTGATGTTGATTTTTTATTTATTTGTTTTTACCTGAGTCTTAGCCAATGACCAATAAGGGCCACCAATATTTGGAACCAATACTGATGATTTTTTTTCTCTGTGAAATAATAACAAATATGTACCATATTTTACATTTCTTTTATTTAAATGTGATCTTTCATGTCCTGCAAAAGTCTTGCAATGACCCAGATGTTGCAGATGGGTGGAGGTGGGGGTCACCACTGGTTTTGTTTTTTTTTCCTGTTCCCTAATCCCTTGATTTTTTTTTTCTTCATTTCTAAGGACAAATTACACATAATTGATGACTGACTGTTGTACACTTTACAATAAAAAAAAAGTCATTCACAAAAAAGAAATAAATGTGTATATCATTATTACATTGTAATTCATCAATCAAAATAAAATAATGAGAAAAACATTTCAGATTGAGTTATATTCTCTTCTATTCATACTATGCACCGATTCTTTAAAGTACAGATATGAATCTTTAAAATAATTGGCCCATTATTTTCAGTTGCATTTCTTTGTTTTAATAATTCATCTCCCTGTTTGAATCTGACAACAAAGAACTCTTCATTATATACACTAACTAATCTGTTTTCATGTATTTCAGCTGTTCATCATATTATCTTTGAATGATCACCAGTGAAATAACAATGTACATTGCAACACAAAAGACCAACTCATATACCACAGTGTAACTACAGTGTCACCATGGATACCAGAATATTACAACATCAATAAAACATTTTCAGTCTTTTCAGTCCATCATACAATGGATAATACTGACTTCTGATCGTTCTGTAGACGCTAATATTGTTGCTAAACTAGATGTAACTGCTGTTTATTCTGTAGCTGCTGGATAATGACTATTGGCTGCTTTTCAGAGACTCAAATAATCCCAACAGTGAAACGGAAACACACCTTTTCCTGTCTGTAAATAAGGTGGAAATACCATCATCCTGATTATATGTTTGTGCAACAACTTCAACTGATTAAGTATTTCAGGAGCTCAGGAAAATAACAATTCTCTTGATGAAACTGCATGATTTCATGGTTACTTTAGAAATATGTGGATATATCTCTAAATGACTACTATTTTAGTATATCTGAGGTTTAAGTCTTGAAAAAAAAGAAGTGATTTGGCAACATACACAAAATTTTAACAGCTTATTTCTACACCATTTGCTAAAAATTACTTTGCCACTCCAGTATATTGGCCATTGCTGCAAATGTTGGCACAAGTGGCATAATTGAACTGAATATAATGCTTGAAGAAAGCTATCAGGCACAAAATGTAATAGAGGAAGCCATTTCCTAAGTCTGTGTACAGGAGAAACCTTTGAAAATCCCTAAACAATAATGCAATATGCCGTTTTCCTCTCATACACTTGGTTGGTAAAATTATAGTTGTTAACTGGCTGTGACAAACTGAACCAACCTGTGACATCCATATTTTGAAGATGTGCGTTAGCATGGCAGCCCCGCAAATGGTCCGTTATGTTTGTGTCTTACCATATTTGTTCAGAAACAAAGCTGAAAATCTTTGATGCTCGAAACGGCAAAAATTTTAAAGCATTATTCAACTAATCTGAATATATCAAAATCACCTTAACTGGGAAAACATTGTGACAAAATGCAAAGCTTGATCCAAACCCAAAGCGCCCATTCAATGTGACACTCCATAAAATATCAACCTGTCCTGATTCCACATTTTGGGCATCGGGTTTCAGATATTTCCCATCTATAAAGTAAGAGAAAGGCTGGGATAAAATGCCAGAACAAGTTAAGCTCTAAAGGACCATTTCAAAGCTGCGAACATGTCTAAAGCTCTGCGCCTCAGCAAACTCAAAGGCAATGTTTACCTTCATTCCCTCTGACTGCTCACACACAGCATCAGGCAGCTGTTAGATAAAGCCAAGTAAATATTGGTAAGTGTAGGTGATATAAGGCGACATATTCCCCTGGAGATTCAGTGGGACTGCCTGCAACAGCTGAGCAGTAGAACTGAACCTTTTTCCAAAGGCTGCACGAGGCTAAAACCAAAACAACCATATCATAGCATTCCTTAAAAAATATGAGTTTCATTTAAAATCTTATTGATTGTGCTCCCCATGAGGTTTGTTACAATGGAACAGGATCTTGTGCTAAAAGAAAAAAAAAAAAACACCTCAGTAACATGAATATTAATGACGAGCTCTTTTCATTTACAAGAAAGCACAGATTATGAACAATACCTGCACACTTCAATACTTTTACAGCAGAAAATAGAGAAAAACAACCCAATAGTTCAACCCAAAGTAAAGGTTCTTCTGCAACAAACGGTGAAAACTGTACAACTGGTTATTTCTGGTTTCATTCGCTTCAACCAAGTGGGGTCAAATTAAAACAATTTCATGCAAATGTAGAGTATCACACTGATACATCCAATTTATAAAAGGACATTGTCATAAAGGAGGTATTTTTTGTTATAAGCAGACTAATAGAAACACTAGTAGTCATGTGTAGTTCCCAGCAGAGTAGAGGGCGGTAACATGAGGAAGAACATTTTTCAGTGGAGGAAAAGGGGAAATCCACATGTGCGTCTGTTTACTAAGAAGTCCATGTAATTTTTGGATGACAACAAAAAGAGACATGCTCTCTTCTGTCTCAAAAAGCTAAATCTGTATCAATGTTAAAATGCATCGGCTTTGATGTGAGAAGAAATGAGTGTGAAACTTAACATTGCATGTAAATTATGATGTGATGATGACAAAATGATTGTCTAATACCAATCCAAATGTTGGTGTTTATTTCTGTTCACAGATAAGTCATCATTATATATACATAGTGACTACTTTAAAAGAGTTCAACTCTTCATCAGAACATCTTTGGATAAACACATTTAACCATAAAAAAATCTATGAAAAAATTATTTACTAGGACATGATGAATAAAAAGGGAGAGGACACCTTATATGTTGGTTACTACATGGGTAAATAACAGCCAATAGATTTGATAATGTATATTGCTTTCTCCCATGCTTTCTCATTAACTTGGGGTTATTGGAGTTTGTCAAAATAGGTTAGAGGTGTATTTAGAGTGACATGGTGGACTGGAGTCACTACTTTGTCACTCAGCCTCATTTTTTTCTTCTATAGAGAACACCTACTGAGTCAAAGCACAACAAAGCTTTATTAGTGATAAGTTTAAGAGTTTATTCAATTAACAAATACACACAGAGAAAACCTTTGATGTCATTTCATCTCAGCTGAGAGGGGTGAGGACCAAAAGAAGGCAGAAAAGCAACGCGGCTCCTCGTTCTGAATTCAAATGGAACTCACTTCCCGGTTTCTCCTCTAGCCAAAGAGTTTTGTTAAAACACAAACCCCGCCCAGTGACATCACTCACTGAACAGGAAGAAAGGGCATGTGGTTACATGGGATTGGTAGGTTGGGGGAGCGTCATATTACACAGTTTCATGAGAACACCTCATTGGTCAAATTGCCTCTAAGGCGTGACCCATTCCTAGGCGGGAAAATATTAAGCTGAGACAAAGGAATTCTTAACATTCCTTTGTTCACTTAGTAGAAAATTTCTACTTCAGGAATTCAAAATACATACATAATGGTATATTTACTTCACAATTAGTTTTTACTTTTAGTATTTTTATTTGGAGGAAAGGGTGTAATAACTGAACTTAATTGTAAACTTCATTTAAAATATTGTTACCGAGTTTGGTTTGTGATGGTGTATGTAGAGAGAGAGAGAGAGAGAGAGAGAGAGACATGCTACCAACAAATTGTAAGTTATGTTCTGTGTCTTAAGGATGTGCTTCATCTGATTGCATATACAAATGTTATAACTTTTGCTTATCTATAAAATCTATAAAAATTGTCAGTATTTATCATTACACAGGAACAAACTACATGTAACCCCCGATATGGACCACATTGTGACGCGCCACATGGCATCTGATGTGGTCTCCCGGTTTCCTCCTGGGAGAAGTGTGGCCATCTGACTGTGGCGTCCATGGCGAAATGGCGGAACTTGCCGTGTGTCTCGCCACAGCGCAATTGAGGGCAAGGAGAGGGGCTAATGTGATTGGTGGAAATCTGAGTCAGCTGTGTTAAATCCATTGCACGCCGCTTCTCTTCCCTCATACCCACTTATGCCAGTGAGAGGTAAGGAGGAGGACTTGTGCCAGTGTGCGTGGTGAGTGAAACTTGCAAAACTCATTGGGACACATCCATGTTGCACCAGGTCTGTGAAACTAGAGCCCTTATTCTTCAGTCTGAAGTGTCAAACTGTCATCAGGTTACACACAGGTTCCCACAAACTAACATACCCTACTTCTGCTACAACTTTAAACAAAACCCTCTGACAGACGGAGACACTTTTGGTCATTCACATGTTCCCAAAATCGAACAATTAGTCCCATATAATATGTCTTGAGACCTATGTTAAATGATCATATACTTTACTGTACTTAAGAGCTGCTTTAACATAGACTGCCAACACTGAAAAGCCTGAATACATGAAGCAAATGACCTCAAACGCTTTTATTAGACCTGCATGCCTAATGAATTCAACAGAACATTAATTTAAATAATATATTATAACTAGAGGACATTACTTTTGTTTCACCTTGTCCTTGCATAATAGTTTCTTTCAATCTTGTGTTAATTTGCACAACTGTTGCATCATGTTCTACATTAGGGGTCAACATGTACCATTTATTCCCGTAAGCCCCCCAGTCCTTAACAATGCCATGACATGAGGCATCATTAGTTCATGACCTTTCATCCCCAAGTCATGACCTTTCATTTGTATTTGATTTGAAGTCAGACAAATAGTTCCTGATATGAACAAAGGAGTGTTTAGAGATTTTAAACCTTTGAGCATCCCCTTGTGCCCAATATAGAAATGGTAAATCATCCAGAATCTACTTAGTTCTTCCTCTCCATGATATTCATTGATATATTATATTTAATATATTAGAATAATTTTCAAGTTATTGCATTAACAGGAAGGATATCCTGCAATGGCAGATCGAACAGCATCGTTGCGACCAAAAGCCATTACACACACATATCATACGTGTACACGAGATATAACAACATATAACAATAGATATAAGAGAAGGAATGACTTCTATTATTCTGTTCATGGTTCCATCCATCATCATGGTGTCATTCATTTGATTTACCGTTCTATTTATTGATCTGTTTCTATTATCACTCAGTTATTGTACTGATCATTCTGTTTTACTTTTTATCTGTCATTCTAACTTTCATTCTATTTACGGTTATGCCAATTGATTTATTAATCTATTTATTTATTGATTGATATATATCCCCAAAACTCCATCAAGGATATAATAACTTACAGATTAGTTAGTTGCAGCCCCCATGTTCATATCATTATGACATTTCTTGGTGAATCATGCTAAAAAGTCATTCATAATTGTGTCCACATGACACCCATGTTTGGCTACAAAAAGGCTTTGAAATAATACAAGAGCAGTGGCCTAAAAGAAACTAAAATAAATTAGCTCTATTGTACCACATTTCAATCCACTCTGTGTGTGTATCTGTTTATCCTCTATACTTCAAGTGAAAGTGCTCTATTATTTAAAAGAAGTCAAGTATCTTATCTTATTCAAACTATTTACACACATGACAGATGCATGTCAATGGTTAAAATAACCATTTTCCTGGCAGCTTCATACTGTTTACCTTCTTTAAACAAAGACCAGTAATGTTTGGCTAAATACTTCAGCAGCTTTTAAATAACTCTAAATCCAAATACATCTACAGATTATTAGAGGTTATTTGTTTGTCATATTTCATTTTCTCATATCCAAATGATGCCATTGCAGTGTAAACGTATGGAGAAAATGTCCTTGTTTGATTGTGAAATACAGCTTAGACTTAGTGTTCACCTAAATTCACCTCTATAATCATACTAATATACCCCATCAAATTCATAACCTTTGACTTAAATTGTAGAGTGTAATCAGATTTGTTTGGACTGCCAAACCCTGGAACCTGGCAGGTTGACAGGTTACAACAACTCTGTCCAATACAGTACACAAGGAACTTATGACTCCATGTGACTGTTGTTTAGAGAACGGATTGTAATTAGCCGGTGGGAACATGTAGAAACTGAAACGGGGAAGACAAGGAATGTAAGCATTTAGCTAATCAATTAATCGAAAGAATATCAACAGTTTTACACTTGGACAGTTGGACTATTTGTTGTGCAAACCTGTTTGTACTTGTTATGACTTACGCCTCCACAAGTCACCAACACTGACCCAAAAAAAAGACAATAAATACCATCGACACATTTACACAATAAACCAGGTTTTCCACAAACTGACCTCAACACCTTCAAATCCCTTCTAAAAATTAATTCATTTCATATTGATTTTAATGTTTAACACTTTTATATTCATGTCTTTCTAACCTGCCTTTATCCATTTTTACTGTTTTTCTTGAGGCAGCCATGGTTCAGTTGGTAGAGTGTGTCGTCCACTAACTGAAGGATTGGTGGTTCGAATCCCCCTCTGTCCTAGTTGGTCCATTATGTCCTTGAGCAAGACACTTCACCCTTATTGCCTCCAGTGCCACTCACACTGGTGTATGAATGTTTGGTGGTGGTAAGAGTGGCTGTAGGTGCAAAATGACTGCCACGCTTCCATCAGTCTGCCCCAGGGCAGCTGTGGCTATGTATGCATGTATGTTTACCACCACCAGAGGGCGAACGCGAGAGCAAATGAATAAAGGGTCACTAATGTGAAGCTAAAAAAAGTGCAATATCAGTCCATTCCATTATTATTACTGTGTTGGAATTTGTTTTTATCTGCTGTAGGTAAAGCATATTTAAGTTCCATGAAAAACACTATACATTTTTTTTACTATTAATTCTAATAGTAGGGTTAGGTAGGGTCAGTACCTCTGCAGGGGGGGGGGCTACCATGCCCTGTAGGGTAGTAACATCAGAAAATAGGGTAGCTCAAATTGCTTTGGCTCCCACCTGTGGCTCCATATTACACAGCGCCCACACCCAGGGCAACCACTTTGGCGGGTGGGCTAAATCAGATGAGGGTAGCCATTTGGGTCGCAAACAACCTGGTGAGGGACATGTCTATCCCAGCAAGACTGGACCTGGCAGACAGAGCAGAGGAGATCCAGATGATCCAATGGTCAGAAAGGAAGGGACAGCAAAGATACGAAGTCGCTATAGTCATCCACTGCAGCAGAGGAGCCTCCAGGTGTAAGGGTCTCTGTGCCACTGGGCCCAGGTTCCTCATGCCAAGACGGTGGGATTGCCCCCATGCAACAGCTGTCCCACCTCAAACAATGTCACGCACGGTTCTCTGTGCACACACCTATATACAAGTCCCATGGTGATGGGGGAGTGGCAAAAGGGATAGGTGGAGGTAACCACTGGGGGTCCTAGTCAGAAATCAGCACGTGGGGAGCCTGTGGACAAGTGGTCATCATTCGTGTGTACGGGAATTAAGGAACCCCGACAGCATCCCAGGCCAAGCAGCAGCCTTTTGCTCCCCCTAAAAAGAGGATCCATCCCCCCTGAGAGTTTGCATAGACGTCGTCATTGAAATCGATGGACTACCAAGATTAATTATAATAAAACATATTATTATTATTATTATTATTATTATTATTATTGCTAACAAACTTGGTATTGTATGGTATGAGTATTGTTGTTTTTTTTTTTTAAAATAGCATACTTCAATAGAACTGTTTCTTGTCTTGAGGACACAAAGGACAAGAGTTAAAGGCACCATATTCTGCAATAAAGATTTACAATGCTGATACTGGGAGGGTGAATAGAGATAATGATGTATACAACAGTTAAAAATATGACTACAAGCTGATACTGTCAACTGGGATGTCAATAAAAATGCCTCCAAATTACTTATATGCAATCAAAGTAAGACAAAACATCCTGGAATTCTTTGGAATACTCTGACGTCCTATGGTAATCCTTAGGGCACATGTTTCATCAGCAGCACATGTAAACAGCTTACACACATAGGTATTATGATATCATGTTGACAGGAAACTTCAAGTGGTGAATGGGTTTATTTTTAGGAAGTAAAACTACTTTAATGTGTGTAAAAATACAAATACAGCTGAAAAATGTAATGCAGGATTTGATGTTTAAGAATGTGAAGTTAAGCTAGTGTATCAAATTGAACTAAAAATCCTTCCTGATATACTGTAATGTCATCATCATTTGTGAAATTCTGAGGATTCAGTTGAACTCTTATTATATGAAAACAGCTGGTTTCATCACAAACAACCACAATGATCTGCATTAACAGAGCAGCATAGCCAAAAAGTCATGCACATTTTATCCTTTCTCGTCTCATCTTTACACAGTATCACCAAAAAACTGAAAACATATCTACATCCATGAAGTACAAAAGAAATAGTCCATTTACAAAGAAAACCTTTTCCTCAGAGGTGAAGCAAGCAAAGCTAGAATCTTCCTGGTATTTTTACTTCATCGTTAGCTCAGATATATCAGTATTTCTAACACAAAATTGAAGAAAAATACAATTCTAAAATACAGAAAAAACACTAAAACAATATATATATATATATATATATATATATATATATATATATATATATATATATATATATATATATATGCAGTTAATGTGTGTATTCAACACCTTCAACAGTTTAAACAGTTTCAATAAAACAACTGTAAACAACTGTTCAATTTAATTGAGTTAAAAATTTTAAATCAGATTAATCATGATGATGGATTAATCTGCATGAATTTTGACATGTTTAATTTGAACTATTATTATGTAGAAGTAAGATGCAACTGCAATGCATATGCAGAAATTAAATAAATAAATAAACCACCCTATGGATCAGAGTCATCGATACCCACTTCTGCTGTTTGGATCAATATCGTGCATCCATGCATCCCAGTCCCAGCCTTTACTAAATCAAAAAATGGAGCTGGTTATTGATGTTGGCTTAGTTTCATTGGCTTCGAGTTGTTATTTAGTTTCAGAAAACACCTCAAATCCATCAACATTATATATAGAAAAGTTAATTGCCGTGACAGGTAAAACCAAGTAAAAGCTGACAACACAGAAAAGTCAAACCATTTCAACACATAACTGATCAACTGTCCTGCTTTTATTGGAAAAACACTTGTCCAATTATGGCCCAGAAACAAAGGATGACATGGTGATAGATGGACAGATCTGCTCGCTGCTATATCCCCTCATATTATAAGCTCAGCGTTCAAACAGACACACATGCACAAAAAATATATGAATAAATTGAAGACTTGAGTCCAAAGGCTCATTTTTGCCCCTTCAAGCCTCCATCTGGTTAATCCATAATCAGGAATCCACAGAGTTTAAAGACATGAGGTCAAATTTGTTATTTTGTCCTGTCTCGTGGTTCACTTAAACAACAGCATAAACAGTGAAAAGAAAGAAATCCTGTCTTTTTTTTTACACTAGAAGAAGAAAGAGCTGGCATTTATGGCATTTTCTGCTGATTATTTTATGGTTCCTGTTTCTACAGTAAATACCATGAAGAGGGCTAGTGCTGGATGTAGCAGGAAACAAGTCATTAAGTGTTAAGATTGTATCTTTTAGTATTACTTTACTACATTGACCACAAATATTAATGAAAGAAGAAACCTCTCCCAAAGTAGCTTGGAGAACATGAACTCAAACTGACAAACTCACACTTTAACACAGTAATCTTTCAAGCAATTAAGTTAGCAGAGAATTAAGTAAGTGTTGACACATTCTACATGTTGGATGAAGTCCAGCTGCAACAGATCAGGCTTTTCAAAAAAAAAAAAAAAAAAAAAAGCAGTGGGATTACACATATTTGATAATTCACACAATGAAGACCTATATAAAAATGTAATTCAGAATTAGCTAGCAGGCTTTTCCATGGCTGCAGACTGCACACTTCCATGAAACCCATGCTCTGGATAAAATCCTACTTCAACTGACCCATTTTTGCTTTATTTCACAAAAGTGCAACAACAAACCCTGCATGAGGCAGAACATGGCAGGACTGTGGCACAGCTGGAGAGTTTATCAGCTGTAATTCTACATCTTGTCAAAACAAACTACAGAGGAAACAAGCCACTTATGTTTCTCTATTGACATCCACCTCCACTTTAAGAGTGTGCTTTAAAGAAACATCTGTAAAGGGAAAAAAAAACACATGCCGTAAAGTGGCCAAAGTGAAGTCAACTGTAGCTAAGTACTGATGTTTCCTCTTAAAAAAAGCAGAAGTCATGATAAAGGTAAAAGACAAGCAGTGTGATCCAACAAAGGAAACATGATGATACATGCTTTCAAACCACAATGTGTGTCAGTTTGGAAATTAGAGTGGACAAAATACCAGTAGAAACATCCTAAGTGTAATAAAAAAAAGGCAGCTTAAATGAGAATAAAAAGCCTTTCTAAGCAGATATTGTTGCCACTATATTCCAGACTGCTCCTAATTTCATGTCCCCACCATGCATTACGTGCTGCATGACTGACTGAACACGATGCCCATGCAAAAGTCTGCAGACAAAGCCAAACACCGGGATGCTCCTTCTGCTTCACGGAGACAAAAACACAAAGACATTTACGCGTCACAAATAAGTTTCCTGCGCCTCCACACTGATCTGAAACCATTTAAACCAGACTCTGAGACTAAACCACCAAATACAGCTCACCTTTTTGTTGTCAGTGTCCGCGCAGAATAACGGCAGCAGTCCTCAGTGTGTCTGTCTGTCTGTCTGTGGGTGTCTGCTCTCCTCCTCCGTGCGTGTAAACGGGGCAGCGGCAGAGGCGGCGGCGGCGGCGGCGACGGCGGCAGTGGATGTTGCGAAATCGTTGCCGCGCGCTTGTCCGTGTTCAGTGGGCGGCGTGGCTGTTCACTGTTTTCTTCCGATGTTTTCAAAGCAGCACAAACACCGAAAAGCCCTCCCACTGGCGTTATGGCTCGGCCTCTTTTCCTGACAGCGGAAAACGCCCTCTCACTGTGGCACAAAAGGAAAAGCTGCGCACGCGGCAGCGCGTCCGGGGTGAGCCACCGCACACTGGGCTCTGGGTCAGTACTGCCACTGCTGCACCGATGAGCCCCGGTGGCTTTAATGACCCTGACTGCACTGCAAAAATAATAGGGGGGGGGGGGGGGGGGACTCTATACTGACAAAGGTTTATTATAACAGAGGCGCACATAGGGGTGGCAGACTAAAGTGGCCCCCATGTGATTTGTGCACACCTATGACATTTGCATGACTTTTAATAGATGGAAAAGTGTAGTAGTCCAGAAAAACACAATTTTAGATCCAGTGACATATAACCCTACTCTCTTAAATTCACCACCAAATCCATCAGTAGTATTTGCTCACTATTAGAAAATTAGAAATAGAAACAATTGGAATAAAACAAAAGATAAAGGAAATGTAAACAGGAAACAACACAGAAATACATACAGGGATACAAATTAAAGAAGCAGATCGACAGACAGACAGACAGACAGACCGACCGAACGCCGGCCGGCCGGCCGGCAGATAGATAGATAGATAGATAGATAGATAGATAGATAGATAGATAGATAGATAGATAGATAGATAGATAGATAGATAGATAGATAGATAGATAGATAGATAGATAGATAGATAGATAGATAGATAGATAGATAGATAGATAGATTGGTACAAGTGTGTATGGTATGTGCAGGGTCCCCCTGGAGAAAAGATCTCACAGATAAAGGGTAAATATTGTAATATTATAAAATATTATAAATGCTCAAATATAGTCTACATAAGCAAGTTACACATCTTTCTTTCTTTCATGAAAATTGGATGATGATGTATCTGGACTGTGTATTTTAAGGTCATGTCTCTTTACATCATGATGCTCTGTCTATTAAATCTGTCATTGAAATCACCCACATTATGACCACAGCTTTTCTTTGTAGATAAGCAGCAGCCATAATTAGCCAAAAGCTAAAAATGTAGTAGCTGTTATATGTTTGAGATGTTGACCTTTGATCCATGTTTGTATAGATATTTATTGCAGTGCAATATCTTTGTTACTGCTATTCTGTTGGGTTTTTTTTTTTAAATATTGATGCTTAAATGAAACTGTGTTCATTTTGGTACCTGGCACTTTTTAGACCCAATGATTAGAAAGACATTTAAACATATTTCCCCTGAGGACATACCAAATGATAACCTCAGATAAATGCAAAAAAAAATCTACTCTTGCTCTGAGCCATCCCAGAATTAATAGATTTTTAATAAAATACTGAGGCCAAAATTGGAACAGGAAATGTTACCAAGATGTCAGTGCATTTGATCTGGAAAATGTCTTCAAATGGTTTTATATAGTGCTATGAATGAAGACAGTGTGTTATATTTGATGATCCTAGTGTTTTTTTCTAATGAGATCATGTGGGTTTTTCATGAATCTCAGTCTCATTCTATATCTCATATGCTTCTTCATAACATTAGTCTACATCTGCTTTGAATTTCTTGCCCCGTGTCCTGTTTTTAGGAGCAGGTTAATAATTTACTAATGACAACCTGGGCAATGCAGTTGTTTACAATGTCTTGTAGCTTTAGTTTTTTTTAGTTTAACACAGCACTTGTATTATACATGCCTTTCTTCCCAGACAAACGGACCCTCTGGTTGGTCCAAATGTCACAAATCACTGCAGCCTGAAAGACCCTGTATGAGCAGAAGCTGAAAAGTTCAGCTGGTGTGGTGGCTGTGATCCTTTTGTGGTGTACGGACATTTATAGACTTATTTTTAGACCACTTTGAGGTCCACACACATCTTCCAACAGGGTTGTGCTACTTGAATCACTTTCATAAAGAAGCTTTCATCTTGAAGGAGGAAAAACTCAAGAGCAGGTATGACCTTGTTCATGAAGTTTGTACCTTTAACAGTCAGTGTTTTAAACAGGGGTCTGAAATAAATGGACGATACAGAGCCTGAAGTGCAGTAAGGCAAACTGATTTGTGCCTTAGCTCCAGCATTTGCTTATTTATTTTTATTGATTTGTACTGTATTTTAATTATGTGTACTCAGTAATTGCCTCCTGTTTATGCACCCATATAAGATGAGGGTTTAGCTCTGAAACGGTCCAGCTGAGTTTCATCACTAAAACACAATCCATTTTGTTGTGGCTGTACATTTCTACAAACCACATATACATACTATCTGAGTGTTGGGCTCTGTATTTCACATCTAGGTCTACAGTGGTGTTCTACCAGACTATATTCACCTGTTAATATCAACAAGACTGAGCTCATCAAATCAGGTTGGATGTTACTCCAGTTCTTATGACATTTGACGTGCTATACTTGCATGGGGATGCTCCTGACTCAAGTGGAGGATCTTATTCATGAGTGACGGAAGGATGGAGTGGGAGGTCGATAGGCAGATTGGGGCGTCTGCAGTAATGCGGGTGCTAAACCAATCTGTTGTGGTTAAGAAGGATCTAAGACAGAAGGCGAAGCTCTCGATTTACCGGTCGATCTACGTACCGACCCTCACTTATGGTCTTGAGCTTTGAGTCATGACCGAAAGAATGAGATCACGGGTACAAGAGGCCGAAATGGGTGGGCGGGGCTCAGCCTTAGAGATAGGGTGAGAAGCTCGGACGTCCAGGAGGGACTCAGAGTAGAGCCGCTGCTCCTCCATGTCCAGAGGAGCCAGTTGAGGAGGCTCGGGCACCTCGTGAGGATGCATCCTAGACACCTCCCTGGGGAGGTGTTCCGGGCATGTCCATCCAGGAGACCCCGGGGTTGACCCAGGACACGCTGGAGGGATTATATATCTTAGCTGGTCTGGGAACACGTCGGAATTCCCCTGGAGGAGATGGGTGAGGTAGCTGGGGTGAGGCACGTCTGGGCTACTTTGCTAGGGCTGCTAGGGCTGCTGACCCCGCACCTGGACCCCGGACCTGGATGAAGTGGGAGACGACGAGTAAAAGTACAACAAGTACCTGCACGTTTTTATCCTTTTGACCCTAAAGTGTCAAAAATTAAATGGCCAAATATACATTTTGTTCTCATTTCATTGACTATAAATGTGTTAAAACATGTTCATCTCTTAGACGAGTTTGTTCAGAATCAGCTCTTTATCATAAATCAGCTGATCCAATATTGTTACTTCTCATACATTCACAGAGACATATTTTCTTCAGTGCATTTTCCCGTTGAAGTTCACTGTCAATGGGATTCATGTATAAATAAAACATAGGATTAAAAACTTGAACTAAAAATGTACAGAAATCAAGATGCAAAGTCTCTCTTCTGTGAAACTGTCATAATTTCATGTTACGAAACGTAACATGAAATTGTAATCCATTACAGTTAGAGACTAAAGCTGTTGGTTTTTATACAATAATAATTTATAATAAAAAGTTTATCAGCAAAAAATGACCAAGACTCAACTGAAGGCTCTATGTTAAATAAAGAATAAATAGGAAGAAGTGAAATAACTGACCATGCCTTGGCAGTGGGTCATGCCATCAGCCAAGAATGTGAAAGTCATGTGAAAACAGTGTAAACAGTCCAAAGCTCTGTTGATAGTTGTATCCTCATTAGTGTGGTCTGATCATATAAACTTGGCTTGAGGACATGGTTACGCCTAGAATGTGTCTTTGCTGCAGAACAACTGTCAACATTTTATCATTGGTCTTCAGTACAGTTAAAATGTTGAGTACTGCTGGGAGTTATGTTCAGTTTTTAGACTTTTCTGATGCACTAAGAAATCTAAAAAATTCCAACAGAAGTGATCCAATACAGTCTGAAGACAAAAGAGCAGCTGCAGCGACCGTCTGCTATTGATGCGCTGCAGGACGGAACGCTAAAGAACATTTTTCGTCCATCATACTGCCCTACCTGCACGTGCACACACACATGTACACCTGCACTTACTAATTTAATTTAGGAATGTTTGCCCCAGTTAAATACCTATACCAACTTTCAGGACCTAACCCTACATGTGATGCACATTTGTGATTTTTTTATATGGGTTTGACAGAAAACCCTCCACCTTTACTGACTGCACACATTCAGAACAGACATTTTTTAACAGGCTTACACACCAATAGATTTCAATCTCTCCAGTAATATGAGGTGGTCAACAATTGCTTAAGCCAAATCTATAAAACCAGCTGGACAGTATTGTCTGTTGTCCATGGCACATGGCTCATTCACAACTTTAAAGGTGTCATTCCGCTGAAAACCACTTTTCCACGCTCCTTTTGGAATCTGATGGGTCACCCCGACTTACCGACACATGTTGCCTTTGAAAGTGGTTTGTCACCTCCACTGGCTGCATACTGCATTCACAGAAAACCATGAGAGGAACGAAAAACGCAGAAAAAACTGTTCCGTCTGACGACAGAGGGACTTTAGCGTCACCCATGTGGGGTTAAGCCCAACCCCGGCAGCGAATCTGAAGTAGCATTAGCATTAGCATCTACAAGAGAAGACAGTAGCTGCTGCACAAACTGGAAAAAATGGCGGATCAAACTGGTTCATGTGCTCTCTGTGGAAATAAAGCCTTGTTTTTACCCTGCATGTTTTCAGAACAAGCAACGGCATGAAACCTACCTGGATGCTAGTTAGGTACATACACAGCGAGAGAGGAGGGGTGAGTGTTCCTTCACGCATTCTGAGCCAATCAGAGACACCTTGTGACCACGTCATGGACATGTATGAGTTCCGGTAAACTCTATTGTTCGACCTCAAGTCATTTTTCTACTGTGAAAAACTAGCTTGAAACAAAGCAATCCGTGGGTTTTTTTTTAAATAGAACCAACACACAATGCATTCAATAATAATGGAGAACACAGTAATATTAATGAAATAACCATGGAATGACAGCTTTAAGAGATGCATAATAATGCACATCAGCTGTGCCCAGATCTAAAACCAGATTGTAGAGGGTTAAGGTGCTGGTATATGTTTAGATAATGGCTGGAGTGAACACATGTATCATTAATAATGTGCTGTCATTACTATAATACACAGATGTGAACAAAACAAATAGCATTATTCTTGTGATAAAGGCTAATATTTTCTTCTAGTGCTGCAGTCAGTCTACCCTGACCTCCTTTGGACATCTGTTGTTACATTTCTCATTTGGTCCATTGTCACTTGAGTGTCCAGTCTTGACATTCAGAGGTATGACTTTGAGATGTTGCTTAAAAGTCAGTCATAATGAGCCAGTTACGCTAACAACCACAGCAGGTTTTCTGCACAAATACAGCACTTTACAACATCACAGCAAGCACCCAACACCAATTATAGAGACAATTTTGAAACAAATGTCTTAAATGGTCTGTCAAATTATTTTTAATGTACTGTTTGTAGTGTGAGAGTCCTGAGCATTTCCTTAGTAGCATGTCAAGTTAGTAGAAATTTGAACCAATTATCAAACTCCTCAGGACAGGAAAGGTATGCATTTAAATTTCCAGATGCATAAATCCAATTTTATTATAAAACATGAAGTGCTTTGCAACTACAAATTGAAGGATGCTATTTAATATAATAGGCTAGACATGAGCAGAATATTGCTATATTCCCAAATGTGCAAAGAAGGGGAAAATAGAAGCAATGATAAAGTCAGTATTAATACTCTGTTGAAAACCTTATGTTTCCAGTTTCCTCTAAGAAAAATGCAGGAAGATTATAACCAACTTTGCTAGTCTTGAAGCTCTTCTTTCCCATAAAAATTATTCTGTCACAATTAGACTAAAAACTATCATTAAATATGGAACCCAGAGTACAATTAAAAGTAGGGACAATTATATTTCAGAAGGAAACAAGTGTGATACGTGCAAGAATGACTCACAGATTTGGGTTAAATTATTAAAGGGGACCCTGCGGATGTGTTTAACATGATGCTATATTTATATGTGTGGATATCTTCAGAACCACCTGGGCTGCAGGCCTGAGCCTCAGTCCCCCAGGAGTTCACTGACAGTATCGCTGCAGTGTAAGCACTCTTTGATATATTTACTTTAATTATGGAGGATAATGAATATAAATTTGTGATGCATCAAGTCTCTGAAATGGCAATCCACCCCTGGAGCCCAGTAATGCCTGATACTGCTCCAGGATCCGAGGGAGTTGGGGAAATCTTAGACTAGATCGAGTTAATGAAAATAGATAGGTCTCTGAAATGCTAATGTTGACTTTTGGTGCCTAAATTTGGCTATAGCCCATGGGACATCCTGAGCTGCAGTGGCCCAGTAGTTGAGAAAGCATTGGCAGTAGAAGAAGAAGGGGCACACTATAAGGAGCTAAAGAGACAACAGCTTCATTGAAAATATGAACAGAGTCGTTTAAAGGATTTTAAAATCCTGACAGTTTTACTATTTTTACCATGCACTTGGATCATGTAAAGTCAAATATTATTGATGGATGATTCATTAATGACAGTGATTTATCATAAATCAGTGGTCTGTCCAGTAATTCAATTTTATTGGTTAGGTGTAGTTAAAGAAATGAACTTAATCCTCAGACTTGAAATAGAGTCTAACTTTCAAACTGTATATCTGTGTAACCTACCAGCTCGTTTTAATTCCCAAGATAAATACCTGCTTAAGATACTAATAATAACAGATACGGACGCAATAACAGTGAAGTGGTTGAAAAGGGAGAGTGGTAAGGAACTGTAAAAAAAAAAAAAATAGACATGAAATGGAGATGAAGAGCTTTTCTTTCAGACTCAGTGGTAGTAAAGCTCAGGGCTGTTGGTCCAAATGGCTTTTGTATGTAAACAAGAGAACACAGTAGAATACTTCCTCTTTTTGCTTTTTCCAGTAGTTTGGTTTATCCTCTGTGCTGTGTCTGATGTTTGGATTGACACACACACCCCCCACCCCCACCCATTTACTCATCTATAGGTGCTTTCCCACAGAGTAGTTCTAACAATTTAGTTTTAGGAACTAAATACGTAGTTCTTAGAACTATATCTTTCCTAGGGAACCTTCAGGTTTGCATTCTGACAGAGCAGTAGAAACCATGGGAGGAAATTAAATTAAATTAAATTAAATTAAATTAAATTAAATTAAATTAAATTAAATTAAATTAAATTAAATTAAATTAAATTAAACTAAATTAAATTAAATTAAATTAAATTAAATTAAATGTGATACTACAATGTATGTTAATGTCATAGCTTTAACCAACATCCTTATTAACCCGGTCCGTTTATTTATTACTTTCTCTGTATTTTTTTCCAACACACAACTGACACTACACAAAGATAGCAGTACTACAAGATGAGGAAATGCAGAAATAGGTGTGGTCTCAGCTCTAGGAATCAGCAAATACCTAAGTCATATATTTCCTGGAGAACGAAAAAAGACTCTGCCTGCCAGGAAGAACTAAAAAGGTTCCAGGAACTAAAAAGGTTATAGGAACTGCAAATGGTTCCTGCAGTGGGAAAGCGTCTATGAGTTTCAGTGGCCCTATACTACTATACTACTATATACTACACTACTATACCACTATATACTATACTACTATATTACTATACTACTATACCACTATATACTATACAACTATACTACTATACTACTATATACTATACTACTATACTACTATATACTATACTACTATACTACATAATGCAGTACTGTTGGGTGTATATTCATCACTTTATTTTACCTGGGACATTCCCCTTGGTGACCTAAATGTTCTGGCTCATTTTGTCTGTATGTTTGTTATGTTCCTGTACAAACTTAATATTTTTACCTTAAAAATACAGTTTGAACAAAAACAATTGGATTTAAGAGAGGATGCAAAATAATCCTGCACAAATAATCAATCTGCAGAGAAAAGTAAGTAGATATAAAATAAAAGCCATATTCCTATTATCATTTCATTGAAACAAATGAAATATGTTCATTATTACATAGGAATGAAAGTAAGTTTTCATAGTTCATTGTAAGCACCAGGGGAGTATTTCCTCAAACAGCCAAGGATGGAATCAACAACCTTCTGTCAGAGATATATTTGAGAAGCTCCTGAATCTGTGTCTCCATGTCCTTCAGTGTGTGAGGTTTTGTCTTGTACACCTACTCTTTGTGTAACCACACAGGTAAAAACCACATGAAGTGATATCTGGACTTCTTAGGGTGAAGATGTACCAACCCGACTGCAGATGATCAGCAGAAAAAGCAGATGAATCAACTCCCCCCAAAAACTGAATCGACCTCTGAGTTCATGATCTGCGCTTGTGCAAGACATATAACTGGAAATGATGGAACATCCTTTTACATCAAAACCCAGAGCTCAGTGTCATCAAAGAGCTTTGGGTCATCCAGAAGGGTTTGTTGTTGTACTGGTTGAATGGATGGGGAGTAATAAGTAGATGCTGGTGTTGTCAGCTTTCAGTCTTTATCTTGTGGAAAA